>OX104063.1:171156098-171174915 GCA_944474145.2 Dicrocoelium dendriticum
TACAGGAAGATTTTTGGTGCTCAAAGCAAGCAGAGAAGGCGACGAGAACCGGCAATCAGCACCACGGCGTGCTTCGTACAGTGTTCGGTCGGTTTGAACATTCAATCTCCCCCAAAATGTTTAACGCCTACGTGCAGCGCATGTGAAATATGCCATCTAGGCGAAGCAGCCGTCGCAGAGACGGGATCTCGTTACTCTCAAGGCCCCCCAAGGAAACGCTACCGAGAACGTCAGAGTCCTCTTTCATCTGCCCTATCAGCTTAGACTGAAATCTCTAAGAATGTACGCAGTCGATATCGGCATTTGCAGAGGGATCTCATAATAGTTTACCAGATTCTGGAAAACCTAAACCACAATAGCCGGCTTGAATACCGTAGAAATTGCTTTTCCCTCCGCGTGTGCCAAGCTTGGTTCGTCCTCGCTAATTATGTCATATTGTCTCCGCATCTGGCGATAATTAAAAAAATAGGTTTATTAGACGTTGTCTCATTTGCATTTCATTTTATAACTTGTTAGCCTGGGGGCTACAAAACGCAACAAAACGGTGTCTTACCAAACTCCCAAACAATGGAGTTATGGATTTATACTTTTAATACGCGAACATCCCCGCTAGTCTATATAAGTCTTTAGTGAGTCCACCAAAACGCTTATCATTTTATCATGCAATTTACTTTTCGCAATAAGTTCCATCTCATGGGACTCGTTAAGCATTGCTTTTTAATTCGTAATACACCATTGTTCCATTGTTCCAAAGCGACCGCGAGTCGTGCGGTTTCAGCGATGGGGCGTCCAATCGAAACAACGGCTAAGTGGACTGAGGTAAACGGCACTTACGAGCAGTTCTTCTGGCCTGAGATGGCTCGAGCGCCACATCTGGTTACATAGGTCACCATCGCGTCTGTATGCGCTCACAAGTTACGAAACCAGAGAGGATGTGATATGGGGCAATAACTGAGCTTGTGGATTCGACAGGCTATCACAGTGGAAGCACAGGTAAACCGTACAGTTCAACTTCCTGGACAATTAGTTCAGAATTTAACCATGTTTGCGCGAGTCCTACCGCATCTGCCCGCTCAGAGGCAACGAAGCAGCACAGCTAGTTGCACTTGTTCATAAAACTGAAAATATTGGTGACGCGCACATACAAACCGCAGTAAGACCTGCTGAGAATGCCGGGAGAGTGATCAGCAGATTGGTCAGAATTTACTTTCCTACTGCAACTACCAAAAATTTACAATACGCAGGTTTGTTATTTCCTCAACGGTTCGCCTCTTTAGCTTATAGATGACAACCTTGAGTCGCTCCCCAAACATCTGTGTTTACGTGTTGGTGCATATGCATCCTCTCACCTTTTGACCTACTCAGCCGAGACTGTATTAGCTTCGGGCATGACTTGGTATGGGTTCCCCGCATATGCAGATACTTGGTATTATTTCCGCACAGACAACTAATTGCCTACTTTCATGCGGTCCTCACTCACGTGGAGGAGTCTATAGCCAGAATCTGTAAAATATGTCGTGCTCATAACTTGCTTGAGGACGCGGATGGATGGACCCAGGTGCACGAATGACCGTCAGATGTTACCGCCTGTTATCAGTAGAAGCGGGTCTTGAGATAAGAGGACCTAGAGCACTGTTTGACCTGGCTAGTTGTTTAACTCATCTTCGTTCCGCAACTTCTCCTGTCTTTGAGTTTTCCATGGCTTCTTAGCTATCAGATATTCATCACTTGTCATTACAGCTAACAGATCATAACACTGGCAGACAACTAACGTACGTTGTTGTCATGCTTCCAGAAGCAATGGAGCGATGTAGCTCTGACACTACAGAAAGTTGAGGAGGTTGGGTTTAAGCCGGAATGTAATCCTGGCCGGTTTGCGTGGCCGGCTCTAGAGGTGGTCAAAGCTAAGCGTTTGGACAACCAGATCTCACTGACTGTTTTAACGGTGGTACACTTTGCACGAACTTTGTATGATATCGTGCTGTGGAATGCAGATGATAGCAATCATTTTTGGAAACGAAACATATTGCATACGAATCGCGTATAATAGAACCCATGGCTAGATACCGTAATAGTTCAAACGCATAAAGTTGGGTACATTTACACACGACTTTCGTGGTATTTTTCCGAGTGTTTGATCATCTGCACCTTTTATTTAAAACGTATCAGTGGAGATTGATGTATTCAGCAAGCTTCTTTCGTTCACAGCGATCCATAGTTGTTCTGACTTTCTCGCGCTTACTCGTCCGTGAACCTTCTACTCATGAGTAGTGCATCACAAGTAGATAATCTATCACGTTAATATGAAGGGTTGTGAAGAAAATGCAGCGTGTAATTTCTTTTCTCGTGTCCAGTAAGTTTCAACTATAAACCACAGGACGATTTCTTAGGCATTTTTAAAATATGATGTAAAACTAATGCAGAATAATTGGGTACACTTTACAAAATAACATTCCGAGATCGGCGGACGGTTTTCACATGAAATACAATTCAACAAATCCCAAATGCAACTGAACGACACTGAAATTTCCTGCAAATAATTCCGGTGCCTCAATGAATCCATAAGGAGAGATCGCATGCACATACACACATACACGGGAGTAGCAATCGGACCTGCTGAAAGACAGTTTGTTAAAAACGTGCCGGATTTGGATAATTCGTCACGACATGCAATGTTTGGGGAAACAGGTGGCTATCATGTTTCACATACGCTCGTAAATTTAGCTTTCTTTGGGCTTATTATCTCTGTACGAACGAAAGTTTCTTTACTTCAGTTAAAAAAGATGAGCATCCGCATATATTTGAAGGAATTTAAATTGCGAATGTTTGAGCTTTCTTGTCAAAAACCACACGAGAATAGCATTTCCTGTGACTTTGATATATTGTACACAGTGATGGTATGTGCACCATATATTTCATAGAAGAGTCAAGAAAACATAGTCGTTGACTCGAACCTCTTGCTGGCAGTCCGTAGTTGACGCTAACACAGTAAAGGCAGTAAACATGTTGAATGTGTGCCTTCCGAAAAGTGGTAGATTTAAGCGAAATCCATGGCTATCAGCAAGTGAGTCATCGTTCTTGTTGTTCTGAAGTTTCAATTAAGGCGCCGCACTGTCGATGTTGAAGGACTGTGTCATAGCATTAATCAAGAAAGCAAAAGAATGGGAGACAAAAATTACGAGCCTTTAAGAAAATTCATCGGAAATGCTTCCATTGCCAAAGTGGCGAAATCACTAGGCGATAATCAGCGCGAGTCTGAAGACGTGGCTGCTACTGCAACCGTTGATACCCGTGTAGCAAAATGCGACCTTGACAGTGTTCATGCAGCAGAAATTGCCTGTAGTGAATACGCATAAAGTACAGATCACCTGATGCAATTTGCCGACCGTCCCGTTGCAGTTTCGCATTTGATTCATGAACCGGCAATTCGGTGTACTGCATCTACCCTAACTGTATGCGACTCTTGCTGTAACAAAGGCATACTACTACCAATACTACTAGCATTGTAACACAATTGCCGCAGTCTTATTTCGGTGTTAGCCCCCTCACCAGAGCGCCGCTCAAAACACCAGTCTTTTGCCCAAGGCACCCACTTTTCAACATGGCAAGTTGCGCAAACCCATTTTGTCGCTTTGCTCGCAAGCACGTCATAACATATTGGCACCACAGGCCCGGATCATTCTCAGTCATGAATATGTGCATGTTGGTGGATGTTTGTGAGTAGTGTAAAGTTAGAAGAAAGTAGAAGCCACGATTAAAATTCACGCACAACAATATGCCTCGACGGGGAGTCGAACCCCGGTCCACGAATTCCCGGTCCGCTGCTCTACCACCTGAGCTACCGAGGGCTGACGATTAGGTGCGCAAATTTTAACACATGTCTTCTGCTTGGTGCGCGACGTGTTGCCAATAAGCTCACAGTACCTGTCCTGATGTTGCAGATTGCCTCACTCACCCGTCACTTCCCAATAGACCGAAGTTCCTGTCCATCAGACGTCCAATGGGCGATGGTAGATTAATGGTGGATGTTTGTGAGTACTGTAAAGTTAGAAGAAAGTAGACCGGGGTTCGACTCCCCGTCGAGGCATATTATTGTGCGTGAATTTTAATCGTGGCTTCTACTTTCTTCTAATATGTGCATGTCTTGTTGTCCGCACCAAGTGCAGGCGTTTGCCCCTTTTAAGTCCGAGCGTTGGTACGTCGTCCTAACCATTTCGCTGCGCACATTGTGGGCTCAAACACACTGCTTAACCAGTCATCAGATAGATAATGGGATGTCGAAATTGCCTTGTTCGCATCCCCTCCACCCCAATAATGCCGTGCATAGCATGCCTTTACGCACATATTATTCCACCGACGCATAATCAACCATCCACCCAGTCGCAGCACGTGAGTTTGGACAACTTTGTGGTCCTAACCTGCGTCGAACTAGCTTCAGAGTAACCACTGGTCGCCCAAGCTTCTCTATCCCCCAACATCCACCCGTATCATCATTGCAGGGTTTCTTACCTCTACTGTCATTGGCTGATTTGGGCAAGCTAAATTCCAATGACACTGCACATAGTGCGTCGAAAAGACGCCAGATGCCCATCGAATACGCTGACGACTGATTTCAAGTTCCTTACGGATGCACCTCAGAGCCTTAGGGTTGCAGTCACTCGGGAAATGGTGTAGATTCGACTGCAGCTGCGTTATACAACTACCGATAGGACCTGTTATGGAGTTGTTGGAGAGCGCTTAGTGTGTTTCCACTAATCCTCGCTATTCGTAGTGTGGGCTACAAAGCGCGTATTTATCTGCAGCGAAAACGTAAGGTTTGTAAATTAACAGGAGAATTAATCCGCAATACATAGATTCCAGATATATTGTGCGTTGGAAGGAGCATATAGATCCAGGGAAAATGAGTGTATGCAGGCATGGTTGACATACACATTGGAGGTACGGTAGCGAAAATTCGGGAACGTTAATATAGTTCGAGCGTGCGCGGATAAGGCACGTCATGACTGCACTACACAAGAAGGCAGTGAGTGAAGGGTTGCGCCAAATAGAAGTTTGATAAAAATAACTCGTTTGGGGAAGTTGTTTCTCCCCTTTTTAGACTCAAAATGAAAAACCCAGAGGAAATTTCTGTACTGTATTTCAGAGAACGAGCGAACGTTATTTAAATTGATGTCTGCAGTGCACAGAACTTTGGCAATCCCACTGTCATGGTGGGCAACCCATTGGATGTACAGGATCGCATCTACGAAATCAATCCAAAAGCTATCCTTGTGCCATGCACAAACCGTTACCTGAATCTGGCTTATGTACATGCAGCTTCTGTGACGGTTCGTTTCGTTACGAATTTTGATAAAACGAACAGGTTGTTCTACTTGGTTTTTACATCTATTCATAGCTGTAAGATCATGAATCAGGTGACTGGTGTGAGTATCAAGCGGGCTATGTAGACTAAATGGAGTAGATGAACAAACACACTAAACGTTGCTGTAGTAGAATTTCTAATACGCTATTCTATGATGCCTTCGTGCTGTTCAAGGATCCATGGCTGGGATTCTCTGTACCATTTATCCAACTCTTCTCCGTGTCCAAAATCAACGTTTATTTTTCTCTGGCTCCAAATGCAGATTGGGTGTGCTGATATTAAATTGATTGTATGTTTATTTTGAACTGCGAATTTGGCTGATTAGATTCCATCGCACACATTAACCTACTTTCCTAACTTCAGAAGAAACTTCACTGTTACTTCACAAAGTAACGTTCGACGCGTTAGCGGTGCACTGCATCAGCGAGCTGGCAGCATTGCACTATCTATGTAGGTGGAGGTCACACATGAAAACCATTTGGCCAGTGCGGCTTACTGTTTTGCTCCCCCTTACGTAGCATTGGAACAAAATGCCAACACTGTGTGTAATGCACAGCTTCTCAAATCCCCATGGCTCAGGGTAGCCACCCTTTCTGATTAGCCACGTATATACTTGCATTAAACTGCAGTGCATTGAAATGAGCGCATATCTACTCGTCTTGAATCCATACTAGTTGGCTATTTTATATGTTTTCTGTGGTTGATACCCCTGTGCTGGTATCGCAGATTATTTAGGTATTGTAGCTTTGATGTTTTTAATTGTTTGGATAGTATTCTAGTGCCGGACTTGTAGTTGTTGATTCTTGGAGAAACTGGTGTGCACAATGCTTTAAAGCAACCTGTCAAGCATTTGCGGTGAATAAACTATCGGAAGTAGTCACTGAAGTGGAACAGCTCACATAAGAAGAAAAGGCAACCATATAGGAAGCATCTTTGTGTTTCGAGTCGGTACCATCATTTCCATTTACTGCATTTCTGTGTCCTCGGAGATCAGTTCTAGATTTGAAAATGGAAAGAAGTGTTTTCAAACAAAAGGGCTGGATATACAAAGAAATTATGTCAGGCTCAGATTTTTAAAATATTGCCTTCTTCAGAATAGGGAAGTATTGGATAAATGCAAATCTCTGTTTTAAATTTGAGAGCGACAAGGTGAAGGCTTGTTGGATGCAGCACTGGGATTGATAGCTGAATCGAAACAGGAAGTTATGTTTATTATATATAGAATGGCTGAAAAAATATTGTGTAGATTGCAGCTAATTCATGATTTTGCATATCTGCATAATGCTAATTAGGTCTATCAGTTTGGCGAAGATAATGAATACGTAGGAAAATAGGAATTCTTTATCGAAAGGAAGAGATTAAAGTATGTTGTGTTCGAATGGAAAGAGAATCAAGGTCTTAACCGAAGGATTTTATGGGCACGATAAAATTACTGCACAACAGTTTCAGATTAAGGTGACATGCTTATTAACGTAAAGGTCGATTCAGCCACTCAGAAGTAACGACACGCCTAGTTAAATGAACGTTAAGGGTTTCCAGAATATGACAACGAAGTGGTCAGGTGAACCGCATGAAGATTGGACATGACATACTCCCTGCCTTTGAAGGAGTGTAAGCAGTTCAGGTAAATGTACCAGAAAGCGCGACCGATAAAATCATTCTTTAGCGCTACCTATTTCAGCATAACGGTGTACAGGATTATGCATACAGTCGGATCGTTTCAGCTTTCCATTAATTTGGGCCATGCGCTGTTTAGTTAAATGTTATGAAAGAGCTGTTTGAAACCGCCTTGCATTCACTGTTGTTCCATTTGTCTTGTTGTAAGTTACTGGTATGAGAAATGATGCTACACAGGTCGCTGGTCCGGTTGTCCTACCTCCCTGCTGGGAAAGCAGTAGCCATAAAAGAACGAATATCCCTGTGGGGTCGGTTTTCCCAATTCGTCGGTATATAGCTTGGTATTCAACTGGCCTTCCAAATTCGGCTTGGTGGACAAGTTCTTCAGATGAGATGAGTGTATTTGACCGAGTTCGAACTGTTCTCCGTAACATAAATTCCAACGGGGTTTTAGTCGTTGCAGTGTGCTTTTGTTTTGTAAACCTCAAAAGTAGTCCCTAACACATCGTCCCAAAGATGAACCCGAAAGCTGAAGAAGTTACAAATAATATTTCGAAGTAAGGTTGAGACGTCCATTTGGAGCATTAGCGGCAAGATTGTATGGCGCCTCGAGAACTCCGCGTACTTATTGCCCATTATCATTGACTATTTCTTCCGACAACCCTAACTTTGTGAACAAACAACGGAGCCATTTGATAGGGACAACTATAGTGACATCCCCACACAAAATAGCCTCCGGCCATTTGCGGTAGAATCAGGTGGCAACTAGCAAGTTTCATTTCGCTGGAACTGTATTAGTGGTTGGGCCCATGATATCAACAACAGTTTGTGCACATCACTTCATTAAGTACCCTATACGCTGCACTATAGCGTCCAGCGGCCTAGCAAGTTCATCAGATTACTAGCAGGCGTAACATTCCCGAATCATGGCCTCCACTCTAACATGTAACTTCGGCCATCAGTATTATTGGCGTATCCGGTCTTTTGTTCGCACAGTACCCAAATGGTCTTCAGATGTGCATTCAAGGACTGTTAGAACACGTCTTCAGGTACAGCAAACTAATCATATTTCACAATACATTTTTACGGTAGATAGCTCAGTGTAAAATGGGAGTAACTCAACTTAAATTTCTACGCGGTTTGGCCATGTGGTAGCTAAGTATTGAAAATATTTTACCAGCACTGGGTCTTTAAGCGGGAGCCCGGATAGCGATTCCAAAAGGCACAAAGAGGTGCGTGGAAGCTTTTATTTTGTACAGTAAAAGGTTCCCTGGTGATCTATCTATAAAAAGCTACTCCATGTACACATGCATCTAGGCGAAACGAAAAAGTGCATCACCAAAGCGTAATCGCGTGTTCGAAGCGAAACAAGCGTCAACCAAAGGCAGTGTTCGAGTCAAACAATCGAACCTAACAACCAGTTCAACAATGCGTACCGGTCGCATAAGTGTACAATGAAATAATAATCGGAGTTAGAATTTTACACAGGCAAATCGGTAGAATCACCAGACTGATACAACCTTTGTCAATATACTGCCGAGGTCGCTCACCTCTAGTGCTTCGATATCATTGCTACTTCTTCCATGTCTTTACCCTCCCTTTTGTTGAATAGTGGAATCCTCCAAAAGCTATCCGCAACTCTGTTAAACCAGCTGGAACTATTTGTTTTAATAACAGGAATTTATTAGAGGTGAATAGCATCAACTTAGTCTCGACGGCCTTCGGTCCCTGTTACCACGGTTAAGTAAGGTTGTAATTCCAGAATGATCAATGCGCAAAGTACATTGACCTCCGAATAGGCAGAAATACCATGTTCTCATCTCCAGACGCATGCAAGTGCCTTCTTTGTGTTAGTGGAACCATTTCTTTCGACGACCGACAAAATGTGTGCAATTGGAACAGAAGTGCGCTTAATCCAACCTCCAAAGTATCCGCTGAAACGAAAGCTGGACATGGCTCATTAAAGATCGCGACAGTAGGAATGGACGCAAACATAGTCAATATGGTCAAGTAGGCATTTTTTATTCAGCGACCCACCGGAATCCATTATTTTTTAATCTTCATTTTGGCATGTCAGCCTCCACAGCGGATCAGCTACAGTCGGAAAGTTCGCTGAATGTTGGTGGTAATAGGAACATAGACCCAGAAAATGTTTTACTTCTAGATCATTGAACAGTTTCTGACAGTCAAGAATTGTTGTAGAGTTTGGCTCCCTAGGCCTTATATCAGAAGCGGAAGTGATATGCCCCACATATTCTACTTTCTTGACTACGAACTGACTTCTTCTTGCATCCAGGCGAATGTTGACTTCATTCAGCCTTTATACTACCTTGAAAATGATTTTTTTCATGTTCATCAGGACAACTAATAAAGACACAAAGGTCGTCTATATACAAAAGATCATCTGAGCCAGATTAGTCTAACCCGGACCTGCGAGTGCACCAGAGGACCGTTTCGCCCTACTGGGGCTCGTCAGTGGTGCGCATTTGCTCGGTCCCCTGTTGGATTATGAGCAGCTGGGATGAAGCAGTAAAATATCATCAATCATCTTTTTACTCGTCCGAAATCCTTTGAGGTCAGATAAGGATAGAGTAATAAATACCTCACGCAAAATACCTGGGTAATTTAACTGCAGGGCTTTGAGGGTGGCATTAGAAAGTGTCATTCGGCTGATGGAAGGGGATACATTAAATAACACCATGGCGTTACCCTTTAGCAGAAGTTTACAGTCAAGCTTAGAAATGTATACCCCAACGGTACATTTTCTATTCTTGTGAAGGTACAAAACCGTGTATTCGTGGCGGAGCTGTACGCTATCGGGCGCCTCCCCAGGTTGCGGATTGGGGAATGCCTTCCTTGTGGAGGTAACTGTGGATAAGTCTCATTTACCTTGCAGGCAAGATGAATAAGCAGTTGCGGACAATCAGTGGCAGCATCTCATGAAGTGGGGAGTTCTGGGCTGGTCATCTGGTTCTCCACCAAATACCACAAGAGCTCGTACGGCGCTGTGTCAAAGCCAATGTGACCGGCTATAGGGCCAATGGCCACTCGGTTCTGTAACGAGAGGTGAGTAGATAACGGAACAATCTTGCTGGCCACCGGCTTCTCTGTGGTCTGCTACCGAACATAAAGAAGGCGAAGGAGCCACCAGGATGTCAACGGTTTTCGTTAATCGCCCCCCCTGCCTTGTGGGTTAGGTCTTAACACCAAAAGCTCGGGGTGGAGTCACTTAAGTTAACCCTCTTCATCGGCCTGCGCAATCGGCAAGATCTCTGTCCAGACAACACAGCCTTCCAAACTTCCCAAATCCTTTCAGTGACTACTCAGTTTCGCCCTTTTTGTTGTTGTTAACTACATGTTGTGGTACTATCAATTGTACATTGGTCAAGTGTTGAAGAATAATAATATCATTATTTATAATATTAATAATCCGAGCATTAACATGCGAATAACCGGTAAAGGTGTAATTAGAAGGGTGCACGGTTAAATGAGAAAAATGCTGCTTGTAACAACATATGGCACCACTGTAACTGATGGCGCCGAATCAAGCCCTCAAATCTAGACGAATGGTTTTGCCTCACACATCAAAATGACACAGAACGATTATCGGATGAGGGATATTTCGATTCATGAGCAGGCAAAAGAATCGAGAGCTCACTGTCGCTGACACCATATACAGCAAGTTCGCCGGTATCGAACAAAGCCAATGAGTCATCTGCGAGAGTATCAACGCCAGAAGTGGTGCGAGAGAATCAAACTCGGGCAAAATGACCCGACTGACCACAGTTCCGACAAATCACGTTATTTGTAGGGCAAGATCAACTGTTTGTGGGGTGTTCAGTATTTCCACAACGGCACAATTTGTTTCCATCTAGACATCGCGTCCGAGAAATGAGTGAATGCAGTCGATCAATTTAGGTGGCTGCTTCTTTGGGAAGAAACAATAAATTCTGTTCGGTGACTGCAACCCTCGTACTGGCCGTGTTACACACTCGATCCCAAGAGAGCTTATCTGCAACCTATGTTAATAGACTCTCCCCGATCCCAGAGTCCAGACATCAATGGGTGTTTCGTCAGGGCTTCTTCAAATCTCTTCTTCGGGACATTGTCATAGTCAGATTTCCGAACATAACACACGAAGAGACTGATTAAAGTATCCAAGCTTTCACCAGGTGCCTGAGTTAATTGCGAAAATTGTGGCGTCATTTAAGGTGGGATGCTCTCGAATCTTGAGAGCACCAAAGTTCCGGCGGCCCTCCGATCCCAGGTGCAACCGCAAAAATTTGGAAGCATACCCTGTCCTTAACTTTACAGATGAAGTGCGAACTGATAGGACAGACACATAGTTTGAAAAGCTAATTTTCCAATCTTCCCAACACACTGCAGTTAGGATAACTGTGGGGTAGGTATAGCAGCACTGAAATTAGATCACTGAATGCTATTTCAGAGATTTGGAAACATTCGGTTGGTGCAACGTGTTGGGCAACATTCCGCTTTTGACGCATAATGGAACACATGGACTATTCCCACTGTGACTGAACCACTTGTGGTGACATTCAACCTGTGATTGCGACAATCCCTGTCTTATGTTTTCACTATCGTCCCTGTTCGCTATGAAATGTGGCCCCAATCACATACTGATTCACCTGGCCTGACAAAGCTTTTGTGTAAAAAGCGAAAGGTTACCCAAAAATAAGCTAACCGATTGCTCCTAAACCCCTCTGAATTCATGACTAATCGATCCGTGCCAAGTAAATTCCGCAATTCGAATCTTTGCTGTTCGAGTCAACAGATAAAATGAAGAAATTTGAATATTTACCGACAAGCCGTATACGGCCCCTAAGGGGGGCCGAAAGTCTTACCCCAGCCCTAAGCGGTAAATGAAGTTGTCAGATGCCTGTGAGTATGTAACTTGCCAATCGGGTGAGCAGAAAACTGGTGATGCCGTAACTCCGAAGCTTGTAGAACAGAACTGAGTGATTGATGCTGTTGAATACTTTGGAAAAGTCAAGTAAGTCACACATAGGATCAATTCTTTGTCAGTCGCCATGGTCCACCAGTTGCTAAACAAAAACAGTATGTGAGATAAGATTGTCTGTGCCTGACATTATGTTGACGATTGAAAACGAGTTGCAGACTTTCAAAATACCGCGTCAGTTCGTCTGCGAATATAAACTGAATAATTTTTGATGGAAACAGGATTAGTGATAGGGCGATGATTCGCAGGATCCGTACACTTAACTCCTTTGCATCTCGGAGTGATGAATCCATTTCTCATTCAAATGGGAGTGTATGAGATTTAAGTTGACACTGGGAGAAGGGTTTTGAGAACCTTTGAACAAGTCTTCTCAAGAAGTAAATAAATAAATTATTTTTCACTCGACTGTGCGAGACACGGCCCAACTTGTTGGTCCGATCAAATCGTACAAGGGGATAGAAAATTTACTTATTATTCAGGTAAATGGAAATAGTACGCGCGATAGTTTGTCGAAGCATGCGTTAGGTAACATGGTCAGTCCGGCTCTCAGAAAGCACATTATCAATCATATGTTAGTTGGTAGTCCGCGAAGACATTGCAAGTTAGCGGTTTTTGTCAGTCATATGCTGGCATATATTCGGCTTGCGGTGTATTCTATCATTGCAGCGGAGTGAGAGGTAAGTAAATCGTGATCGAAGCGCTGTAGTCGAGAGCACCTTGAGCTGGATCTACTGTTGTTTCGTAGAATGCCTAAAACACCAGCGTTTTTGTATAGAATGAAATAGTCAGTCTGGCGTATTGGAAAAAAAACTTGACAATAGTCGAAGTAGTCACTGGAGGAAGGGCGTTTTGAAAAAATAGGACGGTGAACAGGTTAAACAGTGGAGAAGACTGCTGTGGTCATGTTAATTACAACAAATCTGTGTTGTGGGGAAAATATGATGTAAGTTTATCATGAAGTATTCGGCCGCATACAATGAGTAAACATAGGTACGGGAGCCATCCATGCCAGCTAGTCTTATCATGCGCAAGATGGTCATTTATAAGAATGGGTCAGGCCCATATTCCCAAAGATCGTCAATGGGACTGCCAATATTTCGAGATCCGTAGCGGAGGCATAAGGAGTGCAAAACTAAGTACACAGTACATCTATGTTTAGTGACTTCCCGACACGCGCGTATGCGTATCTGTGTCAGAGTTAGCAATAGAAAGCATTGCTCTTTGCAAAATAATTGAAAAGGAACAGTGTAACGGTCGTCGGATAGAGGAGGATGATTACCCGGTTTCCTCTTCATTGGTTTCTTTGTGGACATGGTCTTGAGATAGGTATGACCGGTTAACAAGAGGATATAAGAGGGGTCCAAGGAGTGAAAATGAGAACTCGGTTTACCTACCATTGTTGACTTCCACGTAGGCACAAAAGCCTCGAGGTCGGCGTGGACAAGTAAGGAAAGAATGTAACCTTGGTCGGATGAATGCAGAAAAGGGCTCGGTTTAACGCCTCTTTTCAGCCACCGTATTGATATGGGGGCCTTGAGGTTGGTACGGTCGGGTAAGGAGAAATGTGATGAATTTAAGAAGAGCAGGTATAGCATTTCGGTCTGTCTTCTGTTGGCTTCTGTGGTGACAGTGAAGCTTTTAATGTACGACCGAAAGGTAGCACGGATATGACATTATATACCCTTTTGTCCCCTCGGATAAACCTCTGTCTCCGAGATATTTAGCTCGATGAGTTGTATAGCTATTGGAACTGGGCGAAATTTATCTATCTTACACAAAACAGGTGAGATGTGCATTATCTGATGGAAAGTTGGAGACAATTTAAAATCAATGCATACTTAATGAGGAAAATGTTTGCATGCATGTTGGTGCGTGTCTTTGAAACCGCAAGTGTGTATTTATTATTAAGGATGAGGTAACGTCCATTGTGCAGTGCGTGGGGGAGTATGTAAGTGTATGAATGCGCCCACGAACCACATCGAAATGGAAGGATATGGTTAGCTTTATTCCGCGCAGCCATATTGGGTCTAACATCAGCAATCTGCATCGTTCAAATTATGTTAGCCACTGAGTAGAGCCCAGGATCCGTCTTGGAAGGCACGCTGAACGCGCTCGTGCCGCTGTGTTACTCAGCCCTACACTGCTGAATACCATACAGCAGTACTCTAACATTGGGAGTGGACAAACCTTGCGCAGTATATGTTTGGCACTTGTTAAGATAACGAGTTTGAGAAACAGTGCGTTCTTTTGCTTTAGCGACGGTGTAGTTTACATGTTCGGAGAAGTCAAGGTTGCTATAATAGTGAAGCCCTAAGTCTCTTAGTTGGCTACCATGTGCAAGGAGGTTATCGAAAAATGTTAGCAAATGAACATTTATATCACATTTGTATGTGATGACATTACTCTTTTCGACGGAGAAATTCACTCTGGAAGTGTGACACCATCCTACAAGTGCATTCAAATCAGTTTATATGCTTCGAAGCATGGACTAAGGGTTCTGAAGATAAAATGTGTACACAAATTTGTATCATCCGCAAATATGTGGGGCCTACCGTACACAATAATGTCAAAAATGCCATTTATGTGCATCAGGAAATGAATGGGTCACACAACCTTGCCTTAAATGAGGACAGTTATCACCGGAGTGCGGCAGGATGTGTGATTACCCATCTTGATTGCTCGGGTTCTGTCGGTAAGGTATGGAGAGAACCAAGAACGTAGAGGGTCGACAATGCCATACCCTGCTAGAGTGGTCAAAGAGTTACCATGGGGCATTTGGTCAAACGCCATTTGCATGTCCGGAATATGATAATATGAGCTATACCACCGTCAACTGAGCTTGTGATGTGGTTTAAGAAGTCAAATTGGTAACAAGAACGCTACTTACTAAGGCCATGTTGTGATTGGCTGATTAGATTCCTTGTTATTAGAAACCGGGAATTCGCAGCCATTATAAGCATCTCCATGGCTTTAGAAGTATAGAGTATGGTTAATCGAAGGATAATTTACGGCATCCCGTTTCGAACCTTTTTATATCTTGGTACCACATCAGCGTGTTTCCGGTATCGCGGAACATGTGCTGGCTTTCATTGGCAATATGGACATCTGGACCTCCGTGTTTCAGTAAAGCTGAAGGAGTACCATCAGGATCACCAGAAAAGGACGGCTGCTTGGCTATAAGCGATTTTTTGTAGAAAGCAGAAGCCACCATTAAACTTTGCACAATAATGTGCCTCGACGGAGACTCGAACCCCGGACGTACGGATTACCGGTCCGCTGCGAATTCTTTATTTCTCCTATAGGAATGTCTACTGTCCACAATGTGAAGTCTGTAAGCTGTTTTGACGGTATGGTGTGCTGTGGCATCGGAAATGCGTCTTTTACCATCATTCTGTTTAGCTCGCTGAAATCAATGCAGAGGCGGTAGGTTCCGCCTGTCCGTCCCTCTAATGATCCCTTTAGTCTCCATCTCTGCCACCCTATTCTGTACCTCCCACAGGGTGTTCTGTCGTATTCTTCTGTAAACTAGCTTACATATTCCCTCTGGGATTTATGCTATCCGGTGTTCTATCCAGTTGCAGAAGCCGTAATCATCATTCACATCGGTGAACAAGTGCGCATAACCCTTAATCCCCTCCCGTAGCATGCGACTTGGGCAATCAGGTAAAACATTCAACACACCCATTCGGTTAGACCGTCCTGTGTTCAGCTCGATTGTTTCGTCACCCACAATTACCACATCCCTTTTCAAATCGATCCTGGCTCCGAGTAGCTTGAGGATATAATTGCCGACGATTGTTTCCCTAGTCCCCTCCACGACGAACATCGAAAAATTAATAAGCGTTTCTCCTATCCTAAATTTCAAGCGCTGTGCCCCCGTCAGTTTCAAGCGATGTCATCAGACCGTCTGGATTATAATTGATGGCTGAGTTAACGGAACCCCATCGACAATTCGCGTAATGGAAACCACCGGCCCTGCGTCCACTATGGCACGGAATGATACCTCTTTAATATTAATATCGAGGACCGGCACTCTCCACCCATTCGGCATGGACAAAGAGAAACAATCATAAACATTTCTGTTCGTACACAATCGGGCAAAATAACCCACACGGTTGCAGGGAAAACAGTGACGATCATCCCGGCTTTTAGGTTCCTTGCGTTGTGTAACCTCTTTCATGGTAGCCCTCGAAGTCCGCTTTGCCACCATCTGTGTCACCTCGTCCACATTTCGTTCCAGCTCCGAAGGTTGGATTCTTCGTACCATCGCAGGCTCCGAGAAACTTTGGGCCACGGTCACCAGCTCCTACACCATATTGACTCAATTATCGATACCAATTTGACTCTATCCTGGAGTTTGCTGCACAGAATTCGGATGAACTGGCTTCACAATAATAGTTCTCTCGCGGCGACATCTAACTCGGGAAGCCCAATCGCCAGTTCAGCCTTTGAAAAAACACCAGCAGGTCTTTTCGCTCTACCCAGTTTTCCAACTGAAACTGCTCCAACACCAGCTGCCAATCGATTTCCTTTCCGAATTCTGCACACAGCGTTACCTTCATCTCACGCAACCGGCTTTGACTTACCGTCAGTAAGTATATCGTCTTCGCCCTCCCGGTTAACAGCGTGCTCAAGGCCGGCAGTAGGTTGGCATCGCCTTTGACTCCATTGTATGCTACGATAGACTCAAATTCCTCGAGCCAAGCATCCACATCTCTATCAGCAAACTGCGTTGGCTAGGTCAACTTCATCTTATATGGTCACGGAATCACCGTAGCAAGAACGAAGCAGCAAGAAAACACAATATTTATTGTACGGTACCACGGTTTTCACAAGCTGCACGCATGCGTGCACTTATTGACCATGTTTCCGTCCCACAACACAACATACAAGGGGAATCACAAGATGTCACGTTTGTGTCTCGTCAGCCGGAATATTTCATGGCCCTGGCTGCCTGTCTGACCCCGTAGCTTTGCTTCCGTAGGTCGCATTCTGATCATCCTGGAGTTGTTTTAAAGCTCTTGATTCGCTTGATCTCGGTGGCGTTATTCGGCTTGGGTTACTACTGGATGCACCGAAAAAGGTGTTCCTGTCTGATTTATCGGCCTATCGACACATCACGTTTTTGTAATTTTCGGCTCAGGCCCGTACCCGTTCGTTGCCTGCGGCCCGTTCTCCGCTCGAATTGTTGCGTTGGCGTTACGCCGTCCGATCTCGTCCATGATGTCTGCGTCCGTTGCAGTCCTCGATCGTTCTAGTGGCTTTTCAGTCTCATGCGTGATCGCTGCCTTCCGCGCCACCACACATAGATCTTATTAACGTTGCGAAGGTGTCCCAGTTGATCGAACCGTGTGGCCGGTAGAATATATCATCGTACAAGGCCTACGATGCTTGTGCAGGCAGAGCGCAATTAAATAGCATCACATTATGATCACCGCCCGGAAGCTTGCCCAGGATCTTGACATTTCCATCAGAAATTTCCAAAGTGAAGAGAAGATCTATAATGTTGTCATTTTGAGTTGGCGACGAAACGTGCTATGACCAGCCTTCCGAGCAGATAGCCGCAACAAACTCAAACAACCTAGCTGGAATGTATAAGTGTGCCAGGATACTTCTGGCATATTGAAATCCCCTCCGACTAGTTTGTACTTAGCCGTATGATCTGTGATGCAAACGAATATGTCCGTGAGAAGTCTGATTTTGGTTTTTCCACTGTGTGGGGGACTGTAGATGCACTCTATGAAGAAGCTGCGCTGATTTATCTTAACAGTTATCCAAACAGTGTCAACGAAATCGTTAAGGATCAGCTCAAACAAGGGTGATGTGGAAGTTGTTTCATCGATGAATATCACGCAACCTACCCCTCGGCTATTACATCAGCTACCAGTGAAGCTAATATATCCTGGGATATGACAATGTGGTTCTGGTGTCTGGTCAGTAAACCACATTTCTGTAACGAGAAGATTTTGAAGGTTCGACAAAAATGTAACAAGGCGAATACAATACATTCTGTTGTTTAGAGAACGAGCGTTAATAAGAAGGCCTATAGCTTGGTGCGTTTTAGTTATGCCTATGAGGTGAAGGAATATGGGTACATCAATGTTATTGGAGGCGAAGGAGGTAGCATATGGGCTGGGGCATCCCGTGATGATCTATTGTATTCGCAGACATGTAAGCTAGGTGAATAAGATGAAGGAGGGGATATAAGGTGTTCTGGTGCATCGGAAGTTCTCCTATCAGCAGCACAGTTGCCGCTGAGTAATCTAAAACATCTTCTGGCTCCAGAGGATGCGATAGATGGGTGTTCGCAGGATTAGAAAAAACCGATGACCCGAGGTGGGAGCGCGCATGTGTTGCAGTTAGAGAGATAGAGTCAACATACTGTAGAGGACCAACGTTCCGGTAGGGCATTGGTAGAGCAGTAAGTGTGAACTGTTGCTAGGGAGTGTAATTCAGAGAGCTCCGTTATGTCTGTAGCATGCAATACCCTCATAGTCATTGTGCATATGGGTATAGTACGGGGCCTTAGAGATATACTTTACTTTTGGCTCAAGTAAGTTCCGATAATCAGAGCACTCTACTATATTAATCCCTGTACGCCACACAGTAATTTGAGGGCTCACATTATTTCTATCTTTACGAAAGGTGACGGCATAAGGTTTCCTAATGCATAACTACTATAATTTGATCGCACATTATCCAATGGGGAACGTCCCTCTTGGTTGGCTACGATCTAGCTGGTTTCTCAGTGTGCTGTTGGAATAGTCCATATCCACCTTCCAGTTGGGGTACCGAGACTGATGAATCAATGCAACGCTCTAGAACCTGAGCGGATAGTTCTTTCAACGTGGAATATTTGT
>OX104063.1:171174946-171241435 GCA_944474145.2 Dicrocoelium dendriticum
CATCTGTGGCTGTAGAACCACCAATATTGACTGGATCATGCCCTACGTATGCTTGCAGACCGTCCGCCCGGTGAGTACCCGCCTGTTATTACTGCATGGTGGGACGCTGCAGTGACCACCTAATGGGAGAAGGAATTGACAGGTCTGTACAGACTAGTGCGTGTCGTCTACCCGAGCGGGGACTGGGTTAGATGTTCAGGGATTGAGGATCTCATTCGAAAAAGCGCTAACGCGACATGGGTGTCAACTGTCCGGATAGATTAATTGTGCTTGCCTGTTTCTCCAGGTCATTTTACTTGCCTATCGTATCATGTTCCTCCAAATGTTAATTGCAATCAACACATTGACGCGAGTAATAGCTAATGGATGCGCTGCACGTAGGAGCTCGGATCATAGTTGACCAACTAAACTGAACCAACTAACGCCAGCCGTGACAAATCTCAGCTTCATGGTGTGTTGCGTGGCGATTTCAGAGAAATGGCAGTGTAGAATTGGTTCTATGGAGGATTCCAGGAGTTAATGGATGGAAACTGCGTAACCATGGATGAAAGACCTGCATTATGAGTTTAATTGAGTAGATCACAAATGAAAACTACACACCTGTACCAGACACCCGCAGTGTGTAAAAGTGTATTCAGTCAAGGACTATCTGTCTCAACTATCTAAAAGAAAATGTACGATTTAAATGAGATCCTGTGCAAACCACAATATTTGAAAATCAACGTGTAAGGGAACGATCGACATTACACTCAAACGACCAACACTGTATCCGTGGTAATTTCACGACTGGGAAGAAATAGCAAATTTTGGATGAAGTAGTATTTTCTTCCACAATAGCACTGAAGAACACAAAAAAGAATAAGAAAAAAATCACAGACAACAGGGATGAAACATCTGAAAAAATGAACCAATTCGTCACACGTCAATCAGATTGTCATAAAGCTAGGGGCACACTTATGGAGGCACTAGGGCAGGAAGGCTGAGTTGTACTCGATTGATCCAGAAATTGGCACATGGTAAATGGTATTGCCGTCCAGCCAAGGCGACAATGCGGTCCGGCGAAGTTGTCTCCTCGCGTTCGAATGCAACCAAACAGACTCCGCAACATGGAAAGACTGTAGTGTCATGGGAGGGCGCAGTATTCAAAATGGAGGTGGGATCAGGAGACTCCCAGATCATCTGATAGAGATAATGAAGTAGAGGCAATGATGGTTAAGGGAGAATGATGATGAGTGAAGGGTCAGACAGTCTGCGAATGATCGTACATGGAGCGGTTGGTACAGAGTTGGAATATGCCATGACCCCAAACTAGCAGACCACCGGTGAATTAAGCGAAAACCAACAAGCCTATTGTACTTACATTTATACGGTGCCAAAAGGAAGCGACGGAATATAGAGGAGAATGAGTCAACACAGTATAGAGCAACAAAGAAGACCACAACTTAAGGATGGATGGCATCAATGTCGATCTGACGCATTTGTTTCACATGACCGGAAATTCACGAAGAGACACTGATGCATTAACGTTACCAAACCTGAGGCAGTGAATCTTTTGTTGGTAGCAATGGGATGATGTTAAAGGCACAGTTTCTGAATATATCTGGTGAAATAAACTAGCCTTTTTGAAGCAGATAGCTGCTTTGGAGCATACAAGATGTACTGGGCAAAATACCGAAACTTAGGCACAGTGGTATAGCGGCAAAATCGAAAATTATCGAAACATCGGTACAGCGGTCTGGTAGGATTAAGTGTCTTCGTTGTCATCATCATCATTAATAGACGTTAGCCGATGCTTAGAGATCAAACATTGAGACTACAAAAGCTTAAAAGTAACATAACGTGGGTGTGACCTTTAAATCGGCCGTAAAGTTATCACTGAACAGAATTTTCACATCTCTATGGATGCGTTAATGTTCTCAGAATATTTCAACGTGGATATTTGTCAAGCTATTTTCAAGGTCACCGCTGCTGTCCTCCGCGTAACCTTTGAGAAAAATTCAAGATACTGCGCACGTGAAGATGGACGGTCCCGATTGAAAGTCTAGCTTGCAACGCTGGCTTTAAATTATTTTGTCCGGAACTGTTTAATTGTTGCTCTTTTACACTGATCGTTTATTTAAGTGACACTTCTACACAATGTCCTATTATCCATCACTACAAAGTTATTGTTAATAATGCAAGTTTAGGTCATCTGTTGTCGATATTGTAAAATGCTGAAAATGTACCCATCTGGCAAGAGCCACTAGCAGTCATGGGTTCGATCCTCCGCAGAGGACCGAAGGATGCGCACCACTGATGAGCCCCAATAGGGCGAAACGGCCGTCTGGTGCTTTTCCGGACAGCTGGTCGACATATCTGAATTGTCGGCTGATTGCGACGAACAAAAATACCCATCTGGATACATAAAGCTTTATTTCTTGACTTGACTTGACTTGATATGCACGAGTGAAGTAAGTGTCCTGGTGGGGCGGCGACTAGTGGCAACGGGATCGACCGCATATCCGTGACTGGATATTATTTGTTCAACTGAACTAAACTGAACTGTTGCTACATATCAAACCAGCGGTTGCAAATTAAACTTGAGGACAGGAGACTGTGATAATTCTGGTATACTTATGTTCAGTTGTTAGTCATCTGCGTTAGTGCTGAGTTAAAAAAACATAGCCAATAGTCGACATCTTTCCCTTGCGCGCCGCCGTCAAGGTGCCGGAAATGAAAAACAGTTGGTTGGTTCCACGTTAACAAAGGTTGACAGCTAGCCGGATATATTGTGCAGGTACCTTGTAATCCAAAACAATGATAGACGAAAATCGAAGAAAAAGCGATGGAATGACTCGCCTTGAGGTCCGAGAACACGAGGTAGTCCAAATGTTTGCGAAAGTTAGAGTGTAGAGTGGCGAATTGCGACTGAAGTTCAGGGGTGAGTAAACCTAGTAGATGAAGATGCAAAGAAATTGGGGAGAAAAGCGTCACATGAGATGGGCCTTTGTAGAACTTTCGCATGGCCTGATGAGAATAATCGAAAAGAGATCTCTTCGCAATTTGAACTTCATATTTTAACATGGGCATTAGTCATGAGTTGAAAATGAGCAAACAGCCCCCAGTGTTTTCTGACTTCAACAAATATTTGAAGTTTGGCGCGAGACTTGCGAATGCGAAGACAGAAATTTAGTTTATACGTGATTGGAGCGCAAGCAGTTTCCGAGAACTTATTGGAAGTCACTTAGAAGGTCTCACGTGCGGCCGACGACAAAAGCACTTAAACGCCGCGTTTGCAGTTTGATGGAATCTGTTCAAACGCTAATCTCAGAGCTGGAGCGGCTATGTACATCTTACCGCTCAGCTGTCGAAGAGCTTGATACTATACAACGCGAACCATTCGATTAATATGTCCAAGGAGTTTGTGAAAAGGTGAAAGAGAAGAAGTACGCTAAATTGTTAAAGGATTCGCAACCGACACAGTCGGAACAAAATTTTCCACAGCACCCGGGAAGACATGTCCACAACTTATCCAGCGTACAACTTGATCAGCTGCAATTAGCGGCTTTGTCAATGGGACCAAAACTTTGTTTTTTACAACCTGCCAATGCGCAAGTTCCTATGGAAACCCAATTCGAACACCTAATGCATCAGCTAACTGAACTGACACGCACGTCTTCGCATGTGAGTGGTAGCTTTAAGATCACACTGGTTTACCTCGCCCAACGATACTTAGGAAGTGAAGCGAAAGTATCGAACATCCTATCTAAAAAACAGACGCCGTCAAGGAATTGGGAGCAAATTCCGAACTGATACTTCCAGACCAGACAAAGGTTCTGGTTGGGTACTAATGAATAAGTCTATGTTTCCAAGCTTCTAACTATTTTGCAAGATCCGAGCAAATTTGTGAGCGATGTAGTTCAAAAGGGTAAAACCGCGTAGGATGAGGACAAGATCCCCAAACGCCTTAAAGAGTTAAGACAGGCAAATCTGATAACGGACTCGTTACTTGAGCGGGTACTATGCAACAGAAAAAAATTTCCTATGTAAAATTATAGAATGCTAAATAATGAGTTCGTGGATGGAGGGGGGAGCTAAGATGGATGGGGTGGGACAAAGAAACTCACAACACAAACGCCACTGAGGTCGGCTCCTAGTCATATCAACAAGTGTATCCAGCCAAACATGTTCACCGTCTTTCGGACCCCAACCAGGGGGTCGAGGCGCTCCAACTGAGGCCAGCTTCAAAGTGAGGGCCTTCATTCCTCTCGACCAAGTCATCGCTTCGCCAACCCTCCTCTTCTTCCATCCACACCCCCCGTCGCGCAAACAACGAAGGTCGCGGGAGTCGGTGGACTGGCATGCGCAACACGTGGCCGAACCATCGGAGCCTGGTGCGTAAAATAACGGTGCTGAGCGGTTCAGTTCCTTTTCCTGTGCCATAAACAAGGAGTCGAACACGCTCGTTACTCACGCGGTGTTCCCAACTGATGTGAGCTAAATTGCGAAGGCACAGGTGGTCAAACGCAACTAGCCTCTTTATGTCCGCTGATCTAAGGGGCCAGGTTTCACAACCGTGCAGTAGGGTCGAATGTACCGCTGCATTGTACACTCTACCCTTCAGGTTTAGTGGTGTCCCGCCGGCGCCATAAGTGTCGAAGGTTAGCGAAAGCGCCTCGAGCTCTTGCTATACGATTCGTGATCCCATCTTCAATCCCATGGGCACTGATACAACTTACCAGGTAGTTGCATTTTTGAACGACTTCTAGCTGATCTCCACCAAGGGTCAGCGAAGGAGGTGGTCAAGGCCAATCTTGGAGGAACACTTTGCGCTTCGATGGTGTAAAGCAAAGCCCGAAGCGGCTGACAGCCAGTGTTAATCTGTCCAGGGCCGCTTGGCACGTCTGGAAGCTGTCACAGATTAGGGTAATATCGTCAGCATACTCTAAGTCAAGAAGTCGTTCTCTTGGGAGCAGATCCACACCTGCTAAGTCGTGTTCTGTGAACGCGATTTCCATGACTTTATCAATAGCGAAGTTGAAGAGGAAAGTTGACAGCAGACACGAACAGCGCTATCATGGAACATTTGATCCTAAGTGGACACAAAATTCGAAGATCTACTCTGTGTTAACACGTTATCCGAAGGCTCACAGAAGGCATCTCTTGAAGACAGCTGAAGCACTTTCCATCCGACTGACCCAGGCCGAGTTGTGCAATCAGAGAGCCGTTGTACAAGTGCTTCTCCTGTCCTGGCCACTCGGCAGGCTTACTATCGGCTGCAAGACCTACCCTAGGCGGCTCACAATCGGCTGCGAGACCTACCCTAAATGAATGGATTTAGTCATCGATGTGATTTATTGACTCCGTTCAAACTCTTGGCTTAGCTGCCCTCAGCATAGCTAACAAAATCTTATCGCGCTGTATGTTGCTTTTCCTATTACTGTAACGGCCTGATGAGAATAAACGAAAAAAGATCACATCGCTATTTAGACTTCTAATCTAGAAAATGTGCAGTCTGTATATATTGATAGTAAGGAGAGAAGGACAGATGCAGTTAAAAATGTAGTGTTGTTAGAAGAAGCGGCGGCTTAGTCATCTGATGGGGCAGCAACTATTCGAAAGCCCAGATTACTCAGGAGCATCCGATACAGTCGACGTACAACGAAGAAGAAGCATTAGTAAGGGTTAAAAAGCTGGCACATAGCACGGGCTTTCCGGGGCTTATTTTTCTACCATTATTAAACTCTGCTCAAGCGTTTCCATTTGGCTTTTAGGATCGGGCGAAATACGTTGATCATATAATCGTGACGGAGCGCGTAGTGCTCACCTTGTCGAAAAGCGACGCGAAAGGCAGAGTGTGTTTCGAAAATAAGCCGCAAGCAATGCTTGCCACAATGATTAAGGGTTCATTACTAGGGGTTTTATCTGAAGCAATGTCGCCGGTGGCCGAAAGAGTGGGATGCCTGACTTGTAATCCAAAGTTCAATGTTAGGAAGTTGCGATTCTCACGGGAGTGAACCCAGGTCAATTCGATCACTGGGACCGCTGCACTCCAAGAGCGGTTTGGTACGAGTTTGCATTTTAAAGACAGTTCGAAACTGGGAAGGCAGATCAACGTCATGGCCCCTACATTACCGCTATTCACTGCAACCTGAATCGCGACACAAACATAAACTGCATGTTAAAATCCAACCACTGGACGGGTGTTAAAAATGAACTAACAATGAACACGGAAACAATGAATGGCTACACGGAAGTGAAGTTCGAAAGTTGGCGATTGAAGTCGCGCGATTGGCCGGCGGTGGAACGATTTTGTGAAAATCATCGAATCCTCAAAATGAGGTATGTGGGATAATTTTTAGAAGAACCGTAATCGGACCGCCGGACAACTTCAAACCTCCTCCAGAATGATCTTCAATGTGGGCAGAACATTCCGAAGGAAATACATCTGTATGACAATCAGACGCATAAAGGAAATCGCGGATCGACTGAATTGGGAGCTGCATACCGTTGTGCCACAACCGACTATGAGACCTTTCAATAAGGCCTTAGAAATTAAGTCAAAACAATGGAAAGTTGTGAGATAAACTAGTAAAATTAATCATTTAAGGTCGGTATATGTAAGGATCATCAGTCCCACTAACAAGTCTTAGTCTGCAGAGTAGCTGGTATGCCAGGTAAGGTGCTGAGTGAGACAGAACGTAGAATACTGGAAAACGGTTTGCCTGTTTCCAAAAATAATTCTAAGAAAAGTGAGGAGGTTGTTCCTAATATTTAGATTGTGGTGACGAAACTACCGTTTCAAAACCAGAGGTAGTAGATTTAATAGGAGTTCAGCAGCTTGGGGAGTCAAATTTTGCAACAGCCGAGCGTATCGCATTGAAGGTCCTAAAGGAGGCTCCTGTAATCATCATTAATCACAAAAGCTGATAGAGGTAGGACGATAGTGATAATGAAGAAGAAATGGGGGAAATTTAGCAAAAGAGTCCTATAAAGAAGCTTCAAAAGAAACTATATCGTCTGAAATGACTAAGAGTCAAAACAGAGGTTAGCAACTAACTGGGGAGAAGAATGACAGCCTAGCATCTGGCAAATGGCGTAACATACCCCTGAAAGCAGCCATTCTGCCGAGGATCTATGGGATTTCGAAACAACACAAACCCGAGGTTCCCCTACGATTCAGTGTGGGTGGTATTGGTTGTCCGACGCATGAACTAGCCATGAATCAGGCAATTTTGGAATCTCTAACAGACAGAACAAATACGTTAGGTAGCAGGTTTAACTATTGATTCACACGAAATAATGGTTAGCTTCGGCATCAAATCGCTGGTTACTAGCGTGCTCAAAGATGACGAATCGGAAGTAGTACATCGCTGTCTGAGCATGGGCAGTGGTCTGGGGAAAGCCCGAAACTCACTGCAAACCAAATAATCGAAGGAATGTTAGATTTCACGCCTCAGTCGAAGTTGTGCCCTCAGGAAAAGGGTCTTGCCACGGGGTAGCCAATATACGAATATTGGCAAACCTGTATCTGAAAGGATGGTGCTGACAAACTCAAGTAGTTCGTCGAAGACTTTGTGGCGCTAAGTTGGTAATGCTTTGTGATTATAAAGCGGGATAAGAACCCTATTAATGAGAATATAAACCTTAATATGGAAGGAGAATCTTGCGGTGGGACACAGACATTCCTTGACCGTCTAATTCACGGGAACGGACGGCTAGAAATGATATATCGCAAACCGACAGTCGGTTGGAGTGCTTCAATATACTTCGGGTTATCCAGAGCACGTCTATGCTGTGACTGCATCCTCTCTGTTTCACAAAGTCAGATTTTGTGAAAAGAGGAAAGGGGACAAGAGGATCGTCCGGAAAGCGGCGACTAGCAAACTGATACACAGCGGTTATCCGAGGTGGTCAGTGCAACGTGAGTTGGAGAGAGCCCTAAACGCACATTCACAATGTACGACGGAATGGATTGGGACAGTAAGAATCCCTTATAAAAAAGGAATTTCTGAAGTGATCAGCATGGTACTAAACATGGAGAAGATAACGGCAGTCATGCAAAGAGGCCAATCGCTCCGTCCAGCACAGGTTCGTTTGAAGAATTCACCCCCGAGAGAGAGGACTAGCGATTGGGTCTATAAAACTAGCTGCAAACAGTGCAAACGAATGTGTACAGGTCATACAGCGAGAGAAGTGCGCACAAAGATAGCAGAACACAACAGACACGTTACGCGTTCAGCGAGAAACAAACCTGAATACAAGGCTTTACTAAAAGACTTGTAGGTAGCTGTACATGTGCTAGACTCGGGACACGAAATCGACTGGCACAATCTATAAAGATAAATATCAGAGGAATACGAACAGCAAGTTAAGGCGATGGAAATTGCCAAGGACAATAACTGCGTGAACAGAATGGACGCGGTGAAGCTATCGAACGCCTGGTGGACTGTCTTAATCCGACTAGTCTGAGCAGCTTCGGTGGACGGACTCACGTTGGAACGAAAACGTCGAACTGCCATTACACGGATTTCATACCCTAGTAAGCAATGTGTCGGCTGTTAACTACTAGACCCCGAGTTCCACTTCCGCTCAGGCTATCTCAAGTTGATGAGTTCAAACGAGGACGAAACCGTCGGTCGTATGGTTTCGATGTGGCGAGCAACAACACGGAATCCCCTCCATGTCATTAGTAGGCCTTTATAGCCAACAGCGGTTTCAAATTGCTCCTTAAGGTAACAGTGTCCCTCCATGGATTTCTTAATATAGTCCTTAAAACTACTGAATTGCATCCAAAGACCGCGAATGCCCTTTAAAAATGCGTAATGTTCGTTGAGTGACTTAGCCCAAATTAGCCGGCAGTACAACTGATGAGTACACAGTGTGGGATGCCGTAGGCTAATTTGGGATTAGCCATTCAATGAACAGTAGAATTTGGGGGCGTTCGCGCCCATTGGACGCAAATGGGTGGCGTTAAGGTCCAAGTTAAAAGATTTATGGAGGAACACGATTGCCTAATGAGGAATTTGAAAGCGCTATGAATGCAATTGGCTGACAAAAGGTGGAGAATCTGTACCAAAAACAAGAATGCCTTGCATATGAAACGGTGTTATAAGGAGCCAACCCCCCAAAAGATCGCAAGTTGAAAATAAGTCGCTGAGCCCCGCAGTAGATTAGTGCACATGTTAGATAAGCCTTTCCACTCGTGAAACACTTATTTCATTATCAGCCTTTTTACCTATGAAACATTCATTTTCCCGGTCCAGCCTCCGCATTTAACAAGATTTACTTTTCGACATGTTCAGTTGGCATGTTCACATAGTCCCCATTCACTTGCGTATGTCTTGCTTTCGGGGATTGGTTACGCAAACCAGACTACGTGAAAACTCACATATTTCACTATCGAGGTACATAAGCAAAGCTGGACTATGCTGTAATCGCCTTGAGTCTGACTGGTAGAAGTGTCTGTTGTGAAAGGCTTGCCTTTTGTCTTATATCTCTAGGGTTTAAGTAGTCGCGTGTGAAGTTGAGTTGGGTCAAGGTGCCCGCTCAACTTGCGCGTAGTAACCGTGGTGTGCCTAAGTCTCGCAGGTCGTACGAACTTCCTCGGTTACTTTGTCGTGCATTCCGAGGCACAATCGTTCGTCCGACTGGGAGAGTTGATACCGGATCGTCAAGAAAAAGGCGCAACCAAGATGGAGTCATAAAAAGTGGATCAAACGGAAACGAACCAGGAATACCGAGCCATTAGAAAGACCCCTTAACTCAAGTGTTCATTTGTTCCCCGAGCTTGGCGGTTTTATTGCAAACGTTTCACGCCCATGCGAGGTGGTGTCCTCAGGGGAGTGAGATGTTACCAGTATTCCGAAACACTTTAGACCCCTTGACTCATTGGATTGTAACCGCAATTGTCCAGTGACTCGGGTTATTTTTCTCGAAAAGATTATCCTAAGTTGCAAAACTCAAACCAAGTGTGTACCAGCTAAGCTGAAGCTCTTGTATCAAGAGCGAAACGAAGGCTATACAAAACCGATTTCCATTGTAAACCATTCGAAATCATGAATATTAAGCGGTTGTGTTTTTTACCCACCCATTGAGATTGTGGAGATGAAAAGCAAGCCATAGGAGAGAAATACACTTGAAAAATATACCAGTGGGTATTGATCCTTAGCGACTGGCGCTAACTCCATCACATGCTTTCCAGACAGGATGCCATGGTCTAAGTAGATAGATGATGTCAAAAAGCAGTTCGATAATAAAAGGCATTGAAATGACAAAGTAGGGATTCCATTGCACCCGATCATGAATACTTCACTTTACCACAACGTCACCTGGTGGTTAACGGAACCCTTGGAACCTGATCGTAGCTTGCTGTCAAATTATTGCTTAAAAGATTCCTTTGAGTCTGTTGAGCTGCTTGAGCGATCGACGCTAGACGCCGAGCATATGTATTCGATGTGGATTCATTGTTCATCAACATGTCATTGTGTGAGACAGTGGACGATTTATGCCGCCTCTTGCGAAGCCAAAACGTCCATAGGCCTCCCCTTGAAGTGTCTGGGTGATTTGATGCTGTTATGCACACATAATGTATTGTTTGAGTTTGAAAGGGCAGCGTACAAACAAAATGATGGTGTGGCAATAAGCATCCTGTTAGGACCAGTTTTAGCAGATATTTTCTTGGGACAGATTGAAATAAAAATAGCTAGTAGTCAGTCAGTCAGTCACGTACAAACTGTACGTGGATGACATACTAGTGGCGAGCATTTGGAGCAAATTATTGCGTTCTTAAATTCCGCACACCCCAATCTCTCTGTGACACACGAGATTGAACAGTAAGATAGGCTGCTGTTTTTGGACTTGCTAATTAGGAGGCGGGCGGATGGCACACTTTAGCGCACTGTCTTTCGAAAAGCGACTTGGAGTGGGCAGTGCCTGTATTCCTCTCGATTCGCTCCAGTTGCGTACAAACACAACCATGTCAAAATCCTCTTCTACAGAGCCAGACAAATTCGCAATACAGACACGCTTAAGGTCGAAGAGGAGTTTGCACATAAGACTCTATTGTTGAATGGGCAACCGGATAGTCATTCAGCTTCATAACCGACCGCCCAAGGAGAAACTAATGGTTCAGCCTGCAGAGAAGAAAGATTTCTACTTGGTTTTACCAGATAAAAAAGATCATCTAGCCAATGATATCAGGTCTGAGCTCTCGCGTACCTACACCACCGCCCAGTTGGGACTGCTTCACAGCACGCGAAGAATGGATCTCAACGACCACCTGGAAGGCCTGCCAGGCAGTGAAGCCTCACATCTGGTCTACCAGTTCACCTGCAGTCGCGATGACGTTTATAAAGACAGGACTGACCGTAGACTGACCCCAATGATGGCTGACCACCTCCCAAAGTGGATACGGCAAGCGTTGACGCAACAAACTGGTGCGGATCAGCTGAAGAATCGCAGACCTGATTGTCCATCGCAAGGCATCGCGTACTGACCCGTCACGTGGATCGATCGACTGCGTTCAAAGGACTATTGAGCGACCGGAACCCAAAAAGACTGGCTATCACCGAGGCTTTACTTATCTCGAAGTATCGCCCGATGTTGTGCGCACAGAAGCAACTAAAACGATCTGTTAGATTGGCTTGGTTTTGAATGACATTTGGTTCCGCTTCGGACTCCACGTGTTCACTTCTGTTTGATTCCTAATTGTATTGCGTTCGCGACAGAGGAGAGCAATTGAAATATTAACATTTCGTGACAAGTCTTTTTCTGCGCTAAGGGAATGGCAATACATAAGGATGACAAAAGTAGAGGCGATACCAAAGCGAATGAAAGACCAGTTCGATTAGTCCCTTGAGTTGCAACGTAATCCACACATAAAAGAAGTTGCACAAAAACAACTGATGAAATCGACTAGGTTGTCTTGAATGCATAATATGCGCCGATCATCACATAAAGGCCTATCTGTAGGTATTACTAGACGTCTCACATGAAAGGATTGCACGGAGTGGCAAAAAAGGTGAGATCATCAGAAACACTATCGACACGATTAGCACAATGATGTAGTTTAACCATGGATCAATCCATCGCCACTTCTGAGCCAGCGCCGGCTATTGTAAGCAGTTCACGGCGCCACATCCTGAGTGAACGCAATTCGTGCGCATTCGTGCAACAGTGACAAGCGCGACACCGTCATCATCATCAATACACGTGCGCTAAAGGTGAAAAACACCTCAGCTATTGTGTTTGACACCGTAACTACCTCGGTGGAGTGACGCTTGCGATAGGTGCGTGGATTAACGCAACTTTCAACATGTCATTTGGCGGTTTAAGAACTAAACTATGTGACATAAACAAGCGCAAACAATGCTGTTACTCAGTGCGGATAAACTGATTCAGGTCAAAGAGCCAAAAACACCCTGAGATCCACGAACCGGCGGGATAAAATTGCACTACCAGATACCATAAGAAACAATAGAGCAGACAAATAGAAATTGAATGTTGCTCGCCCGAAAGCACTGCAGGAGCACTACAATAAGATTGTGTGTCGCAATCCAAACACACAACATGTACCCCAAAATGGCCCTCCAATCAGAGCAGACAGTTCTTTATTCCTGGTACACTGCACACAACATAGGCGCATCGTATAGAAGAAGTGTTCATGGTGACTGTGGCACGTCACATACAGTGCAGAACCATTGATGTAATCAAACGGCTTGACGCCCCAACCTGGCCCAAGCTTTATGCTTTCTTGGTGTTAGCGACTGGGCACGACGCAATCACACCTAGCCAGGTGGGGTTGGTGGACAATACAGGTCAAGGTAGCCGGTTTTGGAGACCTGTGAACGACACGATCTGGCCAGTAGCGCAAGCTCGAGTGTAGCCCGTGTTTGTTCTCGAAGCGCCAAGTGACGCTGCTGTGTACCAGATACAAACCGTACTTCGCAAGCAATTCAGTTCCTCGCCGATTGAGCAGTGATGGTAAGAACTTAAAGTTCAGTGGCGAAACGTTGCCTACCATTTCGAAGGTGCGAGGAACTCGTTGAGGTACATACTGCAAGCAACATTCGTGAGGCAACTATGTAGGTGCATAGAAATATGCACCGCCAAAACAATCCGTGTCTATCATTCAGTTCTACATGCCAGGGTGATAACTAGCAGGAGGAAGATCCGCGTTAACGCATGAGCAATACGCCGGGACGCAGTACCGACGTTTCATTGCCGCGTAACGCCCATCATTCGCTGGTTGGCTAAGGATACTGCGAGGGTTGCCCGGTCCCCTACGCAACCTCGAAACTGCGAACCCGAATTACAGTCAGGCTTGTGATCCTTAAGGCTAAATAACATGCTAGTAAAAAAATGTTGCTAAGAGTCACATCTGAACAACCTTTTCGGCGCATTGCCCGTAACTTTGGACAAAATGTTTAAGAGAGGAGAAACCCACTTACGCTGAGCCGCTAGTGGACAGGAGCGTAGAAATTTAGTAGATAAGGCATGAGACTTCATCGGTGGATTAGGACATGACATTGCCGGCTAAAAACATTGTGATAGGTGGCAGATAGGATATCTGGAAGTGCACGTGCCGAAAACCACAGAGTGTACATAAAGTACTCCTCGTCCTGTGGCTACTCACATTGGTCTCATGTATGGGGCTTAATAATGAAGCGAACAAACAGTGGTCCCCATGTATCTCAAAACTCGATACAATACACGTCTGGCATCACAGAACTTAGAAAAATACAAGATCTGACTGAAACATGATATGAGAATATCAAACAGATCAGATCAACCAAGGGGTTAAAGAGAGTAAACAGAATCAGGTAACACGGGTTTTCAGGCGAAAACGCAGAAGCAGCAGCGCCGAACAAGGAGGGATAGTGTAGTCTGCGAGATACGAAGGTGCACATCTGTAAAGAGAATGATAGCAAACATTTACCGTAATTGGTAGCAGAGGACTGTATCCGTCGTACAAGGTGGTGCACTTCGAGCAGATCTGCGGTGATGAGAAATGATGGCAAATAAATGAGCGGAACCGCAAGAAACGGCCAAGGGAGCAAATCATCCAGAAGAGGGAGACGAATCACAAATAAAATGATTACAGCATAATCCTGAGTCTAGTCAATAGATGATTAGGATTATCGCTTATTAGTCTTTGTCGGTAGAATCCGACACGTAATCTCGAGTCGGACTGCGGTTTGTCTTGTGGTTAAGCTCGGTGTAGGTGAGCATTGGAATCGAAACTGAAACAGATAAGCGTTAGGTCCCACTTGGTTTCGAAACAGTGCCGCACTGCCAGTATCATATTTCTTTGAGTTTTTCTGATGGAGGTTGTCAGGTAAGGAATCAAAAACCAGACGTGTTGAGTGTGAGTGGCGTCTAACATGTCTCTAGTTCAGATATGGTCCCAGTGGTCGAAAAACAGGGAATTATCTCTAAGTAAATCGTGATAATAACAGACATTGTGTAACATAATTCAGTTACATAATGGGTACCTTAGAACACACGGTAATGTCAAACTTGACAAAACGTCCTTAAGGGTTCACATGAATTCGACTTCTTAATATCTCACAACAGACAGGACTATCCTTAAAACTATATGCAGACCTAAATCAAATACCATACTTATAAGCAAACTGTGATGTCATTAGTTATCAAGCCTATAAACAACTTCGCCATTCGCTTCGTTCCTACCTGTTGGAATCACAAGTTAGTGATCAGAAAAAAAATGAAATGGTAGCTTACCCAAACAGAAGTCACGAGCCTCAGCCGTTCCAATGAATTCTTCCAGATCTGCCGCTGAGGTAAGAGACGTCAGTGCATCAAGTGATTGGACAAAAACGTCAGAACACTGCCGCAAACAGCGCATCCATTCGTATTTCACGGTATCCCTCGGGCTTTCGTAAGACTGATAGGATGCGAATATAGTGAAATGCTAAGTTAGAAACACGGCTGATTGGACAAATGGATGTGCGAAAGAAAAGCGAAGAGGACCTAATCCAGTCATACAGACATGACGCTGAGTATGATTCAAGCATCAGATCAATAGAACAGCTTGGATGCACAATCCCACAATGTTAACTAGTTGCCGGAGAGAACTGCAGTTTCTTTGACGGTTAGATGTAGATAAAAAGTGAACTGAGCACCATATTGCCTGTGAAGTGGACCAAACTCTCCAACCATACTACACCATAACAAGTATTAATAGCATAGTATAAACAAGAATAAGATGAAAGATATGGATGACAGAGACCGGAAAATCGCTAGAAATTAGTGCAATGAAGTGAAGACAAGTGAAACATTGAGATGAGGCTGACACAACGCCGACACAAAAATCCCAAAACCTATCAGCAGTGGGTCAGTCTACGATGTAGTCAAGTGTAGACGACTGTATACATTTTCGTCGACGGTATCGAGTGCACTAAGCTAGTACCGAGGTCGCACTACCAGCATTGGAGAACAAAGTAATGTGATTTCCACATATGGGGTGACACAAGCCGAACGGAATCAGGCCAAACAATTAGGATTCACGGAATATCGATGGGCGAAACAAAAAACCAACCGCAAATCGCATTAGTAACGCTATAAATAACGTTTTATAGCTAAGTGATTTTAGACCGTATCCATAACTTTTGCTGGGAGCTAGTCAATAAATAAGACAGTGCCAATGACTTATTGGCCGATACATCAAATCTGATCTATAACCACATAGGCAGTAAGTTCCTAGACTGCATCTAGGAAGCCGATTCGGAGAGGAAAGCTGCCAACAGTGTTGTAGGGAGAAAGAATGTCTTACGTATCTTGTGCCAGGTATCCTGATTCAGCTTGGGAGGTAAAAGCCTGACCAACAAGATAACAAGTAGGTCTGTGTGGGGCCTAATCGCAGCGCTTCAGTGAAGCCTATGATAACAAAGTAGGAAGGCGAAGTGTTCTCAAAGTCATTTTCTGAAATTCGTTTCATGAGAGCAAATCACTATGCTCCAGACAGAAAAACGAGAGGACAAGTAGGGTTCAGTAGAGCGATCAGTGATCCAGAGCCTCAGATAGACGTAACAACCAGGTTCTGTGACCGATGGGACAGAAAAACTATCCGGATGGTCAATTTGGAATTTGAGAAAAGCTAGCGGTTAGAATTTGGCTCAGAGGAATCGCTCATAAAATGTCTGAAGGTACTAGCAGAGCTATCAACTTGGTTTACTTAGCAAAGCAAGTGCAAGCTTTTGTGCATCGGTTCTTTAGTATTTGTGGGGTTATGTGAGATAGCGTAAGGAGGTGAGTGTGCTGTCGATTGGGTCAAGGAATACGGACAATATCGAAACGGGGACAATGGAGGTCAGTAAGGTGTCCCAAATTTGGTAAACGCGCAACTTTGAGATGGTGACCTCTCATGCAACCAACAGGAATGAGCGATAACAGGTGGTGGAACGCGCAATTAGAATCTGGTAAACAATGATAGGGTCACTGCGTAAACTTTGATATCGGTCACTGGAAACCCCCACAATTCTGTTTTAGGGTTCACTACTCTGGACGGTCCGATGTTGCGCTATCTCCAGAGCTTCTGTCACGGCTGCAAAGATTCAATTGCATGATTCATTTGTCGGTGTGCGTATACAGTGAGAGAAAGGGAGAAAAGTAACGAGAAGCACCAAATACTCCGCAAGAGACAAGTGTGTCAGGTTCCATGGGGACTCACTGCACTCAAGCTATGAAACTGCGGTCAGCTGATCAAACCAAAGCAAACAAGTCGAAATTCTAATCGCATCTTTGTTGAACGGGATTCGGTGAACCAACAATGTGGCAGTCAGTGTGCAACCATGTGGTACAGTGGGAAGTAAGACCTGATGAGGACATATCGATCAAAGCACCGCGGTAAAAAAATCCGATAAGAATGTCAAGCATTGTAGACGGCATGGCTGGAAAGTAGTCAATGCAGAGATCGTACCACTATGGTACGCAACTAGCTGCAATCAGTAAGTTAAAACCCAAAAACTAGCAAACTACCAGCGTCCTCCAAAAACGGAGACAGCAACCGCGTCAACAACGTCCTTATGGATCAAGATGATCGGTTGATTCGAAGAAGGCTGAAAACATTGTGAGCTCTTGTTGTTTGACAGACATCTGTACACTGGAGCACAATGAGTAGATGGGGAAAATAATAAAATTAATAAAATCAGAAGGAAGGAGTAAGTACAAAGCGCGAAAGAAGTAAAGGTATTCAACTGAGTGGTGAATGTTGCGTTCGAGAAAAACGCAATACGCAACTTGCACAAAGTCCGGTCACACCGATTGTGCCTGGAATATCACCTTGCTATTGGTTGTACACGGGAAGAGACATTAAGGTAGTAATCACTGGCCATGTAGAAGTGAACATTGCTAAGTTATGCCAAAGAATTCTCGCCTAAAACTAGGAATCCATGAACAATCGACCACATACAATAATAAGGTTGATAAGGTTGACCAAGGCTAGCGTACTCTGCGATGAGAAAAAGCTGCTAGTTCCCAAGCGATATTTTGTTACAGGAATGGAGCATTCAGATATACATTATGCAGTAGTTTGTCACTGCAAACCACTAACTGTGTCCATTTATTGACGGTTGTTTCAACGCCCATTGCTCACACTGTATACTAACAACCTATGAGCCACACTGCGAAAGCACCGGTGGTCGAACGTAACTAGCCACTTCATGTCGACTGATCTAAGGGGCCAGGTTTCACAACCGTAGAGTAGGGTCGAACGTACCGCTGCATCGTACACTCTACACTTCAGAGCAACAGTGATGTCGCGCCGGCGACATAGGTGGCGAAGGTTAGCAAAAGCGCCTCGAGCTTTTGCTATACGGTTCGTGATCTCATCTTCGATCCCAAGGGCACTGATACAACTACCCAGGTAGTTGAACATATGGACAACCTCTAGCTCATTCAATCCAACAGCCAGTGCAGGAGGCGACCCCTGCCAATCTTGAAAGAAAACACTGCAAATGGAAGGTGCAAAGCATAGCACGAAACGAGTGATAGCCAGGGCAAATCCATTCATTGCCACTTGGCATGTCTTGGAAATGTTAAAAATGAAGGTAATGCCGTCAGCAGACTACAAGTCAAAATGTCGTTCACCTGGGAGTAGCTCCACACCTTCTAAGTCGTGTCCGGTGAATACAATCTCTATGATTTCGTCAAAAGAGAAAGTGAAGAGGAAACGGGACAACGGACATCCTTGACTCACACCGCTGGGGATATTAAAGGGCGACGACAACTTCCGTAAGCCCTCACTCTGCCCGTGCTACGCGCATATGGCAGTCGCATAATATTTACATATTTCTCGACAACACCTTTCCTGAGTAGACAGTCCCAAAGGGAAAATCGAGCAAGCGAATCGAAGGCACCTTTGATATCGAGGAACACGAATACCGTGAGTCGCCAATATGTGACGGTGCTCCAACAATTGACGCAAAGTGAAGATGTGGTCGATGCAGACACGATCCCGACGAAACACGGCTTGCTCCTCACAAACCTGGCCACCTTGAGCGCCAGTCAGTCTGTGAAGGATTACAGAGGCAAGACATTTGGAGGCGATGGGGATCAGACTCATTCCTCTATGGTTGCTGCATTCCGAACGCGAGCCTCCTTTGAAGATCGGAACAATAAGGGAGCGGCTCCAGCCGATTGGGACAATTATCCTGCGCCCACAGTTTCACTAGCAATTCGTGTAAATCATCAACAAGAGCACGGCCCCTGATTTTGAAGTGGGCTGGATGAAGAGCATCTGGTCCCGCAGCTTTGTTCAACTTCAACAGTCCGATCTCATGTTCGACTTCTGAGCGAGAAGGCGGATCCACAGGGACAGCCCAACGAGAAGGGCGATCATTGGCCAGTGAGGAATCTAACAATTCCGGCCGATCAAATTGTTTTCAAAATGCTCAGCCTAACATTCTAAACTTTTGACAAGTTGTGGATAGACTGTCAACTCTCGTCACGGATGGTTTCACTAACACCATGTCTCCTGTTGCCCGTTTCCCGTATCAGAAAGAACAACTTTCCATGGTTACCACTTCCACCTCTGACGCATGAAGAGACCACCAGGATTCACGGTCTCTCTTCAGGCCAGTAGGGAGTTTTGCCCGGAGTTCTTTGCCAGTCTTATTGTGTTCGCTTCCAATCGGAGAGGCGGCCAAGCGATGACTTGGTCGAGAGCAATGAAGGCACTCACTTCGAAGCTGGTCTCGGTTGGAGCGTCTCGGCTCTATGATTGGGTCCGAAAGACGATGAACACGTTTGACTGGATACACTTGCTGATATGGCTAGGAGCCGGCCTCAATGGCCTCCGTGCTGTGAGTTTCCTTATCTCACCCCATCCCTCTTAGCCTCCCCCTACAACCACGATTTCACTATTTAGCCTTACATAATTTTGCATAGTAATTTTTTCCGGCTGCATAGTAGCCGGCTGGTAGCTTTCCGCAACAATGCCCATCCGTTAGTGGTAGCGCAGCTGGGTTGTACCTGTTGCATTTCCCCCCTTTCTTTCTGTTATGAATTGCCGCATAGTGGCTGACGTGTTTCCCACCTCTAGCTAACGTGTATAATAATGATGATGACGCTTCCAGTCGGAATGTGCCAGCGAGCATCAATAAGTTCCAGAGACCGCGACAACACACAATGTCCCTGTTAGCTATTAGACTTACCACATGATGATTGGCCTGCTGCTAGTAAGGTCAGGTGAACATGCGACCAGTGACCTTCAAATGTCGCCAGTGAGCGTCTACTCAACCCGCATGTCTGCGTACTTCGATACGCATTCAGAACAGATGGCTTCGCCAGTTGATTGGTGTCAATGCGCTCACAGCGTCGTCGTCGGCGTCCGCCAAAATACATCCACAAGTCAGCACATACAATTGCATGATCGGTGTCCACACATGTGCTCCAAGTCGAGCGACAGTTCTAGACCCGGTTTCTCCAGCGGTAACTGATTGCGATGTGATCGATTTGCATCCGTAGCTGGTGCAATACTGGTGAGCGCCAAGTCAATCTCCGGCCGGTGCTGTGTCGGAAGTCAGTGCTCGCAAGAAATAAGCGGGCATCTGCACACAAATGAAGTAACCGCTCACCGTTATCATTACAGTAGTCTACACATTGTTGGCCGCTCAGATGTAGTTCATCAGTGGACAATTTTCCAACTTGAGCGTTCAGATCCCCCGCCAGCACAACAGTGTACGAGCTTCCTCTGTGGCAAAGGACCTCGATCGCCAGGTGGGCGCGTAGACAGCCATGACCAATAGACACATATTAGTCCCGCGCGACGAGCAAGCCAATCGGACCGCACACATCCGGCTATTGATAGGGATCCAATCAACCAGAACAGCTTCAACCAGTGGACTCAGGACAATACCAACAACAGCTTGGCTAGTGCTCAAAGCTGCTTCATCACAGGATAGGCGCAATAAGAAAATAGTGCTGGTGTCACTCGAAGAGAATCGCAGTGTGAGCACAGAGCTCGAATTTTGCAGGCGAGTCTCCGATAAACAGCAGATATCGATGGAGAGAGTCTCTAATGTTCGGGCAAGTGTTGCTTGTTGACCGATCTGTAGCAATGTGCGTACACTGAGGTATGCCAATCTGAAGGAGGATCGAGGGCTCCAAACGGAAGCCGATGTAATGGGGTGGACCGCTTGGTTGGACATGCGCTTGTCGACAGGATAGGAGTGACGCTCCGCACTCAAGTGTGAGTTGAAAATAGAAAATGAATGCCTAGCAAAGCATGTTGGGGGAGGGGGGATAAAAGTGAAGTTGAAACGGGACGATCAGGGTGAAAAAGCGTGAGGGGGGATAAGAAGATGGGAAGGCTTGAGCAGTAGCATCCAAACCCCTATTCACGTAACTCGATGCAGAAGATAGGGCGCCGTTCACTATCCTCTGCGACGGTCAGAGTAGCAAGAAATTGTTTGAAGAGAAATGCATTGTATTGCATAGGCAGGATATTGTTAGGTTGCCCAGGCCTGGACAGGTGAAGGATTAGGGTTCTCAACCAAAAGCTTTGGTTCAAAAACCTGACCGCAAGGCAGCGGGTTTGGCATTGGGCTACAAGGAGTCCATTTGAAGGAATAAGGAGCCACCCACATTCCAACCCTCCCGCTGGAGGGGACTTATTTTGTGTGGCATCTACCCATTGACCAATCTGGTATGAGTGGCTCTGAAGGCGCAAAAAAGCACCATCTAGCATAGCTCAATAGATCTCTGAGGCACACAAACCATCGCAACAAGGTAAGTTCCAGCCTCATTGCGATGGAGGTCAATGGTTATGGAACCGAAGAAATTGGGACTAGCGTCCCGCTCGTCGGCAGTAGCAGAGGGGTCGTGGGCCCCTGCCTTCACAACTCAGGAACAGGAAGCGACAATTTATAGGCTATAATCTCAACTCGATTAGCGTAAGAACCAGCCATAGAGGTTATTTCTGGGTGATAGAGCATAACTCTTACTCAACGGTTTCGGGCCAGCAGTGCAGCAAGTTAGTTAGTTAAAAATAAAACACACCAAATATGGTACACCACTGGCAATCGTCGCAGATGCACCGCTGAATAGGAGCGAAAAGGTACATAGATTGTTCAGCAGCTTCCAAGCGTGAAGGTTAGAGATTCCTAACGGGTCGGACCAACTCCCATCTGCTTTTTGAATACGGATTTCGTGAAAGAGAATGAAAACAACTACAGATATATGCAAGCTAAACCAGGAAATGTGAGTAGATCGGAAAAAGAAACCGCTCACGCATGCTGGAATGATAGTCAGGCAGTCAATTCACTTGATGGGTCTGATGGTACGGTCGTCAAAAATTTAGGCTACTATTGGATGGTCAGTAGTACACTTACAGATGATGAATTTGCGTAAACAGTTGATCTAGTTTCAGGAACTGATCTCATCACGTAGATATAGGAAATATCGAAATCGGGACCATTGGGGCGTTGATCTGGATCTCTACAACTTTAGCCAGCGGGTCACGAGGGACAACGCTTGGCACAACAGTTAATGACTGATTGGGGGTCATTTTGAAGTAAATGTTGTGTACGAATGGATTTCAACGCGCAATCTAAGTGAACAGCGATTCGCATTGGGTTGGACCTTGGTCATTTTGATTACTCGAGCCATAACTGAAGCAGTTGGATAGATTTGGTGTTACTCGCCCGAAAACACTGCGTTCCACCGCCGGTTTCGAAGAGTCAGCGAACAAGCTCGTGGATCTCGTCAGGCTGGTACACCACAACCATAGTATCGCTACAGCCCGATCAGCCTTTTGAGACGGCGTCGCAATATTTCGCTCTCGCTAAACGTTATAGTTTCCAATGTCTGTGTTCGCACGAAACTGTTGTACAGAAGCAAATGTTGGCCGATCCGTGTAGGTGACATGAATACGGTCCCGAGCTTTGGTGCAGCCGTCTGCCGAAATTAGGTCGTGTACGGTAGCGTGCGTAATGACGATGTCAAACATCGCATCCTGGGCAATGCAAAGCTTCCTTGTTCTGCTGAGCTCATTGTGATGGATTAGCCAAGCCCTGCGTATGCCTAGGAGGTGTGTACCAAGCTGTGCACGGTTTGATCAGTTTGAGCACGCAGGGGTGCAACAGATAAGGCTACGTAAATGTCAGTCAACCACTTGGCGAAAGTAAATGCAACCGCTGTTGAGAGCTAAACAATGAAGAATGTTAGTGGTATGAGATAATCGAAGCAATCACTGAAAACCGGCAACAGTAGAAACAATGCGCGCAAATTTGGGTGAAATTCAAAAGTATTAACTAATAAAAGTTGTTCGAAAAGCTGAAATAAGGATACAGTATCGTTTTTCCTCATTTTCCTTATGGAATATTATTCCTACAGATTTTATACATGATTTCCTGAATAACAATCGCATAGCTGCGTAATGCCTACAGAACCAGCATAGGTGGCTTGCGCTGCAGAACCCACAGCTCCATCCACACAACCTATATCAAGTGTAAACCCCAAGAAATAAGACCGGAAGGCATGTGGATGGAAGCCACGTTTCATCACCGGAGCCGGCCCACACTCCTTTAACATGCACAGCAGCGGCATTCCTGTCTATCTATGTAGGGAATCGTGCGTAGCAGACGTACACAAGACGGTGGCTGGGCCGTAGTCCGCTCCACACTGGATGGAACCACTCTTTGAGCCTAGCACGGCCGCGAGGAAGGTGCACCCATCCCCACAGCAACGATTCACAGTCTGCTGGAACCAGCAATCGTGGTGGAGGGTGTTAGACAGTTAGGCACCTTGTCAACATCCACACCGGGGATATAAAACAACGGACATAGAAGTTGATGAAAAATAAATACGCAAAATTGACATGGAATATACAGTAAAATAACAGAACTGAGCCAATCAAAGTAAGAGGAATACTTTTTATCCACGTTAAGGTTTAGTTCAAGTGTAATTCGGTATAGTACGACTGAGGAGAAGAGGCGTGATGTTCGAAATATGTATAGCAATAAGATAATAGCCACATTGAGAGTTTACGTATCAGGCAAGCGCTGAACAAGTACAAAGAAACAGTTAGGATGCAAGGAAACGAGATCCCCGGCCGAATCGTGTCCATAATATCGCAGCCACAACAAACCAAATAAGGGCGAAAGCAGTTACCGAGTGAAATAGTGAAAGGGACAAAAACCGAAAATGTACTCTACGAAAAATGAGTTCCCGGACATTTAAATCATTTAAACTCATACCAAAGCAAATGGAGACCCAAACTGGCAATTTAACCTGAACACACAAGGGAGGAACTTCAACCGAAGCCAGCATAAATACTAGCATATGCCTAGTGTCTTCTTGCTTGTCTCAGAATCGTTTGCGTCTAAGTGCTCGCTACTTAGTAGAGAATGAGTGATCGAAGTGAAACCCAGCATGGATGCTAAACAGTGCAGAAAAAGAACCAAGTAGGTGAGCAAAAGACGTAGTCACTGATGAATGATCCTGCAGTCGACGACATTCTAGTTGTTAAATCGCTGCGGCAGGACTCAGCGTAGCAATCATCGACATCAAACGGGCCCGCAAAAGTCTAGAAAAAAATATACGCAGGTAACCAAGGAGCGTACAGTCAGATAATTGATCGGGTGCCGTTAAACGCTTGTGACTGACAAAAAGAAAACCTTTGAATTTTATCGGTAAAAAAATCAGATGAGAAGGAGAAAACGAACCGACCTCAAAATCGGCCGATAGATTATAATTTGGTAAAGTACCGACTCCAAGCTGAAGCTCGGGATCCTTCGAAGAAGGAGCGGCGTTAGAAGGCATCCCAGGGGGCATAAGAATCCTTTTAACGCTTCCGCCAACTTGAAATTCACCGAAATCATCTTCGTGTGGCGCAGTAGGACACTGTTCATCCTCCATCAGGCTACCCAGGGGTGCAAAAAGCGACGTCATTAGATAGAAATATAGGGTCGTTTTAAAAGACTAAAAAAGCGATTAGTTGGATACGAAGAAACAGTTAACAAATGTAAAACAGAATGAGACAGAAAAGTGGGTAGTGAGGAACTCACTTCGACTCCAGTTGGAATTTTACTGGAGAAACAACGGTAGCTGATGGCGCAGGCCAAGATGGCAACCCAAAACCCTTTAAAAAAATGAAAGTAGAGAAAATGATGGCTATGAAACGTATATATAGATATATATATATATATATATATATATATATATATATATATAATGCATATCTAACGAAAGCACTTCTACTGCCTCTTGGACAACCGTTCAGAGATTGAGTGGGCTGCAAAATACGAAGCTGTCTTCCCGACACCCTGACACTGTATGACATGTAGAATACACTTACTCAGCTGCGAAAAAGCAAGTGCGCTGAATGCGATAGGATACGGCCAGAATTGTTGAAACACGGTGGATCTGCGTTCATACATGCGCTACACCAACAGATTCGTCACATGCTTCCTTAACAGATATACCAGAATCGGGAACGAAGTACCAACCGAAATAGTTGTCCGTGATTCAGAGCACGAATTAAGCAAAAGTGCCAACAAATAGTTAACCATCCAAAATGTGAGCAAGTTACCGCGATGTCACATAACAAATGAGCAAGCATATGAACAAGGTCGAAAACTTGTATGATCCAAAAATCTGTCTACAGCACAAAGTGAATGCTGAAGTGGAACAGCGTTTACATTTACCAATTTCACCTTCTGTTCGTCACTTATTCGGCATGTCAACCCTAAGGTTACCACCAATAAGTGTGTGATGAGGGATGAAGACAACTGAACACCCCTCTACATTCTCAGTCTCGATCTTTAGTGCTCAATTACGCGCATTGCAGTCTACTCATACATGTTCCTTTCCTATGCGACCCTCTAGCTCCAGTCGCATACGACTGCCACAACTAACAACTGATATTCTTGAGTAGAATTAACCGTCACGCGTTACAAAAAAATTTAGACATAAATACTATAACTAATACTTATTCCAAGTTATTTTCATATTACCCAAAAATATTCCTTTAAGAGTTTCATATCCCGAGAAATACATCCTTTGTAGTATCAGATAACACCCTGAGACAACAAGCAACAATTATGCCTTGTCAATATTGTTATACATCTCCTGATCATTCGTCGTCGTTGCACTAAGAAATGCTTTTGATTACTTGAAAATTTTCTAGTGAAACGAATAGGAATAATCGAAAAATGTACAATGTTGCCGTAAGTCGGCCGGTGGCCGGAAGGGTCACACATATGACTTTCAACCCGGATGTCAGCAGTTCGAACCTGCGTTGGGCGACCCTTGCAGGACTACTGGTGGTTCTATTCATTTATGGGGATCGTAAAGAAGCCAGCTCTATGCTGCACCAACAATCGCGCAGCCGGTAGTGAGTCAAATAACGCGCTGGATACAATGGAATGGGTAAGCCCAAGCGTGTTGTCACTGTCGTCTCTTTTCTTTTACCAAGTGCTTTTTTACACTTTCCAGCCTTCACTTTACCCTAAGAAAAATAGTGATTTCGACCCAATCCCAATTCTCCACCCATGCACTTATTTGCCCAATTGCTAGTCACCAATAAGCCATACAAAAGTGATCACTGGCACCGAGTGTGGCGTTCAGTATTACGTCGTCAATTAGACGTGGCTCGTTAGTAACAGCAAGTCGAGTTTCGACGGGTTTTGCCTGTCACGCCACCGAGTGAACCGCTGTACGTGTTCGGTTAGGCCGTGTTCTAAAACATTGGCAAGAAACCAAAAGTCGTGCTGGCCGTGAACCTGGCCAGAGGCAAGGTCGATCTCCAGGAAACTGAAGTGCCCAGTGACGAGTAGAGGGGAACTTAAATTAGAAGCATTTGCTCGAAGGGCTGAATTCCAACGTCAGAGCCATTCTGGAGGAGCAAAGGGCGCGTGATAGACCATTCCAAGAGTGAGAACAGTAGCACGGGAACCGCGGAGACAAATCCAGTGGGATTCAGGAAGAGACAGCAGTTCCGGAGCTTTGAGAGGGACGCATGTGAGGCAGTCGGATACATACACAGCTACGCCTCCGCCCCTGCCGCTTTCACCGTCGTTTCGAAGCAGCACGTATCCTGGGATAGCTACTTCGGCGTCAACATCTGGACAGATCCAAGTTTCGGTTATACATATGATTTTAGCTTGCATATCAAACATAAGTGCAACGATTTCTGGCACCTTGTTCCGCAGTGATAGAGCCTTAGTGTACAATCAACTCCATGTGTTAACATGAACTGCCGGCGACCAGTGGTAACACGGTGCAGTAGGTAGGGCAGTTTGGGTTTGATTTACGCAAACTCCCCCATGGTCGGCGATCGTTTGCTTTTTGATAAATCCTCAAGTCATGTAATAGTTAGTAATGGGGTGCTTTGGCTAGATGGCGTGGAACTATGTCTCTGAATTTTCTTGCGCAACTCACGCGGTTTGTCCGATTGTATATTGACTTCGTAGGAGTTGCCGTAAAGCTCGTACCACCGTTGGGGTACAGTCTGGGGAATGATAACGGAACACAGTTTACTTCAGCGGCATTCAAGGAGTTCTGCAAATGCTGTCATCACACACGTCCGATCGCCACCACTCTACCTGCTATAGAAAAGCCAAGCGGAGAAGTTTGTAGATACATTTAAACGCGCTCTTCTCAAATAAAGAAGAGAGGGCCGTATAGAGGTGATTGAGCGGTTCCTTTTTCTGTACCCAACAACAAGGAATCCACAAGCGCCAGTGTTTAACCATCACATGCAAAGAGGAACAGAAAGCTGCGTATGCCCGTCGACGCTGTTTGACCGCACTCAGATCGTTTCAGTGGAAAAAGGAAATGCAAGATAGAACAGGACTTTAACCGGCAGTATGAAGCGAAGCAATGATCAATCAGACCGGTGCAGGTAGTAGCAGTACGTGGCTATCGGGAGAGCCACGCACAATCGATACATGGCACGATCAAAAGCAGGGACGGGAATGTCATTTATAACGTTCTCGTGGGGATAAAGATCTGGGTCCAACACGCAAAGCATCAACGATCAATGTTGTGCCAACCAGAGGAGTCAAAGCCTGTCGTTCTCCCATTTGACTTGTTGGTACAGAGCATCAAATTGCCGTGGACGATTGCTGTCAGTCGAGCAAAGAACACGAACCACAAACCTCAGGACTCGTTTATTGAGCACTTCACACAAGGCGATGGACTGACGTACAGTACACAGTCCAGAAGGCCACAAGTCAATCCAATGCTCTCATCATTCACCGCGGCCGCCATCCCTGGAGATGAGTCTGGAAGAAAGCAACATTTCCTCGGAAAACCATTATTTCAACAATAATTCGTTTGTTGCCGATTATTGCTTTGATATTGAACATGCCAGCATGTTCAAAACTGCACGTAACGGCACAACCTCTGGAAGATGGGCTGGACCGGAAGAACACAGCTAATTTTACAAGCTGACCGCCCTTTTCTAAAAGTTGTAGGTCATGGAATGACCTTTAAGTATGGTCAAGGTTAACGCCCAACGTAGTTTTTTTGGGGGGGGGGTTAACCGGTCAGTTTGTTTAGATCGTTTGGTTACTGATTTTCGCCTCGGTCAGGCTAAACGTCTGGAGGAGCAGTTTAGTGTTTTTGTTCGCAGTCAGCCCATGAAGTTAAGAATCACACGCCGGTGGACTGGCATGCGTAACACGTGGCCAAGCCATCGGAGCCTGGTGTGGGAAATGATGGTGCTGCAAAGTTCAGTTCCTTTTCCTGTGCCACAAACAAGACATCGAGCACGCCCGTTGCTCACGCGGAGTTCCCACCAGATGTGAACAAAACTGCGAAGGCACCGGTGGTCGAACGTAACTAGCCACTTCATGTCGACTGATCTAAGGGGCCAGGTTTCACAACCGTAGTAGGGTCGAATGTACCGCTGCATCGTACACTCTACACTTCAGAGCGACAGTGATGTCGCGCCGGCGACATAGGTGGCGAAGGTTAGCAAAAGCGCCTCGAGCTTTTGCTATACAGTTCGTGATCTCATATTCGATCCCAAGGGCGTGATACAACTACCCAGGTAGTTGAACCTTTGCACCACTTCTAGCTGATTCACAATAACGGTCAGCGCCGGAGGCGATCCCTGCCAATCTTGAAGGAAAAGATTGCACCTCGAGGGAGCAAAGCAAAGCCGGAAGCGGCTGATAGCCCGTGCTAATCTGTCCAGTACAGCTTCGCACGTCTGGGAGCTGTTACAGATGGGGGCCATGTCGTCAGCAGACTACAAGTCAAAATGTCGTTCACCTGGGAGTAGCTCCACACCTTCTAAGTCGTGTCCTGTGAATACAATCTCTATGATTTCGTCAAAAGAGAAATTGAAGAGGAAACGGGACAACGGACATCCTTGACTCACACCGATGGAGATATTGAAGAGCGGCGTAAGCCGTAAGCCCTCACTCTGCTCGTGCTACGCGCATATGGCAGTCGCATAATATTTACATATTTTTCGGGCACACGTTTCCTGAGTAGACAGTCCCAAAGGGCACATCGATCAACCGAATCGAAGGCACCTTGGATGTCGAGGAACACGACTACGGTGGGCCGCCAACATGTGTGACAGTGCTCCAACAATTGACGCAAAGTGAAGATGTGGTCGATGCAGACACGACCCCGACGAAACCCGGCTTGCTCCTCACGAACCTGGCTTTCATGAGCGCCAGTCAGTCTGTGAAGGATTACAGAGGCAAGACATTTGGAGGCGATGGGGATCAGACTGATTCCTCTATGGTTGCCGCATTCCGAACGCGAGCCTCCTTTGAAGATCGGAACAATAACGGAGCGGCTCCAGTCGGTTGGGACAATTATCCCGCTTCCACAGTTTCACTAGCAATTCGTGTAAATCATCAACCAGAGCAGGGCCCCCGAATTTGAAGAGCACTGGATCATCTGGTCCCGCAGCTTTGTTCAACTTCAACAGTCCGATCTCATGTTCGACTTCTGAGCGAGAAGGCGGATCCACAGGGACAGCCCAACGAGCAAGGCGATCATTCGCCGGTGAGGAATCTAACAATTCCGGCCGATTAAATTGCTTTTCAAAATGCTCAGCCCAACGCTTCAAACGTGTTGACAAGTTGTGGATAGACTGTCAACTCTCGTCACGGATGGTTTCACTAACACCATGTCTCCTGTTGCCCGTTTCCCGTATCAGAAAGAACAACTTTCCATGGTTACCACTTCCACCTCTGACGCATGAAGAGACCACCAGGATTCACGGTCTCTCTTCAGGCTAGCACGGAGTTTTGCCCGGAGCTCTTTGCGAGTCTCATTGCGTTCGCTTCCAGTCGGAGAGGCGGTCAAGCGATGACTTGGTCGAGAGCAATGAAGGCCCTCACTTCGAAGCTGGCCTCGGTTGGAGCGTCTCGGCTCTATGATTGGGTCCGAAAGAATGATGAACACGTTTGGCTGGATACACTTGCTGATATGGCTAGCAGCCGACCTCAGTGGCCTCCGTGCTGTGAGGTTCTTTATCTCACCCCATCCCTCTTAGCCTCCCCCTACAACCACGATCTCACTATTTAGCCTTACATAATTTTGCATAGTAATTTTTTCCTGCTGCATAGTAGCCGGCTGGTAGCTTTCCGCAACGATGCCCATCCGTTAGTGGTAGCTCAGTTGGGTTGTACCCGTTGCATTTCCCCCCTTTCTTTCTGTTATGAATTGCCGCATAGTAGCTGAGGTGTTTCCCACCTCTAGCTAACGTGTATAATGATGATGATAACGCTTCCAGTCCGAATGTGCCAGCGAGCATCAATAAGTTCCAGAGACCGCGACAACGCACAATGTCCCTGTTAGCCATTAGACTTACCACATGATGATTGGCCTGCTGCTAGTAAGGTCAGGTGAACATGCGACCAGTGACCTTCAACTGTCGCCAGTGAGCGCCTACTCAACCCGCATGTCTGCGTACTTCGATATGCATTCAGAACAGATGGCTTCGCCAGTTGATTGGTGTCAATGCGCTCACAGCGTCGTCGTCGGCGTCCGCCAAAATACATCCACAAGTCAGCACATACAATTGCATGATCGGTGTCCACACATGTGCTCCAAATCGAGCGACAGTTCTAGACCCGGTTTCGCCAGCGGTAACTGATTGCGATGTGATCGATTCGCGTCCATAGCTGGTGCAAAACTGAGGAGCGCCAAGTCAATCTCCGGCCGGTGCTGTGTCGGAAGTCAGTGCTCGCAAGAAATAAACGGGCATCTACACACAAGTGAAGTAACCGCTCACCGTTATCATTACGGGAGCCTACACATTGTTGGCCGCCCAGATGTAGTTCATCAGTGGATAATTTTCCAACTTGAGCGTTCAGATCCCCCGCCAGCACAACAGTGTACGAGCTTCTTCTGTGGCGAAGGACCTCGATCGGTAGGTGGGCGCGTAGACAGCCATGATCAATAGACACATATTAGTCCCGCGCGACGAGCAAGCCAATCGGACCGCACACATCCGGCTACTGATAGGGATCCAATCAACCAGAACAGCTTCAACCCGGAGACTCAGGACAATACCAACAACAGCTTGGCCAGTGCTCAAAGCTGCTTCGTCACAGGATAGGCGCAATAAGAAAATAGTGCTGGTGTCACATGAACAGGATCGCAGTGTGAGCACAGAGCTCGAATCTTGCAGGCGAGTCTCCGATAAACAGCAGATATCGATGGAGAGAGTCTCTAATGTTCGGGCAAGTGTTGCGTGTTGACCGATCTGTAGCAATGTGCGTACATTGAGGCATACCAACTTGAAGGAGGATCGAGGGCTCCAAACGGAAGCCGATGTAATGGGGTGGACCGCTTGGTTGGACATTAGATCGTCGACAGGATAGGAGTGACGCTCCGCGCTCAAGTGTGAGTTAAAAATAGAAAATGAATGCCTAGCAAAGCATGTTGGGGGAGGGCGAAGAAGGGGGATGGAAAACGGGGGGGGGGATAAAAGTGAAGTTGAAACGGGACGATCAGGGGGAAAAAGCGCAAGAGGGGGAAAAAGAAGACGGGAAGGCTTGAGCAGTAGCATCCAAACCCCTATTCACGTAACTCGATGCAGAAGACAGGGCGCCGTTCACTATCCTCTGCGACGGCCAGAGTAGCAGGAAATTGTTTGAAGAGAAATGCATTGTATTGCATAGGCAGGATATTGTTAGGTTGCCCAGGCCTGGACAGGTGAAGGATTAGGGTTCTCAACCAAAAGCTTTGGTTCAAAAACCTGACCGCAAGGCAGCGGGTTTGGCATTGGGCTACAAGGAGTCCATTTGAAGGAATAAGGAGCCACCCACATTCCAACCCTCCCGCTGGAGGGGACTTATTTTGTGTGGCATCTACCCATTGACCAATCTGGTATGAGTGGCTCTGAAGGTGCAAAAAAGCACCATCTAGCATAGCTCAATAGATCTCTGAGGCACACAAACCATTGCACCACGATAAGGTCCAGTCTCATTGCGATGAGGTCGATAGTCGCTGTGAGAAATGACGGTCGTTCTGTAACCACTAGCCTCGGTTAAATGAATGAAACTTGTTGGCTCATCACAACAGGTCAACTATGGTACAGAGGACTAAATTATAATAGGCGATGATACACTAAGACGGGTCGCTAGAATGGTGGTGATTCGCACCAATAGTTCAAATTGAAGGAGAAGGAAAAGTAAGCACATATGTGAACAAACCTCAAAGGAATAAGTGAAAAAATGGGAGCCCGGTAAATAGAATAAAGCGAATACAAGAAGCACACTGAGTTCACGCGCTGTGGTGTGAAAAAAGGCATATACTGTGATTGATGTGGCCTAATCCGTAGACCACATCCAGGAAGGCGGCGCACACCAGCAAGATTAAATCTGAAGGCAATTTCTTCACCGCTACTCATCAGAATCATAGTTAAGGTTTATCTTATAGGTTCAGCATACGAAATCTACACACGTTCTAGACAGAAAAGGCTAAGCCGCTCCAACAGCATCATCTGGTCAATGTGGACGCCTGAATGTAGACGCCTGACTCGATGAAAATGAAAAGGTGTGATGCCTGACGCCAATTGGTGTACTCCGTACTGTTCACCTGCGGTTCGACCAATACAATCAACTATACCTGATCAATGCGTTTAGAGCATCGATGCACAGCGAATCCAGCTGCCGGGATTTGCGTTACCAGGACAACAATAGACGCCGGGGATGGAGAAAAGCGAAAAAGAACGCAAAAAGAGTCACGAAGAAAAGGTTTGTGAGCCAAACAGCTATATGCAAGAGTGAAAGCGCAGGATCACCTCTAGCTCGGAGATCGAGTGAAGTTGGATGAGATCTAGATCTACTATAGTGGACAGACCCGAGTTCTGCACCCAAGAAAACCGTGTAGATCGACCCGATTAAGCCCTAGCTAAATTCTGTACGCTTCTGTTAAACCATGCATTGGTTACATTGCGACTTTATCTGAATAGATGCAGTGATAGCACACCAAAAGTGAACGACAGACATCCGGAGGGCAAAGCCCAGCGTACGTAAGTATGTGAGTTTAACATATGCTCCGGTGAAGCATTAGATGATCTCAAGTATCAGCTGATCGACTGTAGTACTACTCAGCCGTTTATCAGATATCAGCAATACCAGGTGAGAACCGGCGGTCAAAGATGACCAATCCTTAGAATCATCAGTGCTAGGTGGCCGCGTGCACGATTCCCGCGATAATATTGGTCTGACTGCAGCGACGCACGCTGTCAATAACGGACAAATTGACACCTAGCTGCTTCGACGGACTGCTGAGATTGGAAATTTGCGGATACGCACAGTAGCCTTCTAAGTGAGGTGACCAGAACTCATGGAGCAACCAGGTAGGTGAAACGATCAAGCAGTTTCAGTAGCTGTCTGACGACTCAGTCCTGTAACTTTATCTTTCAAGTTGAAGAAGCAAACGACATGCCCAGCCGCGCAGCTCTAATGTCCTGGGCTTCCAGATCTACACCAATAGCAGAGTGAAAGTGTACCACCCTTAATGCAAATGACACGGTCGTTGTATAAACCACCCGATGTCCTCATCCTCAGTGGTCGATGAGTCGCAAAGAACAGGTGAAGTAATAGGGGAAATAAGGATAATTCGTACAGGATTAATTCTGCTGTCCAGTAAATCAGCGAGTTTCAGGAAACTGCCTTCTACATACGACAGATGAAATATTTTTCACCAGAAAGAACGTCAATACCTCGATCTTGAGACCAGAGAAAGGGTGTCCCACGATCAGGACTACAACAAAATAGGATAAAAATAGGGAAATGGCAAACTAAAGGCGAAAACGCTTACCCTAAAAAGGCTTCGGACAAACTGTTGTAAATCTCAATGTCAATGAGCTGCTGTTGACTCATGTTGTGCGCGTCAAGTATGTCGAGTAAGATGGGGAAAGGAGCTGATTCGAATGGGTTTCGGAGTGGAGAACTGCAGCGTGTGTACGGTTTGGATGGCGTGGTCGGACGACTTCGGGAATAAATCCAACCACCAAGAATACAATCCTCAAGCTGAGAACGATATCCACCTAGGAGTAACCTGCAAGCGTTGCACTGATATCTCCAGACGAGTGAGACAACTAGCGAATACAATCTAAACGGGATTATCAATGTAGGCGGAAATGAGTTGTGAATTCTAATATCGGGGACACCACATACGCTAATAACCAGGACAACCGGTGTGTGCACACCTGAAACCCGCCGAATAATCCGTTTTAGGTGTGTACGTTTTATACAACCGCTGATACTGCGGTCAACAGCTGCGGGTGAACCCAATTTGTATGGGCGAACGTGCAACCCGCTGCATGCGCGTAAAGTGTCGAATTAAAATATGTTCGAGGTATAGTGAAGAAGTGTTAAATGAATGGTACTGTTAACTCGAATTCCTTCGCCAGAGACCATTTAAGTATCGCTAGGAGGCATGGACTCCTTGGTTGGTTCCATGATGGAGCACCAGGCCGCCTGACTACTGCTCCGAATAGTGAAAGACCCTAGATAGTGAGAATAGTAGGCTGGGCAGCGATCAGAAAGCTGATATTCATGAACAGTAGGCTCACCGTCATCGCTTTCGCCGGTTACTTCTCGTTGTCTGTCTTACATCGTATGCTTGAGTTCAATGTCGCGCACACGTTAAATCCAAACCACATCTGCTCTAGCTAGGGACAAGTTGAGCTGTGTTTATGCTACGCCGCACCAATGGTGAATTGTCTCCGCAACCTGCGCAAGTTTGATCATTTAGTGTAGGAGACAAGTAACTGGTTTCCGTTTGCCCGACCGATCAATTGCCATCGCACCCCATGCTATCACCATAGGTTCAACGGTGCGCGTGCTGCTCGCTCGTTGGTGTCCGGAACCACGCGGTGCTTCCTCCATGCCAAGCCGAACTGATTTTGACTAGCCTAATCAACCGGTTCAAATGTGGTAAACTGACAATAGCCGTGCTAGTCCGCCCACCCAGAGTACCGGCTACCATCACACCGGTTGCGTATGGTAGGCGTGTTAACCCATGAGATACGGCTTCAAGGCAAGTATAACAACTCGTATGCTATCAGAGGTCAATATTAGTTATGTTGTAAATGGATATTGCAGCGCAAAGGTTCAGCCTCTTGATAGGCTACATGCGTCATGGGGCTATTCGCAATCACAAGGATGATTAAAGCTAGAAACGGACTCCACTAGTTACTACGTGCAACAATGCCGATGAGTTAAAGCTGCGAGGATCCGCGCGAAGCGATCGATGCCATATAACCTCAATAGCTTAAAAGAGCATAGGAAGAAAATAACGAATGAAAATCCGGAAGCGTGTAGGCGAAATGGGTGAAGAAGCAAAAAAACCTCCACAGCGGCAGATTTTCTGTCTATCCGACATGCTACATGAAACTCCTTAAGACCGCGAAACAATCATGTAGAGTGCCAGAAAAGTGTGAAAAAAACGCCATCATTGTACTGTGCTTGAAGTCTGCTAGGGTTTCCTAACCTAAGCATGAAGATGATTTGACTTTCGGCCCAAAACGGGCCGACGTTAGGAGAACGAATGCCACTTCACTTCCAATCTCCAACCTAGAGAGCGGAGGAAGCTGTTTCCTTGGCATGTAACCGATGAGCAAGTTGGCAGAAATATACCTCGACTTACTAGAGAACACATGGTGAGGTGCAAGTTCAATACAACGAAAGGACACGCGCAAACCCACAGTCACGAGTAGGGCTAAGTTGCGGTCGTTCGTCAGATAAACGAAGTGCGTACTGTTGATGGGACCATTAAAAAAACAGACTGTGCGGCGACTTTTCAGACGCACAGTGACAGCACAATGAAGGTATCTGTGAGGAAGATAGTTCAACAAAGAGCAAACGCCCACAATAATGCACAATGTGAAACAACTAAGGTCGATTGTTTATGGGCATAGCAGCGTCATGATCGTCGGATAAAATGGCTGACGGATACCTCTGCCATATAGTTTTCAAAAAGTCTGAGTTGTAACGAAACGATTTGGTGTATATCAGAATGATAATAAATGTGTAAAGCGTACCGATGGCTTACACGACGTGAAATCGGCCCAATCCTCATCATTAGCCTGGGGAGTGGTAATGGGAGCTGACGACCGTAAACAAGCAGCATTGGAAATTTGGAAGTTGCAAACTCCATTCAAAGAAGAGTGGACAGGGTTTTGGATAGGCACGTTGGGATCCGTTGCTCGAAAATGTTCGGTGAAGTTATCATAAGACAATGTGTCGAGCGGACTTGGTAGCGCCACATTCGGAAGTGGTGGTGCAGAGCACTGATACGCCCGTTGCACGGATAGGTTGGTAATGATGGAATCCGTTGGTTGATGTAAGCAAAAATAGTCTTGTTGGGCAAGTGCGATCAAGGCCAGTGCCATGACCAATTCGGATGGTGTAAGCCACCCGGGATGGGATCGATTCGCCAAAGACCAAATATGCTGCAGAACTCGAAGATCAAGACCGGAAGATAAGAAAATTCGGTAAATCGTATCTGTGTCCAGACCATAGCTAGCAAAAGTAAGAGCAGGAAAAAGGGAGGATATACGTAGAACGACAGGGTGTATTACACAAGCGGTCAGACAACTGTAATCGCTTACGACTGTGAGGAGATGTTCGAGCAATGTGTGCTGGTAGCATGTACAGATCAAGGTCATGACATGGGTGCCGGCGTCCGCAAACGTCAAGGTGATAAAGGAAAGAAAAGATTGGCATACCAGTAAACACAAATATAAAAACGATGAGTAGAGTATCTTCTGAGTACGCATATAGGGCATGTGCTCAAGGCATGGTAGCCTGTGTAGTGCAAGTAAGCAGCCAGGCGGTAAGCAGAGACTGTGTTGCAAATCTGTAGATAAATGCTTAACGTCCTCGGAATTTTTGGATCAATTGCTCAGCGGACTTCCGTGTCTGAAGAACGTCAACGTTTGCTTCTCACTTAAACCGTGAACATGCATGGAAGGAGGAAGCCGTTCGTGAAGGTCTTGGAAGCTGACGAAGAACCTCGGCAAGTTGAGAATTTGCTTTCTGTCGCCAACGATGCCGTTTCTTGCTCTGGTTCGCAGTACAGTTGTAAAAGTAATGCTGGTTTAAGTCCTCGTGATGCACTGGTTTCCTTTAGGTTAGCCCAGATTAAAAAGAAACAGTTGGTAGCTGAGTTGAAACTAGAAAATCAGAGGCGCATTTTACTGGCTGAAAAGGAAATAGAGATGGCCAGATTACGTTTGGAGTTGGAAAGTGGTATTGACGGACTAGATAGTCAAATTGTAGCCGACCGTAATGCAGTAACAAAGAGTGTGGGGATGGGATAGTTTATCGACGACTGTCAGAAAACCGTATCGTAGGTACCGAGCCGTTTAACCCTTGTCGACCAAATGCAATCCTTTCGTAGTTCACAATTGGATCTACCTAGAGTAGAACTGGAGTTTTTTGACGGTAACCCTGCAACTTACTGGAAGTTTAGCAAACAATTTGAGTATTTTGTCGAAAGTTGCGTGCAGGACAGTGGCTAACGTTTGCTTTAGTTGGTTTACTATTGCAAGTGCCGTGCAAAAGAGGTGATCAGTGAGTCATGATACTTCCTGAGCAGGTCTAGGACAACGCTAGAGCCATTCTTCGTGAATTGTTTGACCAGTGCCATGTTGTTGCCAGGGCACTACTCGAGGGTTTGTTTATATGCTTGAAAGCACTTGCTGGAGACCATGACGCTCTGTCTCGTCTCTCCATAAAAGTAGACAACTGTTATGTGGCCCTATCTCAGATGAATTTTAGCGCAGATTTAAATTCGGTAGCCTTAACCGACGAGTGGTTCGTGTTCTACCAAACACCCTGCAGTTGAGATGAACAAGAGTGACAGATTCTCCTGCTCAAAAGGGAGGGGACGTATAATTCAAGCACTGACAGACTTTGTCACTACTAAAGCTCGAGTGGCACGTAGCAGATTTGGACAACTGGCGACTACGACCACTTTGTGTCCTCAGAATACCGCACAATCGCAACGGTGGGGTGACAAACGTACCGACCGTAAATTTGCCACTTACACCTCATCGGAGCAATCCAAGAGACCAAAATGCCTAGCGTGCAACGAAGGACACGACACGGCGTCATGCCCAACATTCACCTTTTCCGACGTCTTCGACCGGTGGGAGCTCGTAAGATCCAAAGGGGGATGTTACAACGGTTAGAGACCAGGCCATCGGGCTGTGAGCTATCGTATAGTAAGGGGTGCAAACTATCCAAATGTAAAGGTATGCACCATCCCCTGTTGCATGCGGTAAAAACATCTAGTTCTCCGCAGACGTCTAACATTTTTCATATAGCCAGTTCTGCTATTGTGAAAGTCTGCCTTAGAGTAGTTCCAGTAATTTTAGTGGGTCCCTTGAGATCGGTCGAGACATACGCTCTGTTGGACAACGGTTCTGACGCAAGCATTGTCAAAGGAAACGTCCTGTAGGAGGTCGGGTCAAAGGTTGAGATTGCGTCTTTGAAAGTACAGACACGGAGTGGGTTTTCATCTTTGGACACACGTCTTGCGGATTTCCGTTTATCGGCCCTGGATGGCTTTGATTCGGTTACTGTTGAACGATCTTATAGCCTGAGGCGCCTACGTTTGAACCCCGTAGCGTGCCCCATCAGCCTAGTGGAGTGCCGCTGGCCGTTGTTCATTTTGCTGCTAGTAAAGACGAGAAAGCTCAAATTCTTCCGGGAGTAAATATTCGTGAAGTCCACTGGCAGCTAGAACCGCATCGTGGAGGACGGCAACTTCCAACCACTGCGAAAACCTTGTTAGGAAGGAGGTTAGTTAGACCTGTTAGCTGGATCCAGCAGCCATTGTTTGACGGTGAGTTTGAAAGGGTGGACTAGGACAGTCGCTCTTTCTCCGTAGACGACAACAAAGCCCTATCTATCACTGAGAGTTCAGCGCGACTGGTAGATGGACCAGTAAAGTCAGTACTCCCTAGAAAAACTCGGCGAGCGGATATTTCCAACAACAATGAGTCAACTTGGCTCCCACTGCAGTGCTTGAGCCGTCGATTATTGGGTAATCTATCGGTACGAGAAAAATACATCGAAACTGTAGCGGCGAACGTTAGGAAAAAGTGCGGGCTTTTAGCGAATTCCGATATCTCTGTTGTGGACGTAGTTACGCAACAGCACACCGTTCATATCGAATTCGATACATGCTTCAGAGACTTACAGCTACAGCACTGCCGCGACATTTGCATAACCGATATCCGCCTTATTGGATTAGTGACTTAAGAACCGAAACAGTTTAGTCGTCTTCCAAATGTCCCCGTCTACCTCAACAAACATCAAGCAGCCAGTGAGGTTCATCTCCCTCTTCGATTGTATTTGAAGGTTAACATGCACCCAACTTGTAAGACCTTTGCTAGCGACGCCAGTCTTCGCGCCCGTTATGTGAATGATTATACAAGCTATTTAATTCGAGACGTAATTACTGAATCAGAAGTGCCCTCGGGTGCTGAACAAGAAACATTTGGTGCAACCAGTTCGGATGTGCGGGCTATCTCAAAGGACTCTGACGATAATTCCCGCGGACGAGCCGACCAACAGTGGCCCACCGGAAGGATAGCGACTATTCGTTTGGTGGCGAGGCACAGTGCAGCTGCCGCACTGCAGGAAAATTGGAAGCCACGCCTTCCAACTCTGACCGCAATTCACTTGATAAAGCTGCAAGGCCCATCGGTTTGTCTCCATCAATTCCATGGGGGAGTTTCAATGAGATAACAGAGCTTCTATCCGCCTCCGTAGCTCCGTCTGCCTCAGTAACTTCCCATGCATTCGGTGGCGCTATTCGTCACCTTTGGGTAGTTGTTCACTCTGTTACGGGTTAGAACGGAACAGTATACAGAACAAATTGTAGTTGGCTTCTTCAGATGAGCCTTATCCAACCGTTAGTGATGGTGTCTTCGGAATCTTGAATGATGGCGCAGTTGCGATAAACAAGTGGGATCCTGGTGGTACCCCAGATTTGGTCAGTTCATCAGGTGCGGCGAGGAACCTAGTCAAAATCAAGGATGAGCTACTCGGATCCGACGTGAGGAAACATTGCTTGTTAGAAGGAAGTGACATGCGTAAAGAAATAGTTTCGGCTGTTGGCTCTCCGCAATTGGGAGGTGGATCTTCGGTACTGCTGCTCCAGGGATGACCACTGTGAGTCCAACAACCGAAGTGGGAGGGAACAGGCGTACCTGTGTAAGTCCTGTGACCTCCCATAGTGGATGGAGCTGCGGTAGGGCGATCCAGAGCAGAAGCGTGTAACAATCATTCGCTGGAAAATCCGGATCGGATTTTGTGGGGCAGTGTAATCGGAGTTGTAATCCCAAAGAAAGGTCAATCCGAAATGTCAGACGGGGCTAACGTGTGTGTGCATTTAACACCGCGCATTGGAGGAGGCAGCGAGAGCACATAAACACAATCGGTTTGCTGTGTGGATCGGCTGCAGACCGTCATCTGAATACGGCTGAACTGTGCAAAAGGACTAGTGTAGTTATGGCAAATCGGTTCCTATAAATATTACGGTTTCAATTTCACATGCAAACGTAAGTGGGCGAGTTGTCCCATGGCAAACGGATAGTTGAGTGGAGGGTAATAAGGATGCTGCATTTCACCGTCCCATTAAAGTATAGGTGACAAGGGAGAAATGATTGAAATGAGTGTATAAAAGCAGTATCTAATGGAAGATGTCTTCGCATATAATTCCAGTAAGTAACTGTGGATCACACTGATCGCGACAAGTACGGTAATATGGAATAATGGTAAGATGTAATCATCATTATATCATTATACATCTTAGCTAGAGGTGGAAAACACTCATGCTACTGTGCCGCAGATAGGATATAGTACGAGAAAAGCGAACATTGAATGCAAAGCATATGCGTGAAACAGATGACTTTTGATAGATCAAAATGTATAGGATTTGAAGAAAAAACTGGCGCAACCGTTTAGATGTTTACTGGGAATCAAATTAATGATAACTTTTCTAGACAGTCCACTGCACGTAGAAGTAAATGTAGGAAAAATGTGCAGTTTCTTAAAGTAAACCAAGAAAATAATAGGGGAGCAGTAGGGAGAGTGTGACAGAATGCACGCAGTCCCGAAGTTGAGAATCAAGGGGCATTAAAAGCGTTGTAAGTCTGGTATTATAGGTCCAGTCCGCTAACCTTGCAAAACGGCTCGATGAAAGGCGTAGACCAACGCAGGTTCCAGGATAAGAAGGCTCCCACATATTTGACAACTGACAACCAGGTATAAGTTGGTCACTCACTGAAGGTGTAAAAATGAAATTCAAGACAGCCCGAGGAAAACAGAATGTCAGAGCACTGTACGTAGATATGTTCAGAGAGAGGAAGTTGGACGACTACCACACCCCAAGCTCATAAGGACTTGTTTGAAGAATAGATGTCTTCACAGTAGGAGTAATACATTCCAAAACAAAATTGTCAGCATACTCGCGTTCAATAAAGTTGAACGGCATAAGCCGTTTTTCGACGCATAAAGAAAGCAGAAGGGGAAAGAAGATCGCTCGTTGTAAAGCACCAGTCAGGGCAAAGCGTAGAGAACATTTTCCCGCTGAGTTAGGTGAAGTGGGTGTGGTTTGTAAAGTATCCTGTAGTTACGTTGCAAACATTTGCTTGAACACCACGCGAGAGCGGTTAGTAGAGGAGGACAGGTCTGCTAACGATCCCGATAGCATTTGGGTAGTCAATGAACAGGAGCCCCACTGCTCTGCAGTTTTCATCCAGTATAGATGCAGCGCAGAGGTAAAAGATAGAGCGTCTAGTGTAAATAGTTTATGTTAATAATGAAACTGGTATACAATGTCTGGCAGGAGAGCCCATGGCTAGCTGAGGCTTAATGTCAATGATGTGCCATGGTTGCAGTCCTAAGTCGTTCTCACGTGGCGACCGCTGGGTGAGATTGGATCACACCCTTTTGCTAAGTAAGAGCCAGGACAAACATCCGCGCGTCGGTTTACCGACTCATGGCACATTTCCCGCTGTCTTTCTGTAGCACTCTTTGTACAAGTTGATAAATGACTAAACGGTCTATTCTCGATAGAACGAAGTACACCAGTAAAAGTATGATCAAAGTCTCTGGCTGGAGACCCAAGTCGCGTCATCAGCGCCGCGCTTGGTAATTATGAGAATTTCGATTCCATTCCAATTACTAACCGAGGCCATTAAGGCGGCCGATGTAGCACCTGAGCTACATAATCGCTGCATTTGGTCTGTAGGTGTGCGTGGGTGCTGATTTCTTACATTTCAGGTGTTAGTTGTTGATAGACATCCCCGATGTGACCGCGCTCGATGTGAATGTTGACAAGGTGCCTAGCTGTCCAAAAAGCGCTACCTTAATTATGCTGGATCCAGGAGACTGCTAATCGTTGCTAGGGGGTGCACGGTCCTCGTGGCCGTGCTAGGCTCAAAGAGTGGTTCCATCTAGTGTGGAGCGGACTACCGCACAGCCACCGTCTTGTGTACGTCGGGTACGCATGAATCCCAAATGAGATACACAGGAATGATGCTGCTGTGCATGTGGAAGGAGAGTGGGCGGGTTCCGTTGATGAAACGTGGATCCCATCTACATGTCTCCTGGTCTTATTCTTCCAGGTTTACTCTGGATATTGAGTGTGTGGATGGAGCTGTGGGTGATGCGGTGCAAGCCACCCATGGTCCCTCTGTAAGCGTAGGCGTCCTGTGGCTGTTCTATGGAGTCCACAGTGACAGGCAAATCCGGAACCGGATGCCGCCAACCACACGTTGTCTACATGGGTGCGTGTGAAAATCTGAAGGATTAATAGTTTCTCGAACAGCTTCAACATCACCAAGGTACATGGAACTGAAGGATAATTTTGGGACTCCTTCTTGGGCACAGGCGCTATCCCTGCAGATACTCAAATGTTAAGTTCGGCTGGCTCGCAGAGTACCTTATATGTGGTGCCAGCTGGGTGGTTCAGGTTAATCGCATTCCTAGGAAAACTGATCGCCGAGGCAGCGGCAGTACAAGCGAACGTCATCGACAAAAATAGATCTTCACCAAGTTTGTGTTTGTCGACGGCGAAACCACCCACGGAGTTTCTGAAGTCACCGATGTCAACACGAGGAAAAAAAGAAATATTATCAATGCCTACAGTGCCTACAATGCCTACACATCGCAAAGGTGGAGGAAACAACAGGAAGAAGCTGACTCCCGATGTCCTGCAGCGTGTAGAAGAGACCGCTGAACGGCATCTTAAGGACACTTTGGTGCAGCTGTAACAGCGGCTGTGAGAGAACGGGACCAACTTTTCCATTACTACGATCTTTAACGTCTTCAGAAGGCAAAACACAACGCTCAAGTAGTGTCACTACGAACTAGACCTCGTTAAGAGTGCCACGACATACGCAACTTGGTAGGCCTAGGCTATCTACCTCTCGATACATGTCCTACTCCTCCATGATAACTTCGGCAATTGTGACTTAAAATTGCAGTTTGAAATGAAAGGGATGAATTAACAATAAAGCAAGTAGTAACAGTTTAAGCGCTGTTTAACTGCTGCGTTTGTCAGGTTCAGCATCATACTGAGGACACGACTCGTGCAGTCCTGCTGGATTACCAAACCAACGCTCTCTTGAATGACCGTACTTAGCGACTGGTCAGGTGTCGGGTTGATCAGGAGGCGTTTCATCGACGCTTTCAATGTCAACATACATTCTGCTTAGTTCAGCATGTATGAGTATGGCGACAGGAACTTCAGCTAATGGGACAAGCGCAGCATTCTCCTTAGATCATCCGGCATGTGGATCCTGGCGTTGTCCATAATTAGACATGCACAGTTCATCTCCACTCGGTAGCGCATACGCTCCACAAGTAACTCGACGAATATAGAGAACTTTGCACCACTGTAGGTTCCATTGTCGATGATCCTGAAAGCGGGCGATGCCTTGGTTACTAATTGCCACAATAAACGTCAGCCTCAGAGCAGGCAAGAGGGCGTTCGCGCCTATCCTCTTTCATGAGCTAGCCTTCGTCCCTTTCAGATGCATTTTGAACCCGATCCCTTATATGAAGATGAAATTCTCTTTATCATGCGGTGCGTGTATCGGCTTGCCATTGACGTGGTACCGTTGATGCGGTCTAGTTAGTAGGGACATTAGTTGAGCGTTAACTTTTCCCTTCTGAAGACATTAAAGTTCATAGACGTGGAAAAGTGGATACCGTTCTATCTCAGCCGCTGTTCATGTTGTGTTTCCCTTAATAGTACGGATAACCGATACAGCCACGTTCCAAATCAGAAGACAAAGGCCTCTGGCGGAACTTGTATGAAGCACTCGGGAGACAGAATGTACAGACATAATGTGGTCAAAATAAAGAATTCATGAGAGAAAGACCTAAGTGAAAGTTCTTGACGATAGCAACTACTAGATGCGCAAAAACTCGATTGTTGGCTGATCAAGTAGTGTGCTTACTGGAGGGCTTCAAGGAAGATCATTCTGATTCGTCCAGTTCATGGTAAAACGATACCATTGGCTTACTCTCATTGGCTAACCAATCGGCTGCAGGCGGCATACCGCCAATCTTCTCCGGGCTGCTCCAGTTAGAGAGAGCTAGCTTCGATGGCTGCTATGGACGGAACCCGGTAGTTGCAGCTGCACCAAAGTGTCCTTAGAATGCCGTTCAGCGGTCTCTTCAACGCGCTGCCGGACATCGGGAGTTAGCTTCTTCCTGTTGTTTCCTCCACATCTGTGCTGTGTTGATGCCCTCTCGCCTTCCGCTACCTCGGAGATCCGTTCCCTCGTCGTTTGTCGCTCATTTAGGTCGTTTCATGCAGCACAAGGTTAATAAGGCTATATTGGTCTGATGGAGTCGTGAAAGCATACACTGTTCCAATAGTCGAGTAACTGCATAGGTTCGCCTACACACCCACACAAAATAGGCGAAGGCTCACAGAAGGACAGGAGAAGACTGGGTGGTCGGCTTAGATAATAGTGAACGACACGCATGATCAGAATAAAGGCTGGCACAATCGCCTGATGCCTGCACAGTTCGGTTGCATTCACGTGACCACAATGTGGCCTAGACATCGTCTAGTCGCAGTACTCCCCGCTTTCTTTTATAACAAATTGTAGTAATAGGCCAATAAAGATAGACTGCCTTTGGTGCAGTCATGAAAGCGTACTCTGTGCCAATAGTCGCGTAGTTGCATAGGTTCGCCAACACACCTACACAAAATACGCGAAGACCTATAGACAGAAGGTTTAGACTTGGTCACTGCCTATCTGCTTCATCAGTTACGGTCCCACTAATCGAACTGCCCAAGGTTTACTGCAATGGGAATCGGTCCACATAGAGATAACGCATCACAACTCATTCACAAAACGAGTGCTTCACAATGACTGTTCAAGGCTAGGTAACATTTGTTTGAGAAAGAGACTACGCGAATGGGGAGTCTGAATTTCCTACAGTCGTACAGCTAAACAGCTTCATGCGTACAGTTGCAGGCGCACAAAGTACGCGAAGGTCGGTGTGGAGAGAGGGGGAAAACTGGCCACTGCTTTAGTCGAGGTTCACGATCAAGAAAAGGGATTGTAGTGACATTCGCTGCTTGCATAAGTCAGGTGCCCTAACATGACTACAATGTGCTCTGAATATCGCCGAGTCAGCTCACGCCTCATTTCTTGATACAAACTTGCTGATTTTCTGATTCGAATGCAAGGTGTCCAATTGGGTTTGCAAAACGTCCAGTTTGTTTTGCAAAACCATTGATTTTGTTGCGAAAGGTCCAATTTAAAGTGAAAGTTGTGTATATGGAGGGAAAAACCGGATAGTGTTGCTCAGCATTAATCAGTGTGAACGACTGGAGACAGCTAATCCTAGGTTCCCATGGGGTCAAAATGAGTGAGGACGAGAAGGTGCAAACAAGTTTAAAGATAAAGAACAATCGATCGAGTTGGAGTCGTACTGATAGATGTTAAGTTATCGCAGTAAAAATGTGAAAAGAATATGTACTCAACGCATGCTTGCCCTGGTAGCAAGGGTGTTTTGAGGTTCTGATTTACCTATGATCTCGCCGAAATGTACTTCTCAGAAAGAGTCAAGGATATATTGGGTGTGAAATCTTTCTTCCATAATATCCTGTCGCCATGGAGTATTGATTGCGTATTCAAGTTGTCTGAGCATGTAACCAGTAAAATTACCAGGTAATTCGAAAGATGACTGTCAGGATATTACTCTGATACTTGCGCCATCTATTGAACTTCGGCCTACCAACTAGTTGGCTTGCTCCCTGTGTCTTCATATTCGATGCTCCTATGGCTTCATTCCAAGACCCGTTTAAAACTGCTCGCTACCAAATTGTGCAACTTATCCAGGGGTCACACAACATGCCAGAATCGACTCATACTCGCCTCAGGGGTCACACGCACACATGCCGGCATTGATTCAATCTAAAGTCACAGGGGAACATCCGCCATTGCTGTTCCCTCATCCCATATTTGCCCCGAAACACTACTCCCACCGCCTTGAAGTTACCCAAGGAACCCAACGCATCGCATCCCTCTATGCACTGTCCAGCGAATCAATTGGATGGGGCTGTGTGAACCAATAAAAGGGCCGCGGGATTCCGCTCGCGGACTATGGCTTTTGCGATCTTGCTGTACATTGCAGAGTACGGTGCTTTGCATATAGTCGTGCTTTGTAAAAACCCGGTTGTTTCTTTAATGAACAAGTAGTGTTGAGGTATATGATTGTTGCATGTTGATACATATTTTAATGATACCGTTGTTAACTTTCCGGCCTTGTCTTAGTTTGACCCGGCAGTTAACAAGTTGCTCGAGCCCGAAGCGAATCAGTCGCTTACGGAGTACACCGTTTGTTCATTGTAAGTACAAGTCGATTTGCTGAAAGAACCCATGCTATCGTGCACAAATAACCCACCGTGCCACCGATACGATGGAATGACAATAGATCTAGTACCTGCTGATTTCTCTAATCTGAGGGGGTGGGACATCAGCGGTACGCCGGTACCCAATACCGACGCTTTGCTGTCGTGCCGCCACTACTAGTCGCGCGTAAGCTAAGGATATTGTGAGGGTCATCCGGTCCCCTACGCAAGATCGAGCCCGTTAGCTTTGGATTACAAAGCAAATTTGTGATCCTGAAGGCAACGAGCCGGATCTACGTTGATGATAGAAAGAAATATATCTAGAGAAACAGCAGTTACTGTAATACACTCGAAGGCAACCAATATGAAGTATGCTGTTGACAGAAAATGAGTAGTGGAAGCTGAATCAAAAGCGACATCACGGTAAAGAGTTGCGGCAGCGCAACCTACCTTCTGGTGGTGGCCATCAGGACTTGCCCGTAAATAGGCGGCAGATCTTGTAAGCGATGGAGCCAGTCGGGTTTCGGTGGATCTATCTGAGCATAGTCGATGTGTATGTCCGGTGAGTGCCAAGCATCGGACCGGTTGGTGACAGATGTGTCAGGTAAGGCGGACTGCAGAAGCAAAGGTAGAGAGCACACACATAACGGTGGTACGCTGTAATGCAGAATATATATATATATATATATATATATATATATATATATATAATGTAAAAATGCATTGAAACACATGAGGCTTAACGGGCAATGGTATACAATGGATTTGTGGGAGTCTACACATAAGTAGGAGTGTGTGATTTCCGTACAATGAGCCACGAGTTACGATCTTAGTCGTAGTCGATAGCGAAAGACAGGTCGGTGGGTAAAGTTGCAGTATGGGGTGAGGTAGACGCACCTCACCGATGTAACGTTCAAAGTTTTAAGGGACGAAGAAACTGGCTACGTGTAAGGTGACGCGGCCCTAAGCAGTAACCACCATCACTATGTCATAGCAAATTAGCAATTCGTACGGCGACCCGATGCGAGACGACCATAGAGCGGTAGGAATAAAACCGCTAATGAGACAAGATATAGAAGACAGTCACTAATACAGTGGGGATCATCCGGTTTATACATCACGATGAAGCTCGCAACAAGAGGGCTTACAAATAGGAGGATGGGAAAGATCCGGAAAACGTATTTTCCGAAAGAGATTTCGGTAACTTGAAGTACCTGATGCAATCGGAGGTGCTCTAAGACAAGAAACGTCAAATGTCAACATTTTTCGTAGAATCGCATTTCCAACCAAGCAGGTGAAACAGAAGGATGGTAGCAACTAAGCCGAATGCATTTGCAAAATCCGGGAGCACAGCAACCATCGAAATTGGGCACATGAGGCAACGTTCGCACCTGTCACACAGCAAAAATCACGATCTACACAGCCAATCTTAGCCACAAAGTTGTCTGTTCTCTGGTCCTGGATTTCCGTTTCAGAGCATAATAACATCATTACCATCATCAATACAGGTTAGCTGATGATGAGAAACAGTTCAACTATTGTGTCGCAATACAAAAATGTAACATAGATGTGAAAAAAACATTATAGAATACAAAAAGCGGGTTAATATGACGCTCAGTAACATATAGTGTTTCAAGAGTGAGATCGTAGTTGGAGAGAAGAGAAGCAGGATAGGGAGGGACAGAGACTTGCACAACAAACGCCAACGAGGTAGGAGAACACGGCGGAGAACAATATAGACTTTCAGAGGGTGAAAATAAAAGCTCGGCTTGCAAAGCGCAAAGGTAGATTTTCTCGAATAAGGAGTAAAGCAACCAGTGTTTGCTAATCGAAAAACCAGACAGATTCAACTTCAGGCAAAACGTGAGCAAGTTTAGTAATGTATTAGAGTATGATCAGAGTTAAAACACACGTTCAAAATGAAAACATAATAATAATAATAATAATAATAATAATAATAATGTGTCAGCTGTACGCCGTAACGGCGCTTCGCTGCCGCGCGACCACCACCAGTCGCGCGCGGGCTGAGTATACCGCGAGGACGCCCACCCCTACGCGGATTCGAACCGGTGACCTTATGGTTGCAAAGCAAACGTCCAGACCACTCGGCCACCGGTCGAAAACAGTCCAAGATTGAAGCATACCAAGTGGAAATTATAACCCTATGATCTGTCTAGGTTCATCAATGTCCAGAAGCTAAAGATATCAACCAGCTGTGTTACTAGGGTCATCAGCATTCGGCGCATACTTGCTGTGCTACAGACACTCGGTCGGTGGCCGAAAGAGGAAGGTTCCTGCTTTGCAATTCGAAAGTTGCTGGTTCGAATTTACGTAGAGGTGCGGGCAACCTGGCAATACACACATCCCATGCACGACTAGTTCGGGTCGCGTGGCAGCGAAGCGTCGGTACGGCATGCCGGCGTACAGCCGATGCATCTTTTCATATTTTACACAATTGCAATGGAGTCGGACAACACACGTCAGTTGAAAATGGGTTCGAACATCTCACCTAGCCGAGCTGTTGAGCAGCACAGAGGGCTTACACCTGTATTCACAATCCAGATGACTAGAACTGTTTGAAACGGTTAGCCTGCGTACCAAATGACATCTGCTAAGGTATATGCAATAGCCAAGAATAAGTAGCGTCAAATGAAACTTCGCATGCATGTCTAAGTCGACAATCTTTAGTCGGTGGGGCGCTGTTGGCTGTTCACTGAAATACTGCCAACTGAAAATATAGACATTGTGACCGCAGTACTTAGCATGAATGCTCAGGTAGGCTATTTATGCATAGACAGAGTGTGAAGGAGTCGTTTCAGACTTGATCCCCGTCGCATTGACAATTCTGATAAAGGCATTTAAGTACAGACAATCTAGAAATCTCATGCGGATGACACTGCTTCTCAGCACAAGGGTCTGCATTGTCAACCCTGATGGTCAACTATAGAAGTGGCATACCGCATCCAAATTGACCATATCACCACCAGTTACAGATGGCGCATGTTAGCGAAAAATTGTCGGTTGATCTTGAGCATCCAGCTTGACTCTAATCATGGTGCAAAAGGCACCCACATGACACACAATCGCCAAGAAAAATCTGACGTGGGGACTGGCTACTCATGACTTGAACTCAGTCTTCCAATAAGCTCAGTGAATACGGTCGGGACATCATTGATATCGATGAATGGAGAAAATGGACAGGATAACGAATGGACCGGCACCCAATACGCAATGAAAGATATAACAGAAACCGGTTCTCCAGTTGGGTTGATTTATCTCTGAACCGTAGGTGGGTCTGCGAAGAGCGTGAGGCGGGTGTAATGGCTTCCGCAAGCGAGTATTTTCAAGACATCGGCAACACTGTGAGACTGATCGAGAATGTTGGCTGATGACTAGAGTCTGTAAAGCGGAGAAAACCTGTGACTTCAAGAACAGTTGGATGTCGTTTCAAACCACTAGGAAAGCCCTAAGGAGTGAAAACATAATTGAAAAAGACGATAGATTAAAACCCGCCCAGACTCTATGACCTCAAAGCGGAGTGGAGCATTACGTGGAACAATTTGGCAGGTCATCGGGGTTACCAGTGCCAGCTGAGACACCTGAACCCTTTCGCGATGTTGACGTCACGGTTCTCAGGATGGAGGAAACTTGCCATGAACTTGGAGCGTTAAAGCTGGGCAAAGTACCTAGATACAATAAATCCTCTCGGTTATAGGTGACGATCCAGGAACGGCTGAAGCAACTGTTCCAATTTAACTCTAGATGGAATTGTGAAAGGGAACAGAACAGGTAGGTGGTCGTTAACCGTCTTCTCAGACCATGGAAAAAACTAAACCGTTACGCGAAATATATATATATATATATTTGCAAAAGTCTACGAATAGACATAATGCCATCAGAAACCATGGAATTCAAACGAAGGTACAGAAATAGTAAAAGGAAGCGCAACACAACAATGTCCATGGTTTCCTCAGAGGGCGAGATACTACCCGGTTGCTCAAGCCGAAGTAGGGTGTTAACTTCGGGGACACCACCCCGAGCCTTTAGCTGAATAGCCTGTCCGCAAGGCAGTGGAGCGAATTCAGGGAATCGCGCCCATTGGGAGCCGGTGACTGATTACTCAGTTCATATACCTTTCTTTTGTTCCTTTGTCAAGCAGGGGTCCAATGCTCCCCAGAATTACAGCATAAATTTGCTGGAATACAATGCTTCGCCAGGATGAAGCAAGGGGCAGTGACTTTATTTAGTGGCGAGTCACGTCCGCCACGTCACAGTGTAGTTAAACGGACATATGTGGCTTTTTATAGGGAGAACGCTTGCCAAGCGAAAACCCACCACGTCCTGGAACACTGCCGCCGAACCATTTGCTGGAACGTGAAAATCCCGCACCACCCAGCTGGTACCACGAGGAGGTTGTTCGGCAAGCCAGCGAAAAGCAACGTAGAACCAGCCATACTGCCGCTACTTTCAGATCGGCAACATGCATTGTACCACAAGGGCTGACTGGTCCTCAAAAGAACGAAAATAGTGAAAGTCAGGTTGCCTTCCATTCCCGTTGTCATCATCATCAACAGCAGTACTTCAGTCATTTGAGGTGATGCTGCGCTGCCATACAACCATGATGACCTACGGAACGAAAAAGAATAAGAGGGACAGAAGGAGAACTTATCTGAAAAGCCAAAGTAAGTAAACATTCAGGGTCAAGACGTCTACACCTTGTCAACAACATGCCGTCACAAACAGCTGACTGCCATGTCAAGATAAGGTGGCATCGGCGAGAAGGCTTACTTTCGCCTTTCACTGCCCCGCGTCATAACCAGCCATTAGCCCACAGATAACTCAACGCCAAACACCAACTAAACAAGCAGTCCGACTAAGAGACGGCAGCAGACGCGCCACTGGTGTCAACTGCTAGCCATGTCCTGTAAAGTCTCGAGTCAAGAATAAGGCGGGCACTAAGCAGTGATAACCAAGCTAGTTCCTTAGAACAGCATAGCACTGAAAAAGCTGCGTTGGCTTGGGCACAAACTACGTATGTCTGGTCACCGCTTACCGAGGAAGGCCTTGTTTAGTCTGCCAGATGTAGGGTGGCGCAAGGCTCAATGTGGACAACGGTTGACTTCGCAGCGAAGAATGAAAGCCCTGAGGAACAAACGCGGTTTCGTCGGCCCGTCTCGCCTTCCACGCTGGAGTCCATGTGACTCCACTCTCGTTGAGCTAGTATTGATACAAGTTCGCACTTTGCCAAGTGATGGAATGGTATCATAAGTAAGGTTAACCTAGTATATTGGTCAACTATGACCTAAATGCTACCTTGGACTCCGATGATCACGTGTGCTTGAAATTTGTTATCACAGAAACGTTCTTGTTTTGTTCCCTGCTTGCTGCAACTGTCAAGGCCGAGAGATGTTCTCCGCTGAGTTCGCGACAAGTGGAGTGTGCGGAGTGCTTTATTTTGTGCCCCACGAAGCGACCTAAAAAAGGTTTTGGTAGGTGAAAAATGTGGTTCCCCTTAGGTCATATCAAACTGCTATGTAAGCGCATTTAAATAAACGGGTGAAGAGCGCTGAACGTCTCCGGAGCACAAAAGACCGCAGTAAAACAGGTTTGCAGACAAAGTATGTTTAATGGAATCTAGGGGAATTCGTCGTTTGAGAAAGTTAAAACAGTTAGTTCCCTTTAGTAACTTGAAAAGCACAATTAGAAGACGAAGTTCGGCAGATGCATGCATTTCGTATCGTCTCATCAGTGCCGATAACGATAACCGGTAATTTTATGTAACAGTTTGTGGGTACAGACATACATACAAACAAACGAGAAAAAAGGGGCGTCTTTGTTCTACAACCAGGGCAGCTTGAGGCTGACCGATAATTGTTTTTGAACACAAAGCACTGGTCTTATCCGAATGTCTGTTGCCGATTCCAGTTGAATTTTTAAAAGAATCATTACTTCTATGCACAGAGAATGTCGATTTCCACTTCCGAAACATACCATATCGCCAAATTGACGGAGTAGCTATGGGTAGCCCACTGGGCCCCATACTAGCGGATTTCTTTATGCTAATGATAGAACGAAGCCTATCCAAAGAAATAGCGCAAATACCCTATTACAAACGTTACGTGGATGATATTTTTGTGTTCAGTTCAACAGAAATGCAGATCGCACAGTTGGTAGCGCGTTTTAACTCTGCGCATGCCAATTTGAGGGTTTCCTGTGAAGTCGAACAACAGAACTGTCTGCCATATTTGGATGTTCTTATCAGCCGCAGGGAGGACGGACTGGTAAAACGGTCTGTCTATCGAAAAACAACGTGGTCGGGACAGTATCTGCATTTTAGCAGCTTTACGCCAATGCGACACAAGCGAACGCTTGTGAGGACCCTGTTTAGTCGCGCCAGACGAATATGTTCAAGCGATTGTCTAGCCGATGAACTAGAATTAATTACCAACACGTTAATTGCTAAAGGCTACCCTCGAAACTTTATCCGGAAGCACAGCGAAATTGGTGAAATGAAAGTTGCTGCACCTACTGTGCCTAAGATAAAGGTATTCTTGGAGCTGCCCTTTGAGGATCAGAAGATGTCTGATTTCCGCCACAAAGAGCACTTTCTGTGCTGCTGAGGTTGTAATCATCGACCGAACTCATAAGCTACCGTTGCCTCCATTAAAGGAAACTCAGCCTATTGGCGCCAACTCCCACTGCGTATATCAATTCGTATGTAACTGCGGGGATAGTTACATAGGCAGAACCAATAAAACACTGAGTTCCCGAATAAAGGAGCATGTACCAAAATTGGTTCAGTGCGGACTTATTCAGCAAGCAAGCCCAACTCAGACTACATGTGTACGCAGGCCGCCAGCAACTTCGATCGGCAGGCACTTATTGACATCGGGTCACCGAATTGAGGTCAACAAGGCGTTTCGAATCCTGCTTCGCCATACTAATTCCCGGCTTCTCCGGTTTGCCGAGGCTATTGCCATTAATTGGGTAAGGCCAGTGCTTTGTGTTCAAAAACAATTTGAAACAAATGAGAATATCCGTAGCTCGGGGTGTGGATGCGGATTTTGAGCGGTTATCCGAGCTGAGTGATTATTGTGCAGACGTTTCGTTGCCTGACTAGGCAACATCATCAGTGCGGTTTCAGAGGCCTGGTTCGCAGTGCCTCGTATGCGACTTCAATGTCCAAGTGCTTATTGATCGAGTTCTGCTGTGAATGCCAGGCTTCAATGAACTCACGTGATTGCCGGCTTTTAGCCCTTCCGAGGATACTGGCATGCGCTATGTCGAATTGATGGTTCTCAGCATCCATGTGCACTGACATCAGGGAGTTCTGATAGTGGCGACGTATGGCGAGGCTGTGTTCGTGTAGCCTTGTGCCAAGCGTTCTCCCAGCCTGTCCCACGTAGTACTTGTCGCAGTTCCGGCAGCAGATTCTATAAATCACACCAGTTTCTTCTTCTTTGCTAAGTTTATCCTTCACCTTGAAGAGTCCACTGCGAATGGTTTCCGTTGGCTGGTGTGCAACTTTGACTCAAAAAGGCAATAATAGCCTCGCTGCCATTTCAGAGATACCGTTGATATAGGGAAGTGTTGTTCTCTTTTCAGTTGGTACATTTGTCGAGGTGTGTTGAGCAACCTTTTGTTATGCGAGGCAGCGTAGAATGAAGCCTTTTGGGTACGAGTTCCGTTTGAACAGGTTGAAGTGATGATCTTCCTCTGCCCGTCTCAGCTGCGGTGTGCTACAGTGGGTTTGTGCTCGTTTGAAAATGGTTTGCACGCAGCTGCGTTTGTGGGCTGCCGGATGATTGCTGCCGTAGTTGAGGATCTGGTCAGCTTCAGGCTGCCCTGGTTGTAGAACAAAGACACCCCTTTTTTCTCGTTTGTTTGTATGTATGTCTGCACCCACAAACTGTTATGTAAAATTACCGGTTATCGTTATCGGCACTGATGGGACGATACGAAATGCATGCATCTGCCGAACTTCGTCTTCTAATTGTGCTTTTCAAGTATGTTTAATATCCTAGAACAACAACCGGATATGTTTAATCTGTTGGTCTGCCTAAACAGATGTATCACATGCACCGATAAATATGCCAAAAAGGTACTGAGCGTATTTGTGAGGCTCATATGGATTCCAAAAACGTCGGCAGCCGCCGCGTGTTGAAGATATTAAAAAACTGGTTGTTTCTTACTACTAAAAGCAATTAGTGAGAATATTCGAAGTGAGGGATGCAAATAAAGTGGGTTGTTCCTTCAGATCAGCCGTTCGTTTACAGACCACATCGTCGAAATAAGTAACATCGAAAGTTCAGCAGGTAGGTGAGCATATATGATGGCAATGGAAGAGGAAATCCTTTACGCCAACAAGTGATAACAGTGTGAGAAGCAAACGCCAGGGCTTTCGCTCTGATGATTTCTAACTTGGGCATCAAAGTGCAGGTATTGCGCGATGGAAAAAAGTATGTCTCGCGAGTAACCCCATGACTGACCTAGTTACTGAAGCAGATTACGTATGTACTAAAATAAAAATATCGCAAGTGGAGCTACTAGTGTAGCAATCATGAGAAAAGAAAGCGTTCCTGGATAATGCCACCGAGTAGGGTGATGAAACGTGTGTAGACAGGTGGCTAAGCGAGGAGAACAATACGACCGTGTCAACCGACCACCAGTAGCTGCGAAGTACCGTTAATAAGTGCCGATTTTTGCCCGAATCAACGGCACTAAATCGTGATTTACACCTGAGCTGATCAGGCTGACTCCTTCATGCCCTTTGCATGCCAGTTGGTCGCTTACCTCAATGTGTGTTGTATTCGTACACCGCGCCTGGTTCGGTGAGAGCTCAGTGTGGCCAAAGGATGACTGGGTTCCGTCCTAGTCGCGGATGTATCGATCAAACTTTCACACTCCGCCACGGGTATCAAAAGACAACGATTGTCGTGTTCTTGGATATCCGCGCTGATTTTGATTCTGTCGACAGGAGTGTGTCACACTGTCTGTTGAAGAGCAGAGTATCCGTACTGCGTGCTCTGTACAGTTAGGGCTTATGGTAAGCTTTCGCCTTTCTTTGCTATCACCAGTGGGGTTCGATAGGGATACCCTATATCCCCGTACCTCTTCAACTTTACCATTGAAGATGTCCTCAAAATGCTCTGGAAGACTCGTTAAGCGCTGGCGCTGAGTTCCTCTTAGGCAGTCGAGTAGTTGAGTTGGACTACGCTGATGATATCGTTTTGCCGAGTGACGATCCAGACTGTTCAACTTGCACTTAACTGCTTGGCAAATGAAACGCCGAAGGATGGTATGCACTTGTCACCATCCAAGTACGAAGCAATGGTAGAGGCCTATATCTCCACTCAATCTCGGTGGAGAGATAATGGAGGTGGTGGATAGTTTCGTCTACCTAGGAAATTGCATCACTGCCGGTGGAGCTGATGGAGATGAGATTTCGATGAGTATCTCAAGAGCTCGTCTCGTTTTCTCCAGACTGGGGCACTTGTGGCGTCGCCATGACATCAATCTCTCCAACAAAGGACAGGTTTATTATGTGACTGTCCGAACTGTGCTGTTGTACCGTTGGGAGACTTGGCCTGTTCGTACCTTTGAGCTGTGTCGGTTGTCTGTCTTCGAGCACCGTTGCTTGCGATCCATGGTGCCTGCACCACGTAAGCAATGCGGAAGTTAAACAGCACGTCTTGCGGGGAGGCAGCCATTTGATCGAGAAGATCGTCTTGTTGCGTCAGCTGCGGTGGCTTGGCCACGTATTGCGTATGTCTGCTCAGTGCCTTCCACGTAGTTCATTGTTCGTGGTTGCTGGACAGGGCTGGAGGAGGCGGTGTGGTAGACAGCCAACGACTTGGAGAAGCGGCATGAAAAAGCTGACGAAGCAGTTGACCTTGGTCGATTGTTCCACAATGCTTGGTTGAGGTCCCAGAGATACGAAGTGTCGCTGGTTGGTGACCCTAAAAGTTATCGCTCAGGGGCAAAGTCAGTGGCGGACGCGTATTTCTGCGTGTTATAATCACTCTCCTTCCCTCCTCTAATAAACTAACAAAAAACTCGAAAACCAAGTGGAAAACTGGACAAAAAAGATGCCTATTTTCTTTATTCTTATTCCGATCATGTTTTCTTACTCCGCCATGATTCCGATGGCGCAATATCTGTACCATATATATATATATATATATATATATATATATATATATATATATATATATATATTTGCTCGGTTAGGTGCTTGTCCTCTTTTTGGATGGGGATCACAGGATAGGTGGTGTATGTTCGCAGAGACATCATCCGACAGGAGCGTGTTCAGCGTCGTGAAATTTGTGCAAGAAGGGCGAGTGGACTGCTCAACACCACTATTTCAAGCACCAAGCTCCGATGAATGGGCTGCATGTTGCGCGTATCAGCACACCGACTCTCGCGAACGGGGTCTGAATGGAGGCAGAGCAGGGGAGGCCAACGATGACTTGGTCGAAAGAAATGAAAACGCTCACTTCGAAAGTTGCGTACGTTGGTGCCTCCCGACTGCCGCGCTGGGGCCCCAAAAATAATGGATCCGTTTGGTTGGATAGAGTAGTTGATGTGACAAGGAGCCTACCGCAATGGCGTTTGTGCGGTGACTTAATTTATCTCTTTTCATCCTGCTTATATTTCTCCTCTAACCACGATCAGACTTGAAACGTAATATGTTACTAAGCAATACTTTGTCTGTCGATTATTTTGCATTCCATAATGTTTTGTATCTGGAATTTTCATGGCGTATTTTTTGTATTGCGGCACAATAGTGGAAACGTGGTTCTCACCTTCTACTGTGTAATTATGGTGAGGAAGATATCCGATATACCACAATTTTAAAGTGCATGGTACGGTAGCTTCTGATTGCGACTAAACCAATCGACAATTGGATCCTGTCTTTGCTTTGGTTTCCTCTAAGATACATCAGCGCCGCAAATCCGTTTGTGGTTTTCCAAAGTTGGTTGGGTTTCTTCTCATTAGCTTAGGTCGGGGATCAATGGAACTGGGACCCAGATTGCTTCAGTGCTTCGATCGTCAATGGCTATAAACCAAGCTGAACAGAAGTTCGCTAGTTAGTGGTCGGCAACAAAGTATATGGACAGAATAGCGTGCCAGATTCGAGTCACGCAGGTCTACTAGCTACCACAACGTATGTCATTTACCGATACAGTCTCGAATGGGGTGAGAAACAGAAGTGAATGGTCACTGATACGAAAAAATCGGCTGAAAGACAGAGTCAAGTTGGTGTGTTGTCTTTGTAGATGGGGTGAAGGGTCTTGGCATCTGCCGTACCAAGTTGGAATAACTATCATTTATGTTGCAGTCATGAAACCAGTGGAACTCCTGAAGGTCCTTAATTAGAATTCTTAGCTCACTTATAAAGGATGTTGGCATTTTGTACACTCCAATTGATTTGACTTCCCCTCTGACATATTCCAGCCTTTGTTAAACCAACATTTTCTCGGAGACATGAGGAAAGGCAAGTGGATCTATTACACTAAGTGCACAAGGTATAGTTGATCAATAACCTCATCATTAGTTTCGACAAAGCGATGTGCACAACTTCTAGGAGTATGGTAAGCAACAAGGGTCTAAAAACAAAAACTGTCTCCGTGTCATATAAGAATGAATCAGAAGCATCAGTAGATTGAGTTTAATCGAAGTGCATGATCCTAGTAGAAGGGTAATTGAATAAAAAGCTAGGTCCCAAGTGAGAGTTATTTAGGGCTGCATTTGCTCCTCCATCCAGACTCAAAATTATAACGTTCGGTGGATAGATTGCCACCTTTTTGTTCGGCTACAAACACGAAGTCAGTGTACGTTTAGTAAGCCAAGTGCTCTCTCCATATTCGGAAACAAAAGAAAAAGTGTTGGATAAAATTGTCATAAACTTCTAAACTGTTTAGGAAGCGGTACAAACGAATCATATCATAGGCTTTGAAGGGAACGAAGAATAAAAATCTAAGATGTGACTCACCTGGCGCCAGAAATGCTGCTTCGTCACAAGCTCGATATTGGATTCTTGCGGGACAATAACTTGGAAAGTATTTTTAGAGCCAACACTTTGGTTACTACTCGAAGTTCTTGGCACTTTGACCACAAAATCAGGGATGCTGGATAGGTTGTTCGGATCTAAATAGGTGAATAAAAAACTCAGAAACGAGTGGTACTTTTTTGTTCCATCCACTTCAGGCGATCCACGGGGTTAGAGAGAGTAGATAGTGAGCAGTTCCCATTTGAGTAGTTGGAAATGGGCTGGAAAAGGAAATGACAGCAGAACCGGTCTGTAGGAAAACTAACGGGTACCTACACGAAAAAGGCCTTGAAATGTAAAATGACAGTTAGAAATGAAGGCATGTGAGCCAACAAACGCAAAAGATGGGAAGAGTAAAACTCAAACCATTCTGACGCTACTGCAAAGCGTCCGAAGTGATCACAACCGTCGAAACGAGGCTGGGCCTTAACGTGGTGCGACGACTTGCGCAGCTCTTCGACCTAGAGAGCTATATTGAGTGGTGCCCCCGGGTCCCCTGAGAGTTACTCCTACCAGGCCGGTCAATCGTTAGATGTTTGACAAACTCAATCTCCTGGTCCTCCAGATTGGGAGTTGGAAATAGGATAGCGTCCATTTCTGTAAAACTGAATAGTTACCACCTCCGCTGCTTTGTGGACAAGATTTTGAACCAAAGGCTTTAGTTGAGGACCCTAGTCGTCCTCTTGTCTATGTATCTGCGCCCTGGCAGTATTACAGCTCACGTACGGCCATGACTATTTCTTCAAACTCCAACCACATCCTGCGTCGACAGTCGTACAGGTAATCAAGGGTCACCTTATCTGCTGCATACAGCAGGGCGGATAAGCGAAAACATGCTACTGCCGGCGCCTCCCTTCTTATTTTTCCATCTGTTTCTCTTACTCCCATCGCAATCCCTATTACTAACATTCCTTCTATAGTTCCCAGCTTAATTGACAGTGGCCGTCACTAAAGTCGAATCAACTGCAGCTATCTTCCCGTACCACCCAACGAACGCCTATTGGCAACAGTCCCTTGTAAGGCCATACTGTCCCGTTTCCCTAGTGGCCTTCAAGGTTCGTACTTGAAGGCAAATAGGTCAACATGCTGTACTCGCGCGCACGCTAGACGTATTGGGTATTGACGTGTGTTGCGTGTCCGAAAGTAGGAGCAATGACCATCACGATGTTGTAGAACCAACTGCGCCAGGCTTGTCCCTTCGCCATTGGTTGCACGCATTGTGAGGGGCTGATGTGGCAATCACTGGTCAAGCTGGGGTAGACATTGTTCTCAGCCCCAGGGCCGTCATCTTCGGTTGATTGGATCCCAGTGAGCAGCCGTTTGTGTGCAGTCTATTTGACAACATCAACTAGGGTTGATTCACGGAGCAGCATTACACACTGTTTGTCAGTGGTTTCTGCTTACGGTACCACAGAGTGCAGTTCTGATGCTGCTAAGGACGCTGTCCACCACGCACTGAACACATTACTGTGGTGGTAAGATACCACACTGAGCATGTTGACTGTTTATCGAGCATATGGAATCTGGGTAGATAGTCTGAAAGCTGGAGGATCGCTGCAGTAGTGAACTGAAGGATAGTACGCAATCGATTGAAACCGATATGAATGTTGTCCGAACGCTGGCCGGGAAAGTAATGGCAAGAAGTTATGCGCCATATTTGTGAGTGATTGATGCGAGATATAAAATTAGCTTGAGTTCTATGGACAATAGATTTCTGATCAAAGCTCAGACATCGTTTTGTAACTCTGACGGCTATTACGACAACTACTACAGTGTTATCAGTTCAGAGATTATAGTTGTTGCAGGGAATATGAATGCGCGAGTAGATTGTCGGAGCTCTTTAGAAGGAAATGTGGACTTAAGTCCGACCAAACGGACAACGGCGAGCGCCTGTCACCGATAGGTGAGGAGTGCCAGCTGTTCCCCAATAGCACCGCATTTAGACAGTGCGTGCCGAAGTGCAACTTAGCCTCCCCTATGGCTGGTCAGCGATGGACTCAAATTGGCCAGTTGCCATAAGTTGTAAGTGGTGTGGATCCACATCAGACTGTCGTTCGTTCTGGAATGTTTGGATCAGTCTTGGTCATACTTGGGCACTTGGTCGTTTTTCCACAAGGTTTACCCGGATGTGTATCAAGCGCTTCCCACGATTGGTAAATGAGGTTATCTCAGACCTCAGTCAGGCAAGTCTACCAGGATACCCTGGGTACTGAACGTTCGCCGTGTCGTCCTAATAACACTGAACTTCAATGGAATAGGATCTCGTCCGCCATGCACGATGCGGGAGCCTTTGCTGCGGTACCACCAATCGTCACCATAGCACTCGCTGAATGTCCGAGAGGTCGGTGAAAAAAGCCATCAGCAGTATGCCGGCACACTGTACCAACGCTTTGCAGCCACGCAACCACCACCGTTCACGCGTGCGCTGTGTATACCGCGCACAATGCAACCAGTGAGACAAGGATGCCCGCTGTCACCTTACCTCTTCAACTTCGCTATTGATGAAGTCATAGAAACAGCGTTCGCTGGACACGACATAGAAGCTGTGGAGCTACTCCCTGATGAGCGACTTCTTGACTTGGAGTATGCGGACGACATTGCCCCAAACTGTGACAGCTCTTAAACATGCCAAACAGCACCGGACCGATTAGCACTGGCTGTCAATCGTTTTGGGCTATGCTTTGCTCCATCGGAATGCAAAGTACTTCTCCAAGACTGGCATGGACCCAACCCTGCGCTAACACTTGGTGGTGATCTGCTAGAAGTCGTTCAGGAATTTTAGTACCTGGGCAGCTATATTAGCACCCGTGGGATTGAAGATGAGGTTACGAACCGTATAGCAAAAGCTCGAGGTGCTTTTGCCAATCTCCGCCACCTGTGGCGCAGACGCGACATTACTCTCGCCCTCAAGGGCAGAGTTTACAACGCAGCCGTCCGTTCAACTCTCCTATATGGCTGTGAAACCTGGCCCATCAGATCGACAGACATGAAGAGACTCGTCACATTCGATCATCGCTGCCTTCGCAGCTTAGCTCATGTCTGGTGGGAACACCGCGTGAGCAATGAGCGTGTTCGGCGTCGCGTATTTGGTGCAGGAAGAGCGAGTGAACTGCGCAGCACCATTATATCACGCACCAGGCTCCGATGGATGGGCCACGTGTTGCGCATGCCAGCACACCGACTCCCGCGACGTGCATTGTTTGCGCGTTGTGGGTGCGGTTGGAAGAGGAGGAGGGGAGGCCAAGTGATGACTTGGTCGAGAGAAATGAAAACCCTCACTTCGAAGTTGGCGTCGGTTGGTGCATCCCGACTGCCTGGCTGGGGTCCTAAGGACGGTGAACACGTTTGGTTGGACACACTTGCTGATATGGCTAGGAGCCGGCCCCAGTGGCGTTTGTGTTGTGAGTTCCTTTGTCCATCCCCCTCCTGTTTAGCAATCCTCCTCTAATCACGATCTCAATCGTTAGGCATAATATGACTTTCTTTTACGGCAGCCAGCTGTTAGCTCTCCGGAGCGATGTCCATCCGTTACTGCGGACTCAACGGGCGTGCCACTGTTTGTTTTCCTTTTCTTGCCTTTTGTATTGCGGCACAATAGCTGAGGTGTTTTCCACCTCCAGCTAACGTGTAATGATGATGATGATGATGATGATGACAATGCAACCAGGCTGACTATTATGTGCGAACTAAAGCAGTCTGCGTGCTGATAAGGAAGCCTGGTGGACTAGTTGGGCTCAAGAAATGTAGGAAGCAAAAGCTCTTCCAAATGATCTACAACACTGGTCCCAAAAACCCGTGCGTCAGAGAAACAATCAGACAGCGCAGGTGAACATTTTCACAAAGAACAGAGCCGTATAGCTAGTTAGGTGGAGCACTTTCGAGAGCAGTTCGGTTAGCTCCTTGCTCCAGAACTCCTTCCCACTCAGGAGGTGCAAACTGAGTCACGGTCGGTTTAGTTAAGAGGCTCCGTCAAGGGCTGAGGTCCGAAATGCCATCAGTATGTTGTGGTACTTGACCTCCTTGAGTTACTCTTATTCGAGACCATATTGTGAGGAGAAAAACAACACAGAATAATTTGTCAGTAGTAGGGGGATTTATTAGGTTTTTGTGTAGGTTCGTCGCAGTTAGACACAGGCAAACAGCCACCACACATCAAGGAAAGCGCTAGACGGCCGTTTCGTCCTATTGGGATTCGTTAGTAGCGCGCACCCGCCAAACCCTGGATGTGTGGTGGCTGTCTGCCTGTGTCTAACTGCGACGAACATACACAAAGAACAATAATTTGTCGTTGACATCGCTCGTACTGCTCTGAAAAACTGTTTCCTTTTCGCTTCCTGTTGATTTATTCGCTGTGGAACACTGCGGTATCGACCATTCTCCTTGTTCTTTTCAGCTGGTGTACTTTCGAACTCCCCAATCTGTACTTATTCCAGCTCGGCGTTTATCTGTCGTCGGTCTGTTTTACTGCATTAAATTTCCTGCTTGAAAGTCCGATATTTTCTTATAGGATTTTGGAGCTAGTGCGAAGTGTGTGAACCAAGCGACTACCCGTAACGATTTCCAATCGGTAACATATCTGACAACGGAGGTGTTAGTTTTCTCTCCGCAGTCGGGATGACGTAAGGATATCTTTTACTAGCAGCTACATGAACTTCTGCGTTCCTCCAAAAGCACTGCTATAGTCATCCTTGCCGGGGATGCCGCCTTCCACCAAGCGAGCACCACCTTGGGGGTAGTTTTGGCCTCGGTGGTAATCGATCAGACAACGGAGACAGACTGCTTGCTCTTTGCCCTGATCATCGCATGTTTCTTTCGAGCACTAGTTTTCGGTACTCGAGGAGACACTGCTATTTGGCGGCCGCCCTCACAAATGTAAGTGCGGCCAACTTGACTACATAGCAATCAGCTACAGGTGGAGCGGAAGCGTAACGGACTGCCGATGGTACTTGTCAACTTATGTAGACTCCGATCACACATTGGTTCGTGCTAAAATTTGTACGCGCTTCGGAGGATCCCCCAAGCGCGCTCACTACCGACCGGACGTCGCAAATCTAAAAAAAACTCTGCGATTTTAACCAGGTACCAAACCTCACTGTCAACCTTGCTTGGCTCAATTATTGACGGTGATCTCGATTCGCAGTGGGTGCATATCAAAGATGTCTTAGTTTCCGCCAGTATCGATACTTGTGGAGTTGCCCGTCACCCAATGAAGCATTGGATTTCCGCCGACTCCTTATCACTGATGGACAAAAGTCGCTTGATCCCATCGGATTCCAGACACAGTGAAGAACGCCAATCCCTGGATCGAGAGTTGCGCCGGAGTCTGCAAATGGACTGCGAAGCTTGGTGGTGTGAATGTGCTAGGGAGATGGGGCTTGCTAGTCTTTCTGGTAATACCAGAAAACTTCTCCATCTCATTCGAGTCACCGAAGGTGTTCGATCTGGTATAAGTGAAACAATATGCGAAGAGGATGGCATCTTAATCACCAATCTTCAACGACGGTTAGAGCGATGGGCCGAACATTTTGGCTCGCAGTTTTGTTGGCCCGCAGCTCCATCTGCTACCTCTGGCGGTTGCGCTAGGACCGAGTGGTCTACCCTCCCCCCAGATCCTCCCTCTTACCAGGAAATCGAGCAGGAGCTCCACCACATGAAGCGTTATAAAGCCCCCGGCTCTGAGGTTCTGCCTCCAGCTCTATTTAAAGATGGCGGCGCTTCGCTAATTCGAGAACTCACCTCATTGTTCTCGAAAGTTTGGTCGAAAGATGAAGTTCCATCATCTTAGGGTGAATCGATAGTAGTCCCCATCTTCAAAAAGGGCCTGCGCACAATCTGCTCCAACTACAGATGCATAAACTTAGTCCCCGTCGTTTGCAAGCTGCTGGTGTCCATCATACTTCGCAGGCTATCCCCAACGCGCGAACCGTTGCAGCGAAAAGAACAAGCTGGGTTTCGCCCTGGTCGCGGCTATATCGATCAAATCTTCACACTCCGCCAGATCCTCGAGCTCCGCCATGTGTATCAGAGGCCAACAATTGCTGTGTTCTTGGATATCCGTGAAGCCTTCGATTTTGTCGATCGGACGGTACTGTGGCACTGCCTACTGAGGAATGGCGTCCCCGAGAAGTTCGTCTCCATCCTGGGCGCTCTCTATGGTCGGAGCTTGGGCAGGGTTAGGGCTTATGGCAAGTTGCATCACTGAAAGGCTCTTTTTCAAGACTAGCAGATGCCGCTGCTTGCACTCACTCTTGGTGGTGAGAGGAAAAGGTTGTGGAGAGCTTTGTCTACCTGAGAGGTTGCATCACTGCTGGCGAGGATGTTGGAGAGGAGATTTCGATGCGCATCTCGAGAGCGCGCCTCGCTTTTTCTAGGAGGAGGCACTTGTGGCATCGCTACGACATTCGTCTCTCCATCAAAGGGCGAGTCTATTGTGCAACTGTTCGTCGCCTACTATTGTACGGATGTGAAACTTGGCCCATTCGTAAAGATGACTTGCGCAGGCTATCCGTCTTCGAGCACCGCCGTCTACGGTCCGTTGCCCGTGTGTGGTGGCGGCACCACTTAAGCAATGTGGAATTTAGACAGCGTGTCTCGGGACGAGGAAGCCACTCGCTCGAGGAGATCGTCTTATTGCATCAACTGCGGTGGCAGAGACACGTATTGCGCATGCCTGTCCAGCGTTACCCGCGTCGTGTGTTGAGGTTGCTGGACAGGGCTGGAAGAGACAGTCTGGTGGACGGCCTGCAACTTGGAGAAGCCGCATGAAAAAGTTGACGAAACAGTTGGTTTAGACAGGATGTCGTCGACTACCTGATTGGGGGCCGAGAGATGCGGATACTTGCTGGTTCATGCCCTTGGAAGTCATGGCTTAAGACCAATGTGAGTGGCGGACGTGCGAACCTGTTTTCTCCCCCTAAAAAAACAAACTGAAAAAATTTCAAAACCTGTGAGTGGCAAACTGGACAAAAAAATATTTCTGTTGTTGTTTTCTTATTATTCATACTGTTTTCCTATTCAGCCATGATTCCGATGTCACAATAGCTTACCACAGATGGTGTATAATATATATGGTTGACGGCATCCGGTTTCGGATTTGCCTGTCACTGTGGCCAGCCACAGAACGCCTGCGCCTACAGAGGGACCATGGGTGGCTTGCGCTGCACTACCTACAGCTCTAACCACACACCCCATATTCAGTGTAAACCCGAAGGAATAAGACCGGGAGGCATGTGGATGGGAGCCACGTTTCATCAACGGAGCCGGCCCGCACTCCTTCACAAGGAAACACAAGCACCCTGTATTTGGGGAATCAATCGCACACAAGGCGGTGGCTGGACCGTAGTCCGCTCCACACTGACTGCATGGAACCACACTTTGATCCTAACACGGCCACAAGGACCGTGCATCCTGTCCCCTCCAGCAACGACCAACTGTCTCCTGGACGAGGTAGTGGGTAATAGACAGGTAGGCACCTTGTCAACATGCACATCAAGCGCAGCCTCACCGGGGAGATCAAGCAACAGCCAATCACTAGAGAGAAAGATAAAGTAAATAAATCGAGTAATGCATAAGGAAAGGGTGACATATATCTTAAAGTAATGAGCATC
>OX104063.1:171241633-171325253 GCA_944474145.2 Dicrocoelium dendriticum
TGCAGATCTAACGACCATATTACTGGCCAAGATCAGTTTGGAATCCGACATCACACTAACACAATTCATGCACGACTCTGACATCATTTAGCAAATTGACAAGACATCTCGTTCTGCTCCCATGGTCGCTGCTACCCAATCCAAGAAGACTTCATCATCGCGCCCGTCCACTGTTAGCCACGCCAGTTGTAAAAACCCTCACATGCCTGTCGCTACTGTGGTTCCTGACATCACAACAAGTTCTGCCCGTTTAGACAGCACCGTTGTCGGTGTCGCACAGCTGAACATAAAGAAAGTTTCTGTCAGTTCCAGCCATCTAACAGAAACAGGTTAGACCCAATTCTAAAGCCTCACAAACGACAGATTTCCAAGAAGGTTAGAAGAACAGCCGGTTTGTTCGTAACCTTCCAACAAAATACCGGCCACAAAGGGAAGTATGTTTTGGTTCACATCAGTGGACATACGGTCCGCCTGCAGCTTGACACAGATACTGACATCACTTTCATCGCGAGAAGGCTCTGATGCTCTCTCGGCAGCCCTACAGCCGGCCCGTGGACTAAAGGCAGGAAGGTGGCCTTACAATCTGACAGCGAAGGTTCGAGCCTGAATAGGGACAGGGCAATCCTCGCAGCCTCCTTAGCATACGTGCGACCGGTGGTGGTTGCGCGGCAGCGAAGCGTCGGTACTGAGGGGCCGGTGTACCGCTGATGACTTTCTTTTCTTTTTCAACCATCTATCCGAACAGCCATCGCCACTTGTGGTGGCCAGTGCAGTTGACTGGACGGATACAATGCTCAGTGTCCTTCCACAGAAACACTATCGGAACAGCATGTTATGTCTCCGATTCTGATCTCGACATTCCCGAACTTGATTAGCTTGAATCACTTAGTCTCATGGACTTGCCAATTCGTGTTATCTGCAACGTAGTGCAGTCTCACACTGGTCTCTCAAACCTGATCCAACAGATCGCCCATCAGGAGGGACTAGGTCTGCACCCATATTTCAACTAAGAACAGGTAGCTAGTCTTCCGTCCATAAAGACCAGTAGTCTACGCTGCTTTGCTGATCATCGATCAAGAGCTCCAGAGTGTGAAAGACATTGTAATCTTGCAACCTATTCTATCTGCTGCCTGGGTCGCTTCTAATGTTGTGATCAACTAAGCTAATGGATCTGTCCGCATATGTGCCGACTGTTCGACCGGCCTCCATGCTGTCCTAGAATACAATTTTTACCCACTTCCTGCCCCAGATGATTTATAAACCGTACTTAATGATGGTACCTATTTGGGTAAGTTAGACTTGGCAAAAACGTAGCTACAAATCGAAGTGGCTCCAGAATTCCATGAAATGTTTGCGAGCAATACTCACTGAGTACTTTTCCAATACACCAGGCTCGCATTCGGTGTCAAAACTGTCCCAGCAATCTTCCAGCAAATGACTGATACTATGATCGCTAGACTGTCTGGTACAGTGAGGTACCTGGATGATACTGTCCTAATGAGAAGGTCAAAGGAACAGCTCCGAGATCGCACCGTCGCGGTTCTCAAACATATTCCAGAGTTTGGCCTCCGTCTCCGAGCCGAAAAATTCCAGTTCTTTCTCCCCTCAACAAAGTAGTTCGGCTTCACCTCCAGCACCGACGGTTGCCACCCGGACCCTGAAAACATTCGAGTAGTGCAGCAAACACTTGCTCCGAAGAGTGTCTCCACACTACAGTCCTTCTCTGGTTTAATCACAGTGCGTTCTTGTCGGTCATGCACAATATACGGGCTCCATTGAACCGTCTAGGTCTGGTCCGCAGGATGTGAAGCTGCATATGACAAGCTCAAGACGATACTAAGCTCAGACCTCTTGTTGACACTTTATGCTTTGAATAAACCCATCGTGGTCACAGCAGATGCTTCTAATTACGGTTTAGATGTAGTCATTTTACAGGCTTTCCCAAACGGTTCTGAAAAAGTAGTCGCTCACACTCACCACAGCTCAGAAAAATTGCGACCCCATCGAAAGAGGCGTTGGCTATCATCTTTGTTGTCAAGAAATTCCAATTGCTGGTTGGCTGCCAATTTATGCTGCTCACTGACCACAAACCGTTGCTTTTGATCTTTGGACCCAAAAAGGGTATCCCAGTATACTCTGCAAATCGCCTTCAACATTGGACAACAACTCATTTGGGGTACGATTTTACCATCCAATACTGTCGCACCGACAATTTCAGACAAGCTGATGCGCTATCTCGCCTTATCATCAACCATCGAGCACCGGAAGACGACGCAGGCATTGTTTCTGCACACACTGAGTAACACATCCGTCGGCAGCTTTCAGATTCTATTCGTGCGAATTCGGTTACCGCCGACGAGATTCGTCATGTAAACGCGCACCATCCGGTTCTTCAATGTGTCAGTTCCTTTACCCGGTCACGTTGGTATAAGAAGAGACTAACTAGTGAACTACCTCAGTAGTTCTGTCGCCGCCAAGCATTATCCGTTTTTGATTCTTGCCCTATGTTCGCCGAACGAGTTATGGTACAGTCCTTCCTCCCTCCAGTTTTCTATGCCAGTTTCACTCTCATATGGGCATCAGCAGGATGAAGATTATAGCAAGTGGTTATGTTTATTGGCTAGGTATAGGAAGTTACCAGAATGTGTTCTAAATGCCAACAAGCCACCAAGCTACCAGCTAGGCAAGAGCAGATACCGTGAGCACCGTGACCCGTCTTGCCCTCAGCAAAATTTCGCTGGTCCAATCGATGGAGTGTCGTATCTCGCCCTTGTCTATGCTTACTCCAAATAGTCAGAAATAGCAGCACTTAGCCCGGCGACATCAACCAGCACGATTTCCGCCCTTCGGTAGAGCTTCAGCCAGTAAGGCTTGTCAGATGCGCTTGTCACAGATAACGGATCGCAGATCACTTCAGCCCAATTCACGGACTTTTGTTCCCGCTTGCATATCCAAACGTGCGGGCCCCACCGTACCACCCTCAGTGGAATGGTCAAGCCGAACGCTGCGTCGATAACTCCAAGTGAGTGCTTCTGAAGTCGCGTGGGAAGGGGCTACTGATGAGATACTGCAGATTTCATGTTTGCGCATTGAACCACTCCCGAGGTGACGAAGCTCGAGAGTCGTTCCCTAGCCGAAGCTCTTTTGGGTCTCAAACTGCGTCAAGTTCACAATGCTCGCATCCCATGGAGGAATTTACCTTTGGTTTCCGCGGCAACATAAGGGTCAAACAGCGGTCCAGTTGGAACGCCAAGTAGTTAGCTAACAGAATTCGGCAACGGGAAATAGTCATTAAACTGGTAAGCCAACGCAGGGTTTTGCGAAGTTTTATTACAAGGTCAAGGTCAGTTCAGGTACATTGGATAATAGGCTTTCGCTTACATGAGCTTCCTGTTTTTTGTCATTGTGCACAGTGTGACTTAGCGGCCACCTGGAACTTCGACGGCTGTTGACTTGCCTCCCGGCCTGTCTGTGGCAAGCAAATCGGTCCTGTGCTGAAACTCAACGATCGGACGATGCTCTCCGATTGGCTTGCTCATGCCCATGGACGTGAATAGATGCTGCGTTGAGACTGTGTACTTTCTAGCCATGTGAATCAGAATCCAGAATATCAAATTTTATTAGGAGAATAAGATAGGGAATCTATGTGGTCTCTATCAAAAGTAAAGCTAAAATTACCCATGCCGAACTATGGGTCTGTGTGAATGCACATCAATAGTCGTTTAGTAATAAGCATAACCCAAATACCGATATAAGCACAAAGAAAGCACTACGTGTCTTGGTCTTTAGGGTCGCTAGTGTAGCGTGACATAACCGCGCGACGAAAGGAGAGTCAAACATGGCGTCCGCATCGAAAACACAAGTCCGAAAAAATGTTTGTCAATGCTTCGTCTGAAACACTGCACTGAATCAGAGAAAAAACACCGGAACTGGGCAACCAGATCCAGAAATGCATTCACACGTCAAGCGAAACAATCGATTAAATGAGTCGATCATTGGTCCATAAGTGGACTTCCAGCTTGTAAGGATGCTCTCGGGTTATAGGTGCATCCACAATACAGAACATATGTCTCAGGTGAGGAAAACGTCTCAGGTGAAGGATTCTAAACGTTGTGATGAGGTCAGTTCGTAAGCTCCTGGATACTAGTGTATGGAAACGTAACTTGTGGCACCTTTGGTGGTAAGCTAAGCCTCGGAGCGTGGGTGATCATGGCGGTGCGGCGTGACATGGTGCATGGACTTTTTCCAGTTTTCTCATCTCACTTTTTTGTACTTGGATAATAGGCCGGTGCCCCGTATTCTAAAAGCGGGCGCACTATGGAGACGTTATTGCCTGACAGCAATTTCCTCACGACCAAACGTGGAAGGTCGCTTTAATGACCATAAACATCCGAAGGCTGGTGCGGAACTGTTTGTAACCTCCATTCTGTCAACAGCCATCACCCTTCGCCTGGACCCACATTATTGCCCTAATTCCCCTTGAATTCACTCTGTTTGAACGTTCCACGTATACCACCCTGCATGACCCTTAGTCGTTTGTTTTCCATGCCCACCTTACATTGGTGACACCACCTGTCTCGCTACTTTCTTTGATGCATGCTCCACTTTATCGATCACTGCTTCGCACTTGTTCCATTTACGTGTTATATTGAGGTCAGGTGGTGTAGGATTACCGGGTGAGATTTTGTTGGATTTGGGTGGGACACAACCACCAATCCGGCCCGACATGTGTGCCCCTTTATACCTCTATGGTCTTCATAATGGTCGACGTCAAATTCTATTACCAATGTGCGTTGAAACACCGGTATTCAAGTGGAATGGTCAGTGGAATGGTCAAGCCGAACGCTGCGTCGATAACTCCAAGTAAGTGCTTCTGAGGTCGCGTTGGAAGGGGCTACTGATGAGATACTGCAGATTTCATGTTTGCGCATTGAACCACTCCCGATGTGACGAAGCTCGAGAGTCGTTCCGTAGCCGAAGCTCTTTTGGGTCTCAAACTGCGTCAAGTTCACAATGCTCGCATCCCATGGAGGAATTTACCTTTGGTTTTCGCAGCAACATAAGGGTCAAACAGCGTTCCAGTTGGAACGCCAAATAGTTGGCTAACAGAATTCGGCAACGGGAAATAGTCATTAAACTGGTAAGCCAACGCAGGGTTTTGCGAAGTTTTACTACAAGGTCAAGGTCAGTTCAGGTACATCGGACAATAGGCTTTCGATTAATGAGCTTCCTGTTTCTTGTGCCAGTGTGAAGCGGCCACTGGAACTTCCATGTTTGACTTGCTAACCGCTAGTGGCAAAGCAAACGGTGTGAACTCAAGATGGCGATGCTATCCGATTGGCTGCATGGACGTGATTAGAATTGCGTGAAGATTTGTACTTTCTAGTCAGAAGCAGAATCAGATTCAATTTATTAGGAGAATAAGATAGAAATCTAAGTGGTCTCCATCAAAAGTAAAGCCAAAATGACCCATGCCGAATATGGGTCTGTGTGAATGCGCATCAATAGTCGTTTAGTAATAAGCAAACAAAATACCGATATAAGCACAAAGAAAGTACTACGTGTCTTGGTCTTTTAGGGTTGCTAGTGTAGCCGTGACATAACCGCGCGAAGAAAGGAGGACAAACATGGCGTCTGCATTGAAACACAAGTCTGAAAAATGTTTGTCAATGCTTCGTTTGAAACACTGCACTGAATCAGAAAGAACAACGGAACTGGCAACCAGTTCCAGAAATGCATCACACGTCACGCGAAACAATGAATATGAGTGACATTGTCCATAAGTGGAACTTCCAGCTTGTAAGGATGCTCTCGGGTGATAGGTGCATCCACAATACAGAACATATGTCTCAGGTGAGGAAAATGTCTCAGGTGAAGGATTCCAAACGTTGTAATGAGGTCAATTCGTAAGCTCCTGGATACTAGTGTATGGAGACGAAACTTGTGGCACCTTTGGTGGTAAGATAAGCCTCGGAGCGTGGGGATCAAGCGGGTGACTAGGTGCTGGACTTTTTCCAGTTTTCTCATCTCACTTTTTGTACTTGGATAATAGGCCGGTGCCCCGTATTCTAAAAGTGGGCGCACCATGGAGACGTATAGCCTGACAGCAATTACCTCGGACCAAATGTGGAAGGTCCGCTTTAATGACCAAAACATGCGAAGGCTGGAACAGTAGACCTTGTACGTATTGTCTGACGATTTTAAGTCCCATCGGGATAGTACTCCTAGATCTCTAAACGTCGCAGCCGAGCACAGTAGACGTCCACCGACACCGTAAGTTCTGTCCCGACAGCACTTGCCAATGCGGAGCAATTCGGACTTTCCAGCATTCAGTGGAAGGCAGGTTGTTGATGCCCATGAGGAGGTTGTAGCGAGATCACTTTGCAGTATATCCTCATCGACGAGGGTCGATATTTCCCTCCAAACTTTCAAATCATCTGCGAACAGGGCGCAAGTAGATGTCAAACGTCCTGGTAAGTCGTTGATATGAAACAGAAAAAGCGTTGTGCCAAGTTCTGTACCCTGTGGCACACCACTAGAGGCAGTACACCATTTCGTTCGGTAGTCATTGACCTGGACGCACCACTGCCGCTTGTCCAGAAAAGACTGAATCCATTTCAGCAATTTTCCACCCACGCCATAAGTGATGAGTTTAGATAGCATGATAAAGTGATTCACTCTATCAAATGCTTTGCTAAAGTCAATCAGCATGGCATCAACGCTCCTACCGTCATTAACTGCTTCAATCCAACTGTGTCGGGAAGTCAGAAGATTCGTGGTATAAGACGGTCCTCTTAGGAAACCATGTTGAACTGATGTAAGCACATCGTGTGATTCTGTGAACTCAAGCAGCGCCTTCTTGACCACTTTCTCCAGCAATTTGGCCAGCTCTGGCGTCAGGCAAATCGGTCTATAGTTCTCTACTCTGCTTCTGTTTCCTCCTTTCGGGAGGTGTTTGAATGCACCAATATGACGGTTACTATTGGTAACCGTGGGCACAAAAATGAACGATGTCAATAAATAAGAAGGACGATGAGTTACCATCTGGTAGGTAAAAATCACACAATATCATTGTTCCTTATTTGGAAAACGAAGCAATAAGCTGGTATTTCTCTGGCAGCTGAGAGTAGCTTATTCACAGTCAAAATGATTGTCCATTCATTGAAACATACCGGTGGGATCCATTTCGCATGGAGAAGGTTCTCATCGATATTCTGGTAAGCTCTGTGGTCGTATTACGATACATAAGAGGGTTATAGAAGTTACCAGGTTACAGTGAAATGTTAAGTAATGAAAGTAATACACCAACTGTCTAGACACGGATAGGTATACCGGTTCACGACAAAGTGAAGGAGCTTTCACGGGGGCCTCTCTTCTGCTCTCTACTACTCAGTGAACTCAAGGATTAATTGCACTAACAGTTAGAAAATAAACCGTTGTCGTGAGCAGAATACATCGAGCTATCTCTGAATGTAAATGTAATTGAGGCTGTACGGTAGGTAAGTAGAGGTGGTTGCTAATGAAATAGATATACAATGTGGGAGAAGTAGGTTTAATAACAAACTTCCATTAAATGATGCTAATGGATGCAACACACTACTTAGCACTGGCATCGAATGGATTGCTAGGATACAGATATCTCCGGCGATTTCAACCGTAATTAAAGACGAGCCGTCCTGACATGTAGCTTACATTTATTCCTAACCGCTTGGTAGCTTCCGTAGGTTTTGTTTGATGATGCCATGTGGTAAATTCGTCAGCACTTAGAGCGCTTCGTGAGCAGGTATTTACCGGTACGGTCTATCCGAGGATGATGCGCCCGTGTGCTCCGTATATTAATGTGAGCAACGTAGCGAACTTCATGTAGAGTAAAGTCACTAGGTATTAAATGGACACATATTGGCTGCCTCAGTAAGAATATACTCAATATGCCATTACAACTAAACTGAGTAGAGGAAGTGCACGCCGCAGTCCGCAGGACCTCACTGGTTTTGCAAAGAGGACTTATGCCCACATGCTGAGTGTAATGATAACAATGCAAGTCCACAGTCACTTCAAGCATGTGATGAAGGAATGAACTTGTTGGCATGTTAGATGGTTATGGGTCACGTGGCATCACAAGCTTAGTGGAGGGCATTTGATATGACGTGGAGATGGGCCAGTTGCCAGGATGTAAACCGAAAATCGGAAGCTTGAGAGCACCACGGCTTCACAAGGTACATAGGTTTCTTAGCACTATAAACAAGAATGTAATTCTCGGAGCCTCTACATATCAGCACAGACCTGGTGCACTGGTGATATAGTAGCCTACGTAGGTCTCGTAGCACTATCACCAAGAAGGTAGGTCTTGGAGCCTCAATACATATCATTACAGCCCTGTTGCACTGGTGATACAATAGCCGAGATAAGTCTCTTAGCACTAGCAGCAATGGCGTAGGTCTGGGAGCCTCTATACATATCAGTTTTGACCTAGTGCACTGGTAATACAGTAGCCTGCAGAGGTCAAGGCAACGGCACTGTAAATGCCAGTTATGAAACGCATTCAGATGAGCACATGCACCTTGTGCTGGTGCATGTTTTTATCCGTCACCGAGCAGCCGTACATTGCCCCACAGACGCCGTGCAACGGTGATGCCGTAGAGTAGAAGTATCATTGTACTGTTACTAGTAATGCCAATCACTGCTCATCTGTATATAGCACCATAGGCTTCGTGTACCCGTCCAGACAGGGGCCAGAAGGCTCATTGCAAGAGCACCAAAAATGCCCATCAGGAGGCATCCGTAGCTGTTTAACAGCACTGGGACGATGCAGATATGATTACATGCATATGATAACAGAATTGTCAAGAAACGTATGGTCACAGATAATATTTCCTGGAACGTTGTCGTTCAGACCCATTCAAAGTGCTCACGCAAATGTGCCGGACACGTCATTTGCGTCACGTCAACACAGCGGATCACTAAGGAGTGGGGTAAAAATAACGTTCCTAAAGGAAAGCATGGTGAACAAGGAATGCATAGGCCTTGAGGCTCAGTTAAACAGCAAATGGGCCATTCCTGCGAGGATTACAGAGCCACTGTCCGATTCATTTGCCGAAGGTTCCAGTCAAGGTGGTCAACCGAGTAGTTGTATCGGGTTGGCAAGGGTAAGCACACGAAAATGAAACTGGAGGTGGCCCTACGAAGGGCCAAGGTTGCGTTCTCACAGGCTGGCCTTTAAGCAGTTAGGGAAAGTCGTACTCATCGGCTGCAGTGGTTTAATATCAATGGCACAGGACTTGCTGTCTGGCAAGCACATCTGAGCTCCTTAAAACGGTTGTCTATCCAGCAAACGGTTCATTTGCAGTGGGATCCAGCTCTACACTGAGGAGGATGCATGTAACAATATATTATGACATACTCAAACGCAGGTTTGCAGATAGCCTGCAGCTCCGCGTAGGTGCTGTCTCATTTTGTAAGCGCATAGGCATAGCGGGTGCGTTGTCCGTACTCTGTGACACATATGCATAGCTGCAATAGCATACCGCGTCACAAACATCCAAAGTGTCTGAGCGGAGGTGAAAAGCTATTTAAAAGCGCTTGCCTTCATACGCCGGGGAAGTAGATAAAATATCCTTATATTCGGGGATGGTGTACGGCGCGAAGCTGCAACTAAATTACTTGCTTCCAGCTCACGTATGTTGTTGATCTTGGTGTTGATTTTGAACAACAAACTGTGGAAGTAGAAACATACAAGACGGCATACAAGTCCCGCTCTAATGTCTGTGTACACCGCGCCGAACTTCGGTGTTGACAGAGGACGCATAACCGGGGTGTCAGCGTACGTTGTTAGACGGCTTATCAGCATCTGCACGTAGGCGTTACCTTCATCTTCAAACACCTGGTGTCTGTCACATAAGTATGTACACTGCATCCGAAATTCTTTCATTAGAACCACAGACAGCTTCCACACTTTACTCCCAGCCACAGCAAGGCGGTCGGGAGCATGGGTTATTTTCTTCAATCTAGGACTGGCCTCCTCGACACGGTTGTTCGTAGTGTTCCCAAAATGCACCCATCCCGGTTGAGCGTAGTTCGCCCACGACCGCTTGATGAACATCCAATGGGATGTTCGATACCGTGCAAACTGAAGATCCGTCTTCTGAAGTAGGCTAAGATTCTGCTGGAACCTATAACAGTCTGAATGTAGTAAAAGTAGCGTACTCAGTCTCCGTATCCATTGTAGCCATCCGGTGAAATAAATAACGTGAGCGGAAGCTATTAGTCTACAGAACGGAATAAAACAATTCGCTTAACTCACGTGCTTTCGAACGGCCTCGCGGATATGAAAGTAGCACAGCAGAATGTCACGCTCGAATACCGCTTGTGCTGCGCCCATTTGCGCAGCCATTTTATCCATAACGAAAGTTCGTACGGAGAAGTCATGGCCCATTGCATCACGAAATAAACCAAATAATTTCATCAACGAGGTGAATGTTTCCTTACGCACAAACCCATTAAAAATTGGCTGTCCGTAACCCATGCCGTCTATTACGAAACACTGGTACAACTTGAAACTGCAACGAAATTTAACGACTAATGTCATACGTACCCAAGGCGGTTTGTACCATGCGTTGCATCCACGCACACAACGTGCGGAAATCGCCGAAACATTTGTACTTGCTGATAACGCGCAAAGCACACATGTATAAGTAAGCCTTTTTCAGAAATGGTTTTCACAATACCATCCTGTTCCATGCTCTGAAAAGCCTGCCGCAAATTGACTAGCAATAATAACGTGGCATTTCAACTACATGACACAAGCGAACGCACCCTACGGCCTACATTACAGACGTCGTCACTTGTGACGTGTTTCCCGAATGCACTCCCGATGAACTACCTTATGTCGCACGTAGGGGTGTTGTATCGAAATAAGTCAGCAGCTTGCTTGCATTCCTCGTCAGGAAGTCGCCGGTTTAGAGGGTGCCTTTCGAAAAGAAGCCGGTTGCATGGATGGTTGTGGGGGAGCTGGAACGTTGGCACCTTTAGCTACGGTCATCCCGAGCAACATTGACACGAGCACTGCCATCGGTGTCTCTAGAACTGAATTAAACGGGTAGCAACATTATAAACCACATACTAGACTCGACGTATTCCTTTGCTCCTTGTTTTGCGGCGCTTACAGCGCACGCATTTATAAACGATGCGATCATGCCTCACGCTTTGATACTTGCTTCTTTTGCTACTACAGCAAACAAAATTGGCGTTGTTCCGATGCATAAATGAGGTAAACAGCGAACAGAATTCACCAAAGCTATGAAACGAATGCCCAAGAAAGATGCTCCTGAAGTCAGCCTCCATGGTTGCAATTCGAAAAACAATCAAATACGACCTCTTTCTTAGACCTCACTTAAAGTAGCAACTAACCCATTTGCAGAGATCAGGTCAGGGCAGGGCAGATCAGATGGACGATAGAGGCTTCCGCCTAACAAGCGTCCAGTTCTTGTGCCGGTAAGTGAAGCGGCCCCCGGCACTTCGACGTTGGATTGTCTCTTCTTGCTTCTGCAATGGAATGAAGCAAGAACGTAAGCAATCTCTGCACTTTTATATGCCAGCATCAAAATACACTGCATATACCAGTACAACTACAATATCTCTGGAAAAAGGATGGACCAACAATTGCCTAAGCCCCTTTTGAAGGCTACTACGGTCTCAGACTCCACTAAATCAGAAGGAAGTTTATTCCAGTAGTTAATTACTCGGTTCGTAAAAAACTTTGCCCTGATATCCAAACGAGCTCTGTGATGTTTGAGCTTCAGGCGATGCTCGCGCAGGTGGTCTGACGTAGCCAACTCAAACAGATGGGTGGAACTGATACCACTAAGTCCCTTAATGATCTTAAACGTCTCTATCAAATCCCCTCTCAACCTACGCCGTCCCAAGGAAAATAATCTCAAGCTACTTAGACGATCTTCGTAAGACTTCCCTCGTTGACCTTCAATCATCCTGGTCGCAAGTATCTGAATCTTTTCTATACAAATGATGTCACTCCGGAGGTACGGTGACCAGGCCTGAACACAATACTCCAGAGGTGGCCTAACCACTGCTTTATATAAGGGCAAGAATACTTCTGCTTTAGTGTTACTCAGCGCCCTCCTAAGACGAAATAACTCATGTCTTGCTTTATTGGTAGCATGGCGACACTGCGCCGAAGGCTTAAAATTCTTCGCTACGAGTGACACCTAGATCACGGGCTTCGTCAGTACACCGCAATGATAGAGATCCCACAGGAGACTGAACTGCAATTCCGCTACCACTACTAGTCAATAGTTGACATTTGTTGGCATTTAGAGGTAGGTCCCATTGGCTTGACCAATTCACAACACAGTGATGATGTCCTTAGCCAATCTCGCTCTGTTTCCCCTACTGACTAGCTTCAAGTCGTCTGCGAAGATGTAGCAGGGATCCTCAAGAAGAGGAGCCAGGTCATTTATAAACATAAGAAATAGCAATGGACCTAGAACCGAGCATTGGGGACACCGCTGTAAGCATGGCCAGCACTAGAACTCGCTTTCCTAACGCTGACTCTGATTGCAATTACACGTAAGAATTCAGAGAGCCATAGTAATAGTTGGGGATGCAATCCAACCCATGTCAGCTTCTCAATTAAAAATCGATGATTCACGGAGTCAAAGGCGCTACTGAAGTCCAAATAGCACACCTCTACCGATATCCCACCATCAAGACAACGGGAAATCTCGTCTAAAAAGCACAATAAATTGGTAAGACACGACTTCTTTTTGAGAAAGCCATGCTGTTCCGCTCTAACTAGGTTGTGCTCAGTCAAGTGCTCACAGATCCTGTTCCTTTTAAGCTTTTCCAAGCATTTCAGCATGATGCTGGTCAAACTAACAGGTCTATAGTTAAGAGGCACCGACTTAGAACCCCCTTGTGGATGGCAACAATCGTCGCCCCCTTCCAATCACGTGGCAGCTTGCCTTCTTGAAGAGACTGGTTGAATAACTCCGCTACGGGATACTGAAGGATATCAGCCAGAGGCTTAACTATGGCGGGATGTACGCTATCAAGACCGGCTGATTTATAAGGGTTCAAACTGGCCAGCACTGTGAAGACCTCTGACACATTGAGAATAATTTCCCGCATTGTGTAGCTAGTGGAGCAATGCGGCTGTGATGGCAAGGCTGACCCACTATCCTTCCGATGCAGGCTTTGGTAGACACGTAGCAGCACTTCTACTTTATTGACGTCGTCTACCGCCTGGGTACCGTCCTCCATGGTTAGACAGCCGACCACCTCTCTTAAAGAAGCCTTTGACTGGACATAACTGTAATAACACGGGATTAGTTTTCGCAAATTTGGCCAACCTGAGCTCATATGAGTACTTTGCCTGCTGCTGTAACTTAATAGCGAGGTTTCGACACCTTTTGTACTGCAGCCAACGTCGAAAGCCCCGGGTTTCTGGATATTTTCTACACTCAGCATGGCGCCTCTTTATCGCTCTATCAGTTTTTCTTCTCCACCATCGGGGTTTCCCAAGATGTCTCCTGGGGCGAAGAGGAGAAAATTCATTCAGCAACTGTACAAGTCCACTTTTAAGTAGAAGCCACCTCTGTTTCAAAGTGGCCTTGTCCTGTTCTGGGACCCAAGTGATCTGAAGGGCTCGATCCCGCAGCTTCGTAAAACCAATACGATTTAAATCTCTTCCCATGCGACGGTTCTCTGCAAGCCTCGGCGTGTCCAGAGAAAAGGTCAAAACACAGGGACCACGCTTACCTATGGGTGGCTCTACGCATAAGTCAATCATGTGACCATGTCTGGCGATCCCGATTTCAAGGGTTAAAGGGGTACTCCCAGCACGACTCCTAGTCGGAACATTGACGTATTGCTCGAACGCATTTACGTGCATTCAATCTACTAGTTCCTTCTCTAAAGTACCCACTCTATTTTCAGCATGCTGCCAATCAGCATGGGGAAGGTTTAGGTCACCGACGATCAGAAAATTAGGTGCGGCCATTGCCGCCTGTCTTAGTAACGTACCAAGATCCCTGTCCCCTTCTCGCGTGGAGGATGGGCTACTATAAACACATACTATAATCTCCAATCTACTCCATGCTCTTAGATAGCAGGATACCATCTTAACTTTAGCAGAACTCATGGTAAATGGAGCCTCCCAGTGTTTATATTGGCACTTTATAAGCAAGAGTACTCCCCCACCAGCCTGATGCCCGGGCCTGTCAGCGCTGTAGCAAGCAAAGTCTATAAGCAGATCACCAATTAGGTCATCTGGAGAGAGCCAGGACTCTGACACAGCGGCCACATCAACGTGCTCACAATGCGTCACCAATTCCCCCCATTTGTTACGCAACTACAACAATTAGTGTACCACACCTTTAGTCTCTCCGAACGCGGTTGTTTCCCCTCGGACGTAGAGCCCGAGGGGATACACCGTTTATTTGTACCATTTCATTTCGTTCAGCTGCCTGAGTCGATGAATCAACGCTGGGCTGTCGTAACGAAATACGGGATAATCCCTTTCCTGGCTTCACCCGCCTGGGCTTGATGGATAAACTCCCGACGGGTTTCCTCCCATTTACCTGAGTCGACCTAACAGCACTGCACTTCGGATTTTCTGTACGGTCCAGTTTAGGTGTTGCAAGTATTTCATTCATCCTATCATTTTGCGAAAATGGCATTCCACCCATGGACTTTGGTGTCACTACTATCGAGCATGAGGACTCGATTGTTTTTGAACGCACCGGCTGAAGTCCCATTGCCACACCTTCACTACCCTCTTCCGCCATAGAGGTGTAATTCACATTTCCATCTAGAGCGAATTTCTCCACAACCAAATGCGGGCCAGGAGTTGTCTCGCTGGCGTCTTGTGAAGAGGGTTGTCCAGGCAAGCTGATTGCCCTTGCCACGGGAGAGCAAACGTTAGGGGTTTGCTTAAGTGTCTGCATAACGTGAGGCGCACTATCACGAATTCCAACGTGTGAGACCGCAGATTCGTTAGCCAAGCTGGTATTAGTACCTTCTAACCGGCTCAGCCGAGGGGCTTTAGCCTTCGAAGTTAGTGTGTCCGGTGCTATTTGATACCGACCATTTGTCTGACTTGCAACCAACCCAGCCCTGTTAAGTAGAAGGTCCCGGTGTATAGGGTTCCAATACTCAACCAGGATGGGCCTTGCATAACCTTGGTGGCGGAGCATACTTGTTTCTCTCCAGCTGCCAACACGATGTACTCTTTTGATACCAACGTATAACGGTATTCCGGCTATACGAAGGATATCGTGCACTCGCCTTCTGTCTAGGCGCCGTCTAGTTTCAGTTTCTCGTATGACTGGCTCCTCCCTATTGTAGATAATAACGCTTCGTTGTCTACCTATAGCAAGTTCTGCACTTCGCAGGTAACATTCCAATGAAGACTGCAACCCTTCAACTTTTGAACGCAATGTCTCAGTTAGCAAGCTCTGGTCACGAATCAACTTCTCGGCACTGTCTAGTCTATGCACACAGCTTCTACTAGCAGATTCATGCACAACTGAGACATGAGTAACTGGATCAAAAGTCCGATCGTGTAACGAGCGAGAACCAATGTCTGCTAAGCACACGCAGTGGAAGCAAATCCACTTTAATTGGGAATGTCGGGCATAAAGATCAATAGAGTCCTGGTCTAATCTAGAGCAGTTGTTATGGTACCATAACAAGCATCTGTCGTACTGAATTCCCTCTTTGACCTCAACGCCACAAGTGTGCTCACCACATTTATAGCCAGCCACCGATATCATTACAAATAGCACGTAACAGCCACATATAGAATAACAAAAGATAGGTAGTTTGGTGGAATTAACTGACCAAATTAATGCAAGTAAGACGGCTTAAAATTAAGTAGTCACAACAAGTTAGCACAATAGAGAATACAACAGTATTGAATAAAACAAGAAACACAGCGAATTACCACGACCAAAAAGAACACAAAGAGAAGCGATACTGGAACGAACTCACGCGGTAACCGAAGATCTAAGATCCAAGATATTAGCCGTTTATTGGAAAATACCTGACATAGTCGTATTTTTTGTCGTAAATTGATACAACTTATTTTTTTATTGCACACATTTCCTGCAGTCCTATGGTTGCCACTAAGTGGTACCGTTTGACTGATTCTTCTTGCTTCTAGGTTCAAGGTCTACTTGTCCGGTTCAAGGTCACAGCGTGCCTGTCGCGTTGCACCGCTCGAGATTTTCTTTACTGAAATCCTTGTTTGAGAACAGTAGTTGAATATCACTACATAGAAAATTTGGCTTTGTCAGTTTTCTTGTGATCCGAAAGTACTTGGAAGTGCCAACATACTCGGAATCTCTTGTGTGCCTTCCTTTGTCACGGCGTGGTTGTCGTGTTTCTCCGCTTGAGTTTTCCTTCTCGGAAGCCTTTTGTGGAAACAGTGTTGAATAACTCTGAGCATAAACTGTCCAGTGTACCAGCGTTTGAAGATCTTAAATTGTTTACCTACTGTTCGTGGTTTTCTCATCGAAATATTGGCCTCTGTTTGAAGACTTCGACGCAAAAGATTCCGGCCTCTGTCATTATCTCATCGACCGATTGCAAATCGGGTTGATATTCTACCGCGCGAAGCTGATCAATCCCTTGTTCCTGCAGTCTCTCCCAGCTCCACCGGAGAACAGCTTTTGGGGGGTATTCTACAGATAGGCCTGTTTTGGTCTTCGTTGCTACTTTTATTGTTCCGGTGAGTCCAAATCTGTGCAGACGAATCACTCCGGGTTCTATCTGATTGCTACTTACGTTGTCTGCATCGTAGCCTACCGTACTTCGGTTCACGTTCCTATTATCTGTTTTTCATCTTTCGTTGTGGTAATGATATCCGGTTCCAAGTCGCCCTCGGACCCATTAACGGATTCGTCAGCTGTTTGTGGTAAGGCGAGTTGCTCAAAACCAGTTACTGGTTCTTCTGGTGGCATGCAATGTGACCTCAGCAGTTCTTGGTTCCATGGGGCTTGCACTGGGTTGGATAGACAGTAGTATATCCTCCTACAAAACAGCGATAACTTACCTTATAATTGCCCTGGTTGTGTGAGGCACAAAGCATATCGTCTAGTCCCAAATGACATTTGAAACTTTGGTGAATAGAGTGAATACCCTTCTATTTTTATTTAGTTCTTTAGATGGGAAGGTTGATCAAATCGTCGTAAGCCTTGAACGTGCAAGCCTTCTCAGAACAAGCGTGCGTTCAGACGATTGCATAAATAGTACGGCTTCGAAGGATTCACCAACTCTTGAGGCGGCGCCTGAAGATGGTAAACATCCTGACGTTATATTGAACTCAGTTATGAGTGGGGAAGTTGTACAGATTAGTGTATCTGCGAAGGCAAAACGACGCAAGATGAAGAAATCCATCAGTACAACCCAACTCAAGCTGGAATATGTAACGTTGGGCTCTGTCGATACTCCGTCCCCGGAAACGAAGGCAGAAAACCCTTCCATCTCATTGTCAGAATCCTTCTCTTGTGCACCTGCTGTTCCTACTAAGGAGGATATGAACTCAAGCGCTGCGCCGGCCACTGCTACGGTGACGCGTGCCGTAAACACCCCTCGTCGTAGTGATGCATTTACGGACAGCAGCGTTATCTTTAGGAATATCTCGGAGTCCTCTGCGGCTCTTCCGAAAGATCGCATGCTTGACGACCTTCATTGGTTCAAACTTTGCGTTTCTAAACTACTTCCACCCGGGTTTCCTGGGGTTACTGTTAGAAAACTTACTAGACTTGGAAACATATCGGGTGATAGTACTAAATGTAGACTCCGTCTATTACGCGTGGTCCTGTCTACACCGGAGGAGCGCCAAGCTATTTTGCGCTTCGCCTTTAAACTAACGGGTTCCGGAGTGAGTATACAGCCGGATCTACCTTTAGCAGATAGGATAAAGCTTAAAGAAGCCATCAAGAACCTTAAAGCGCGTCGCGAAGCTGGCGAGAAAGGTTTATGTTTAGTGGGTTTTCGGGTGGTGAGCCGACGGTCCACTTCCGCCCTACCAGAGTCCATTTTGGTAGCACACGACCCGGGGCTCTCCATACCAAACGTTTTCACATAGTTCTTAGTAATGTGCGTAGCCTGCGAAACAAGATGTGTGAAGTAGGAGCCCTAATAGACCAGTCCCACCCTGATGTACTCGCGTTCACTGAAACCTGGTTGTCTTCTGACGTCACGGACAGTGAATTATACGTTCCGGGCTACGCGATACTGAGATCTGACCGCCCATCTGATCGCCGCGGAGGTGGAGTCGCCTTGTATATCATATGTAGTGTAAACATATCAAACACATACCTTTAACTCAGCTGATGAAACTGTTGAAGCTCTTGCAGTTGGAGTCTGTACCGAATCAACGCAATTTAAACTTGTGCTGCTGTATAGGAGCCCTGATAGCGCTTCTAGGAGCTTCATTGACTTCATCCGCACTCTGCGAACAGATGCTTGATAATGGGGACTTCAACGTCCCTGTAGTAAATTTGCCTGACCTATGTTGGGAGGCAGCGACAACAACGTTGGCTGCCGAGCTTGTTGACCTAACACTGGAATTACCCTTACACCAATTTGTCGATCGACACGCCAGGTACATGGTGCGTCATGCTCCTTCTTTGTTGGACCTAGCTTTCGCAAAGTCGGTTGACTTTGTGAGTGACCTTGTGTACGGCCCCCGTTTGGGAGCCAGTGACCATACGTGTTTGTCATTCACTTGTGCTCTCATTAGAGACTACGATTCACGCATGGTCCGAACTCCGAACATTTGGCACGCCGACTTTCCGTCTATTAGAGCCAAGGCAGTAAGTTTCCCATGCATCATCTTACCGGATGATGATATACAGACGGCTTGGGATACGTTTCTTTCCTCTTTAACATATCCCACCCCCACATCCTTCTTTTGGTAAAAGAGAGTACGAAAGCGAAGCCACCATGGTTGGACTCAATCGCACACCAGCTAATGAATAGACGGGCAAGATACTGTAGGATATACCGGACATTTCTCTCAGAATGTACGTTTCAACATTATCGTGAAGCTCGGAATGCTTGCAAGAGTCAATTACGAGCTGCTAGACTTGGCTATGAGATGGATCTGGATAACTCAGCCTCCACAGATCCTAAAAGTTTCTTCGCCTACGGCAAAAAGGCGTGTTCCAGGACGTGGTGGGTCTCGCCTGACAAGCGGTATGCCGTGGCCTTCTAACCGTGAGTTAATTACAGGCTCCCCTGGATTCCCATGTTGATATAATATTCCTTGCTAGATTTCTAGTGTTTTCGCGCAAAACCATCCCTTATTTGCATATATTTATCATGTATGCCTACAAAGTTTACTTTTCGGCCACCTGCGCAGCCCGTAGTTGTCGCAGGGTATTACGGGCTAATTAGAGCATTTCTGGATAGCCATGCCCATCTAGATCATATGCCGCTTCCCTACTTTTTATGTTTTTTTTCTTTTTTCTGCTATCTGCTTGCAAAGCAGAAAGCCATTTTTAGCGAAAAATAAAAATGGCCTTATTCGTAGACCATCATTTAATTGCGAATAACTCGCAAAATACTGCACGTATTGTGTTGCTTTTGATTTCAGCGTATTCAGGCGCTAAAGCTGGTCCAGATCAGTGCAATATTGTGCTACTTTAAGCGGTATTGTAACTGTAAAAGGGCATTTTCTTTTATCTGAGAATAACTCAGGTTGAAATTTCGCGCCGGAGAGCAATATCAGCGTAAGAAAAGTAGGGCTCTATTTTTTTGTTAATTGGTATTTTTCTACTGAAGCACGCAGATTTATTTTCTCTCTTAACAAATTGTTTTTATTCTTGCCTGCATTTATCGAAAAAAAAAAATTTTTTCTAAACTTTTTGTATGCCTTACAATCCCTTCACTCATTTCTTCCATGTGCGCAACAACAATTGGGGCAACTGAGTGGCCAATTAATGTGCGATCAATTTAAAATGAACTTTGGCGAATTGGATTCTGTTCCAAGGAGAAAAGGCACAACTCCTCGAAGTTTTTCACAATAAAAGAACAAGGAGCTCAAGATCGCCCGAAGGAACCAGAAAACGTCAAGGTGGGCGCCTGATACCCAGTAGCTGTATACCAAACAGTGCCAATACATTTGGAATTTCTAACGATGAACATATATTTATATTTTGCCTACTTCCATGCAAGAGCATCGGATTAATGTAAGCCTTGATCTGAACCCTTTAGGGTGCAGCCTCTAGCAGGTCTAGAAATATACCTATTTATTTATTATTTATTTATTTATTTATTTATATAAAAAGCTACAAAAGTCTGCTTAACAACACTGTGAGGTGGCGGTCGTGACTCGCCGCAAAATAAAGTCACTGCCCCGTGGATATCCGGATAATTCCATCCAACCCACGGACACCAATCTCCTACTCGCATATTGCTGACGATATCAAACATTAAAGATTGGAGCAGCACAACTACAAGCACAAAATACACAGCTACATACACACACAATGACACATACACGCTCCACACAAAAACCCAAACTGCTACGACAAACATATCGGATTTTTGCACATTCTTGATCATGCATCGTTATGTCAAAATGATCCTGCCTGTAAAGGCGTGCCTCACCTTGTTGAGAATAAAAGTTTTATTTATTTATTTAGTAATGTTGGCTCATCTATCCCAGTGTTATTAGGCAGCGACGGTGCCACTGCCACCATTGATCACGAAAAAGCATGTCTACTCAGTGCGCAGTATGCCGGAACTTTTGTTCGGGATGAGCAATTGCCGCATCTTGACCTAGCAATGAGAGTCCTCCAGGACTCCTGTTTAACACACATCACAATTTCGAAGGCAAAAGTTCTCCATCTTCTTCAGGGGGCTAAATCCTGCTAACTCCGCTGGGATGGATGATATTCATCCTAAGCTTTTGAACGAACTCGCAAGCGAGCTATGTGGCCCAGTGACGCGTTTGTTTCAATTGTCGCTTCACAGCTGCTCCTTTCCCAAGGACCGGAAGGATGCTATCGTCTGCCCGAGTTTTAAAAAGGGCGATAAGCATCTCCCTGCCAACTATAGACCGGTAAGTTTGACAAGCGTACTGGTCAAGGTATTGGAGAAGTTGGTCCAAGATCTGCTTGAAGACCGCCTGCGGGAGTTTGGTCTGCTCAGTCCAATTCAACACGGCTTTCGCAAGGGTCATTCCTGGAAGACTAATTTGCTAGTTGCACGCGAATGTTAGGCGGATGCGTTGGATCGGGGTCATGCAGTAGATGTAGGCGTTCGACACTTTATCACGTTCTCGCCTTTCCTTGAAACCTCGGTTCCATGGAATATCCGGGCGTGCACTAAAATGGATTACCACGTTTCTGGAAGGGAGAGAGATGCGTGTTCTTGTGGGGTCTAGTCTGTCTTCCTCAGTCAGTCCTCAGTTGCTCAGGGTTCGGGGCTCGGTCCGTTGTTATTTTCCTTGTATGTCAACGAGCTGCCCTAATTGCTGGAGGTACCATCTCTCATGTTTGCAGATGACCTAAAGTTTTGGCACATAGTGTATGATCTCGTGATCTTAGGATAGCGGCTATATCAGTGGCACCTTTGGTGTTAATTTTATAGGACCCAGGTGGATTGTAACAGCACACGGCTGCAACGCTCGCGCAGGTAGTATATAGGCTCCAACAGCGGCACATTTGGTGCCGATGTGGTGGGAAGTAGGCCGGTTGCACTGTGCACCAGGCTTCGAGGATCGCGCTCTTAGTATAGAGGCACCATCAGTGTCAAGGTAATAGGACCCAGGTGCGTTGTAAGAGCATACGGCTCCAAGGCTCGTGCTCTTAGGATAACGGCTCCATCAGTAGCAAATTTGTGCCCCTGCGATAGGATAAAGGTGTGCTGTAATAGCACACGGCTCCAAGGCTCGTGCTGGTACTATATACGCTCTATCAGTGGCACATTTGGCGACCTTGCGCTAGGACCCAGGTGGGTTGTAATAGCACATAGCTTCAAGGCCCTTGCTCGTAGTACAAAGGCTTCATCAGTGGCACATTTGGTGCCAACGTAATATGACCCATGTGGGTTGTAATAGCACACGGTTCCAAGGCTCGTGATCTTAGGATAGCGGCTCCATCTGTGGCACACGTTTTTGCTGCTCGTGCGGACATGATGCATATTCCGTCAACGTTACGCGGAAATCGATTACAGACTTGTAAGTACGTACTATCACGTTGACGCATTATTCGTCACTCATGGCGCTCTAAAGACCACTTGCGCTGACAGCTAGTATAGTTAGAAAGAAAACTTTTATGCAATAAACGGCGCCGATAAGGGTTTAGACCATTAGTTAAGAACATCTATGGACATATAAAGCCATTTATCTTCATCTCCTTTTGCTTCTCCGCGAGTGGCCAAAAGCACGCTTCAGTGGAAAGGCTCGATGTCCATATGTTCAGATAGGATGATAATCCATAGGTACCATAATTCTGAATACGTTTCCTATTATTTTACAAAATCTCCGCTGTTAAAGAAGTCACTTAAACGTGGTTGCGATGACGTATCAACTGCTACGAAACTCACAAACCCAAAGTGGTACTTATTTCATTATATTAATAATGCGTTCCACATTAAAATTCCGAGGCTCTCCTGTCGGCACAATAGGAGACTAATTAAGTAGTCCAGGACGAGACTATCAGTGGACGGCAGGTGTTTTTAATAAACGGGCTCAGAAACAGTAGGCTTATATTTTATACACTGTTGTCTTGACAAATTCGAGAATATACCATTTATTTATTTACCTTATATTGAGTAATTGCTACTTTAGTTACTAAGGTTGCACTGGTGTTGCGCCTGTTCAGGGCAAATATAGCTGCATGCATTACGCACTTGGATGTTTCACCATGGATAGGTTGACGTATAGTAACGCGAGTTGTGTATTGGCACTTTTGCAACACAGCATGCACAGCTGATGGAGTGGGTACTAGTTTGCATGCATTTCAAAACCGTTTTGCTGCACGTTTTGTCCGTGTTCTATTTGCGTCTAACAACATCTAGACAGGGCGCCGATAAGACACATAAAAGAGGGACCACGGACTCTTAACGGACGCCCGTGCCGACAAGCTTGTCACAAAAGATAGCTTTTAGGGCATAAGTTATGGAAATCCAATGTCTCAAACAGACTTCCAAGACTGCCGTTTAGTTACTTACAGCATCCATGAAAACAGTCTACCTAAATTTGACTTTTATCATTACAATGCGCGTACTCTCTAGTATTGGACATACGGGCGTTGATTTTCTATTGCCTAGTTAATTTACCAAATACGCAGCATTTTGTTAACCGTATTTACGTGCATTCGAATCCGCGGCAAGCGGTTGATAGGTTTTTAGCGCACTAAAACACAGTTTTAAAGGTATATCAGACCAAAATGACAGATACTAGTGGTCACTTGTTTCAGTTTAGTTTAACCAAACAGCAAACGTCGCCATCACTAAAGTACCCTGCTAGGTCTGCTACTACTGGACAGCGTCAAAGTCTGCCATGGGTCGTTGAAACCGGTCAAGAAATGAACGTACAGGAAAGTCGGGTGAAGGATTCTGAAGGCAAGCAAGGACTTCGAGTTTATAGACTTCAGCATCCTTTGTGGTGTACTGGTCTTGCGTGAAGATTCCGTGTCCAGCTATCCATGCTGGATGTGTCAGGTGGCGAGTGTAGGGGATCCCTTTGTCTAAGTTCGTCGCATTTCCGGCAACAGGGCAATACATCATTCAAAGTTAGAATCCACAGGAAGCTCGCATTAGTTGTTCGCGGACCATGGATAGAATTATGAGAGTAATGAGGCCGAACCCGTGATTTCAGGCCACGTAAAATCACTGGTTTTCCACAGAAAGGAAACAGTATTTTCTCCAGCGGTAGGTTATTGTCAAGAAAGTTGTCTTCATGTCCGATATGTGCTACGTGGTATGCCATCAGCTAAGCTTCAGGTAAGAGCAGTATTAAATAGTTCTTGCAGTAATGAAAGGCGCCATACCCAATCGTTCGGACAACAGTGGGAGCCAGCAAAGTTGTCCAGGTCAAGGTAAAGGAATCAAGTTAGATTAATCTGTCGTCTATAGTGAAACAAACTGCAAACAGAATGATTCATTTAGAAGGTACTTTGAATCGTCGGAATGATGCTTTACTGCTGAAGTCCTGACGAAGTGCTTAATTGTTTTAAATCACTTGGCTTTTGAGGTTAACTCAGTCATTGTCAGGAGATGAACCGTCATGTGCGAACCGCCGTATTCGTAAAAATCTCGGGAAAGACAAGCAAGAAACGAGCGGAAACCAAGCAAACACACAGACGTGAATGCATCCGTAAACACTATTAAATAAGTGATTGGATGCAGTGATGGCTAGTTCAGTGGTACCAGGTAATTTAGGTCGGTAAATTTTATTTAGTTGAACCTTTTTACATCACGCCATAGTGTATGGCTTAGACTAAAGCAGCAGGGCATGAAGAACATTCTGGAGAGCGAATGGTCCAAAGACAGCTAAGCGTATTCAAAATGTGAAAGGAAAAGTATGGGTTATGGAAGAACACATAGAAAAAATGGTTAATGGTAAACACTGGCCTTAATTATGCTTGATGAAAATCATCAAAAAAATAAAATAAATAAATAAATAATTTATTCTCAGTTTCATAGAGACACACCAACGCAGGCATGATCGAGGTTTATAAACAGATGTGTATCACGACGATACATCGGGTTCCATCGTGTGTAGTTGAAAGAGTGTCGGGAAGAGTTGATATGTGAGTCTAGTCGACTTGCCAGTATGTAGTTGTGGGCTGTGACTTTATTCAGTGGCGAGTCACATCCGCCACGTCGCAGTGTTGTTAAACAGACATTTGTGGCTTTTTATAGGGAGAACACTTGCCAGGCGAAAACCCACCACGTCCTGCAACACTGCCGTAAAGCATTTGGAACATTAATGTTTGAATTGGCAAAGCCGCTTGACGACTGGTTTTACCTTCGGATTTTCGCAGAGTAATGGCTTCCAATTTCCTCTGCTAGTTGGACAGGTAATTTGACCGGGGTCGCTATTATTTTTGAGATCGGTGGAGGACAGGGACTTCATGATTATTCATCTTGTTGTATGTCCAGGTGAGCAAACGTTCAACTTCTCCGCTGTCCAGGTTTTACAGATGTATAATTTTTGGGAGTATGAGGATATGTCCATTTCTCCATACTGGACAAGGGTTATGGTGATTGCAGTTCGGTCCTTTCGGAGTTCCATCATGCTCCAGGTAAGTCCATGTGGGTTGTTGCGTCCGTCTTGGGCCAAAACTGTTCCTCAGTCCAATCCCAGATCTCCAAGAAGTCCCGGACCTCAGAGAAAAGGGAAAGTGAGGGACAGCCGAGAGAAGACCGCAAGAACAGGCATGGAGTTGAACATTGTTAATGTCTTAAGTTACAACACTTGTGCTTGAGACAAAAGCTTGTACACTGTGCAACAATAATTATGCTGAAAATGTCTTTTGAATATCCTACAGAATCATTAGCCGTATATGTGGATTGCTAACGCTTGCCTAGAGACAAGATCGTTGTACAAGTAAGTAAAGTACGAAGTATCCGTTTAGTAGGAGCCAATAATTGCGTAGGGATAGAGCAAAGAGAGTTAGAATAATGGTAGTGATTGTCAGGTTCATGAACAGCAAGTAGTTAGCGTAATCCGAGAGGGAGGGCGTAATAAGCAAAAATACATAGGTTGCCGCAAGAGTCCTAAAAATTAATTGGTGGCAGGGCAGCGGAAGGATGGGATTCAGAAATTCTAAAGGAATAAAGGATTTTGAGCTACGGAGTGGCTCCTAACAAGCAGGAAACGAGTATCAGCTTAGGGGAAGCTGAGGCCAACTGGATTAGGGTGCATAGCAAGGAACATACGGTGCATCCAGCAGCGTTTCAAGGTAATAGACAAATGCAAAGAATCAGTGAAGAGCGGATGCACACAAACAGAGTTGCACTGAGTTAGTACTGGCACTGCTGAGGACGAGGTGCCGTTAAATAAATAAGCAGACTTTAGCCAGAAATGTGAGAGACGGGAGAGAGGAGGCTTAAACCATGGTATGCTCGGGGCTCGTTATCCGGGATATATTCAGAGTAATAAGGGAAGAATCAAGCCCATGCAGTGGAGTTTCTAATGTTTTGCAAGTCACTACCAGGAGAATAGCAGAAATATGGGAGAGGAAGTGAGTTGAGTCTAGTAATGGGATAATAGCCCTGAGATGCTAAAACGGAAGTTTTCCTGAGTTCAACAGAGAGCCATGGAGAGGGCCAGGTTAGGCTAAAGCAGTGCTAAGTATTTGTGGGCTAAGTGCCAAGGGGTGAGTTTAAAATGAGGAACGGACTCATAGAGTGACATTCAGCAAGATAAGGTACGAGCACGACTGATAAGCGTGAGACAGACAAGCGTGAAGTTAACATGCGTTGAGATGAGTGTGTGGGTGGTCAAAGTTATGATGAAACAAAGGCTAAGGTAAGTCAAAAGTTGAAGCGGTGGTCAGTGAAAGTGCCCAGGCATGTGAGAGGGTAATCGCGAGTAAACCTTGGTAAGTAGCTTATGAAGAGTGAGTGAGAGTACAACTAAGTAACTAACACATTCAGCAACGGCATACATATTTACATACTTAAACCATTCGAACTTAAAAGTCGGTACTGTGAGGGATAAGCAATGAGTCGGCAGATTATGCCGTGTCTGTCATGCCAATGAAAGCCGCAGGTCACCGCAAGAGTTACCGATGGAGAGCATTGGAAGCAAGATATGGCTTCTGGTAGAATAGGGCCAGACATAAAGGTAACTCAGCTAGCAGGATAGTCGGCATTGGAGATAAAACATAAGTGAGGAGGGGCTCATCGTTGAGGAAAGGTAAGTTGACTTTAACGCAAGGATTGGCGAGACCCATCAGTGGCAGCAGCAGGTAGTTTTGTCTCCTTAGTTGCAATCTAAGTGAAGAGCGCTAGAAGAGAGTAAAGTAATAAAAAGGTTTGAAAGTGGGACAAAGATGTAAGAAGGGTACATCAAGTCGTAATGCGGAGCCAGTCGTACTAGAGATAGCGCCTGTGTATTCAATTAGTACTCCAATTTGACGTGGGGGCGCAACTGTGAAGGGATACTCAATGAGCCTGTAGAATGATCATGTCAGTGAAAGTCAAAAATACCAGAGACTGCACAGACAGACGGGAAGGAAGTCAGACAAATTTGCTAGATGCATAAAGTCAAGTAGGTGAGCCAAATAGACGGATAGTCAGAAGTGCAGATAATGCATACGGGAGGAGCTGGTTGTCAAGAAAAGAACCTTAGGGCAGGGTGAGTTCCATATGGGTTAAATAGCTTGTTCATTGAGAAAGCGTTCGTGAGCATCAGCACTTTTCTATAGGTAGGTTATACCATCGGACAAGCGAGGCGGTACGGTGAAGGGATAGCCACTGAGCAGCCAGAGCATACCGCTGCATTCTGGTTAATGAAAGTCACAGCCAGGTCACAGAAAGAGTTCAGATGGACAGCAATGGAAGACAGACAGACCTTTTGGACGCATGCGTCCAAGCATATAGGTAGACCTGTTGGAATGGTATTCAGAAGTAGTGATAAGACCTAAGTGAGGAGAGGCTAATTTTTAAGGCAATGGTGCGCGGCTTGAACGTTAGGATTGGAGTGGCGCATCATTGGCATTAGTAGACTGTGTTGTCGCTTTAGCTACACTGTAAGTGCTGAGTGCAAGAAGAGAGGATTATAATAAAAGGTTTGAAATATTTACAGAAATCTGAGAAGCGTACGTCAAGTTCGACTACAATTAAGTTGTGCTCAAATATGTGCTTACATATCCGCATTCGTACAAACTGTGGTAAGCATTTGAGTAAAACGCTGGTTAGACTTACGGACTTGTAAATGACGCGCAGGGTTTTGGAACCTTAAACGAATCAACCACTGAGAAACGACGAGTGTGTACAACGACGATAATCAGTTTCGCGGAATAACTGAACGAACGAACGACCATTGACGCTTGAATGCAGCAGCACGACAAGAGCGAGTGTTTCACGAATACAGTCGGTATTAGCAACAGGCCATCCAGGGAGCAATGGCATGCGCTTGGCCGTTGGATCCAACCGTTTATGTTATCTTACATACATAAATTGTGTATTCTCGAATAAGCGCGGCACGCCTGCGCAAGCATGACCATGCTAAGAGTACAAAATGTGATCAGTTAATGTACAATCGAGCATTGGGATTGTCTCATATGTTTATATATAGAAGTGTGTAAGTTTGCATCTAGGCGTGTTTAGCTTTGTTTATGGGATGGGTAAATGTTTCCTGCCGTTTTACTTGAACGTGTTTGCACGTGTCTCCAATACTAAATGGATGCGTGCTATCTGTGGACTTGGAGCGGTTGTCCGGATAAGCAATGGGTGACTTTAGTTAGTGGCCAGTCACAACCGCCACGTCACGGTTTTGTAAACAGACTTTTGTGGCTTTTTATAGGGAGAAGGCTTGCCAGGCGAAAACCCACTAAGTCCTGGAACACTGCCGCCGAACTATTTGCTGGAAGGGAGTAAACCAGAACTACCCAGCTGGCACCACGAGGAGGTTGTTTGGCTAGTCGGCTGTTTAAAGACAAGTAAAGGAAACATTGAGAATAGCTTATAATTCCAACGACTTATCTCGATTTCAGCGCCACTACCCTGTCGCCTAACGAGCATCCCGCTTCTTGTACCGGTAAGCGTACCAGAGGCCAGCACTTCGACTTTTGATTGCCTCGCCTTGATACTGCAACATGAAATAGAGCAACGGCAAAGGCAATCTTTGGATTTTCATTCGTCAATAGGGCTGCACGAAGTATTGTTGCTAAATTTTGAAGACTATTATTTCTGGAGAAGTATATGTACAACGCTTATCTAGACCATTTTTGAAGGCAATCACATTACCGCGGTCTGACAGGAGTTGAGGCCAGCTGCGTACCACACAGTTCGTGAAACACTTCCCCCCGAGTGCTATGACCTGAACTACTCCAAGTCGGTAGTTAAAAGACTAGATAGTGTATATGGCCAGGTAGTATTGGTCCAACGAGCTCAAACTTCAAGTATCTAACATGTAAATAACTAAATACTTTTTATTCACTACAACGCGAGTCACAGGAGACTCGCTTAGCACCAATATGCGTCCTTTGGCGTATTTTCCAAGCGGTGGAAATTTGGCGACTATTCTTTGACTACTTCCGGAGATTTATAGATTTCATTGATTTGCTCTACTGCCATCTCTGTCGGCCATCTTGGATTTGCTCTAGCTTGTGATGCCGTGGTTAGTGTTCGAAAGTTGTGGAAACTAAGGCTCATGCACTACGGTGTTCCGGCTGTAATATTTTGTTCCATATTTCGTGCAATGGCTTATCCGTTGACGTGTTTCGAAAACCGCTCGACATCCGACATCGTTTTTTCAAATTCTATGTGATAAATGTCGCGGTACAAGACATCAGAATACGCAGAGACCGCAAAAAATTTACGGGGAAATCTCTCTTTCAGATAGAAACGAACTTTTCACCACGTGGGATCAAACGCCCTCGTCAAAGTAACTCTGTCACCTAGCCTTCTATTGTCACTCCGCGATCTGCACCACCACCAGCGTCTTCGACCCCGGCCGAAGTTCAATGTTCTCCACCGATGGAAGACTCAGACTCGGAAGCTACGAAATGCCGCCTCACTGATCGGTCCGTGAATTTCTCAGAGGCTGTCTGTGAACTTCTGAACACCGAGGATCCATGGACCACTCAAAAGCGCAAGGGCCCACGTAATCGAGTTCAGACGTCAACTGTTGCTAAACAAAAACCCAATCAGTTAAGCGCCTCTAGTTCTGCCCCCACAGGTTCATCACTGATTTCGTTGAGGGGTCCTAATCTCATGGTCCTCCACGTACCAGAGTCAAAAGATGAAAACCCTCAGGTACGTTATGATCAAGATGTTGAGTTCCTCCATGGACTCATCGATAAACTCTTGGATGTGGGCGAAGACTGTGTGACGAGTAAACAAGTAATCTGACTTGGCCAGAAAACTAACCAGTCATGTCGATCTCTGAGAATCACCTTTGCAAATCCCAATATGCCGCAGGTCATACTGTCTCGTTTGCCAAGGCTGAAAGGCATAAAAGTTCACATCCGCCGTGACTTGGAACCCGAAGACAAGGATCGTTTGAAGACTGCGGTCATTAACCTCAATCGCAGTACATAGGAAGGTGAGACTGACTTAAAAATTGTAAATGTTTGGGTGATCAAGCAGGGTGCACGAACCCGTACCAACCGGTTGCTCAACCTCCAGGCACGTCCCGCAGTACCTCCCAGGACCTCCGTGTGGCATTCGCCAACGTGTGCAGCCTAATGAACAAACGTGACGAACTGTGCGGCTTCGTTGTCTCGGAGCGGCCGGGAGTTTTAGGACTTGCAGAGACTTGGCTGAACTCCGATGTCATACCCCAAGAATTCGTGTTGTCAGGATCCGCTTGTTTCCGGCGCGACCGAAAATCAAAGGCTCACGGTGGTGTTCTGTTGTACATCAACTCGTCAATATCTGGCAAACTCACCAGCACCTATCGGAGCGGGGATAGTTTGTGTGAGCAATTTTGGTGCACAATCCGCCTGAGACGCGCAGAACTAATAGTGGGTGTTATCTACCGGAGCCCATTAAACCGTTGTTGCCATTGGCTACCACATGTACAAAGCACATGAGCCGCTCTCAGTTCTTACTGATGGGGATCTAAATTTACCTAAGATAATTTGGCCAGACGTTTGACTTCTTCCCGGTCATGGCAACGTTGAAGCACAACTCGCTAAAATGACTATTGAAATCGGGGCAAAGCACCATGTCATCAAACCGACGCGCGTAACTCCGCACTCGGCATCTTGTCTGGACCAAGCGTTTACGAGCTGCGAGCAGAAACTGAACGAGATCAGAATCATCAAACCTCTTGCGAACAGTGACCACTGCTCCATTGTGGCAAGCTTAGAACTGTCGTTACCATATTACAATCAACTTAAGCCGACATTCAAATATTGGAAGACGGATTTCAATGGGCTCGTCCAAGCTGCAAGTCAGACTGATTGGACACTACCACAGGATGCGTCACTTGAGAATTGTTGGTCATTAATGAAGGGGATGCTTCACTTGCTCTGTACTCGGTTCGTTACCTTAAGTATTCAAAAATCGGACCTGTCAAACCGCATTGGTTTGCTACGGAATACAGACAGTTAGCGCGACGGCGTCGCTAACTTTGGGATAGATACATCAGCTCGGGTTGTGATGAAGATTACACGGTGTACAAGAAACATCGTAACTTATGTAACGCCGCAAAGATCAAGAAATACCGGCAGTTCGAAGAGGAGCTAGCATCCTCGGCCACATCTGCACCCAAATGAATATTTGCCTACTTGAAATGTCAACTGAAACCTGGGGGTGACCTACCGGTCTTAGGCAGCTTAGACGGAAATAAGCTCATTTCTAGCGCGGAGCGCGCGGACACCTTGGCTACGTACTTTCTCACGGTATTTTCCAGTAGGCCGGCAGCTGTTCCAGTACCGGCACAGGTTGCACCAGTCTTGCTCGACAGCCTACAATGTGATGCAGTCGAAGTGCACCAGCTACTCGTCAACCTCGATGGTGAAAAGCCCCCGGACCAGACGGACTTCACCCATTAATACTCAAATCCCTATCGATTATCATCTCACCAGCCGTGACAAAACTTTCCAATAAATCGCTCTCTGAAGGATCTGTCCCGAACGACTGGAAATGCCCGATGGTGGGACCGCTTCCCACGGGTGGTGATCCGAGTAAAATAGAGAACTATAGACCGATCTGTTTGACTACGGTGTTATCCAAAGTGCTTGAGAAGGTTGTGAAAAGTGTCTACTATCGTCCTTAGAATCGATGGACGTATTGATGCCAGCACAACACGGCCTTAAGAAAGGCCGATCCTGCATCACCAACTTGATGTACGCAAACCACCAATGGGTACGAGCTCTCAAGGAACGGAAGGATGTTGACGTGGTGCACATCGACTTTAGTACGGCGTTTGATAGAGTTAACCACAAGGTACTCCTTGGTAAACGGAGGACATACGGAATCGGTGGCACGTTACTTCAGTGGTTACACGTGTTTATTGTGGGACGAAAGCTTAGAGTACAGGTCAATGACTACCTGACAGAATGGTTCCCATCGACTAATGGTGTGCTTCAAGGAACTGTACTTTGTCCAGTATTATTTCTTATTCATATCAACGATCTTCTGCAGCAGCTCTAGTCACCATGTGCCCTGTTTGCAGATGATTTGAAATCTGGAGGATAATTGAGAACCAGGACGACTGCGCTCGCCTCCAGCATGACTTAGAGCGACTGTTAACGTGGTCCACTGAAATGCGGCTCCCTCTTAACGCAAGCAAGTCGGAGTTCAGCAATATCACCAGACGTCCAGCCACACGATCATACACCTTGGACGGCCAGTTGCTCCACCCGAACACATCTGTCAGCGACTTAGGAGTTCTCTCACGACATGATATGAGATCACTAGAAAATACAGAAAAATTGTGCCGTGCGGCACTTCGTATAGTCTGGGCATTAAGGCGCAGTTTCTCTACATGGTCCGAAGAAACCGTCCCTCGTCTATTCACCTCGCTCATTATATCAATGCTTGAATACGGTGCCCCAGCTTATTATCCGATAACTCAATGGGAAACTGAAAAGCTGGAGAAAATACAGCATATTGCAACTAGTATGATACCGAGTGTACAAAAGCTTCCGTATGAAAAACGTTGTGAATTGCTCGGACTCTACACACTATCCTATCGCCGAGTAAGAATTGACCTTATTATGACCCATCAAGTATTACACTTAAGTTCCTTCCCCATAATGCAGCTAATATTTCACCTGCGGGAACCCTGGAACATCCGAGGACACAGTTATAAACTCAGGCTCCCCAGCATGAACAAAGTATCACATCAGCTTTGTATCGAACGAAGAATCATAAACCTATGGAATACACTACCCGAAGGATTGTTAGAGGCCGATTCTGTGAATTGTTTTGAAACGCGTGTCGACGAGTACTTCGGAAAACTGTGCTTTTGTGAAACGATGCACATACAATGCCAAAAGAAGACATTGTATGTCCAGAATTAATGACACAACCGAACACGGATGAACGATTAACGGACCGGACACAACTGCTGATGGTTCACAACTAAATGTTTTTGATTTTTCGTAATTCGATCGAGTTGTACAGAAAACTTTCTACTTCCTCGTGAATACCATCTGTCTCAGTGTCAGTCTCATAGCTTATAAGAATACGGAATTGTGAGCACATATTTGAGCACAACTTAATTGTAGTCGAACTTGACGTACGCTTCTCAGATTTCTGTAAATATTTCAAACCTTTTTATTATAATCCTCTCTTCTTGCACTCAGCACTTACAGTGTAGCTAAAGCGACAACACGGTCTACTAATGCCAATGATGCGCCACTCCAAACCTAACGTTCAAGCCGCGCACCATTGCCTTAAAAATTAGCCTCTCCTCACTTAGGTCTTATCACTACTTCTGAATACCATTCCAACAGGTCTACCTATATGCTTGGACGCATGCGTCCAAAAGGTCTGTCTGTCTTCCATTGCTGTCCATCTGAACTCTTTCTGTGACCTTGCTGTGACTTTCATTAACCAGAATGCAGCGGTATGCTCTGGCTGCTCAGTGGCTATCCCTTCACCGTACCGCCTCGCTTGTCCGATGGTATAACCTACCTATAGAAAAGTGCTGATGCTCACGAACGCTTTCTCAAGGAACAAGCTATTTAACCCATATGGAACTCACCCTGCCCTAAGGTTCTTTTCTTGACGACCAGCTCCTCCTCCCGTATGCATTATCTGCACTTCTGACTATCCGTCTATTTGGCTCACCTTCTTGACTTTATGCATCTAGCAAATTTGTCTGACTTCCTTCCCGTCTGTCTGTGCAGTCTCTGGTATTTTTGACTTTCACTGACATGATCATTCTACAGGCTCATTGAGTATCCCTTCACAGTTGCGCCCCCACGTCAAATTGGAGTACTAATTGAATACACAAGCGCTATCTCTAGTACGACTGGCTCCGTATTACGACTTGATGTACTCTTCTTACATCTTTGTCCCACTTTCAAACCTTTTTATTACTTTACTCTCTTCTAGCGCTCTTCACTTAGATTGCAACTAAGGAGACAAAACTACCTGCTGCTGCCACTGATGGGTCTCGCCAATCCTTGCGTTAAAGTCAACTTACCTTTCCTCAACGATGAGCCCCTCCTCACTTATGTTTTATCTCCAATGCCGACTATCCTGCTAGCTGAGTTACCTTTATGTCTGGCCCTATTCTACCACAAGCCATATCTTGCTTCCAATGCTCTCCATCGGTAACTCTTGCGGTGACCTGCGGCTTTCATTGGCATGACAGACACGGCATAATCTGCCGACTCATTGCTTATCCCTCACAGTACCGACTTTTAAGTTCGAATGGTTTAAGTATGTAAATATGTATGCCGTTGCTGAATGTGTTAGTTACTTAGTTGTACTGTCACTCACTCTTCATAAGCTACTTACCAAGGTTTACTCGCGATTACGCTCTCACATGCCTGGGCACTTTCACTGACCACCGCTTCAACTTTTGACTTGCTTTAGCCTTTGTTTCATCATAACTTTGACCACCCGCATACTCATCTCAACGCATGTTAACTTCACGTTTGTCTGTCTCACGCTTATCAGTCGTGCTCCTACCTTATCTTGCTGAATGTCACTCTATGAGTCCGTTCCTCATTTTAAACTCACCTCTTGGCACTCAGCCCACAAATACTTAGCACTGCTTTAGCCTAACCTGGCCCTCTCCATGGCTCTCTGTTGAACTCAGGAAAACTTCCGTTTTAGCATCTCAGGGCTATTATCCCCATTACTAGACTCAACTCACTTCCTCTCCCATATTTCTGCTATTCTCCTGGTAGTGACTTGCAAAACATTAGAAACTCCACTGCATGGGCTTGATTCTTCCCTTATTAATCTGAATATATCCCGGATAACGAGCCCCGAGCATACCATGGTTTTAGCCTCCTCTCTCCCGTCTCTCACATTTCTGGCTAAAGTCTGCTTATTTATTTAACGGCACCTCATCCTCAGCAGTGCCAGTACTAACTCAGTGCAACTCTGCTTGTGTGCATCCGCTCTTCACTGATTCTTTGCGTTTGTCTATTACCTTGAAACGCTGCTGGATGCACCGTATGTTCCTTGCTATGCACCCTAATCCAGTTGGCCTCAGCTTCCCCTAAGCTGATACTCGTTTCCTGATGATTTTCATCAAGCATTATTAAGGCCAGCGTTCACCATTTCCCCATTTCATCTATGTATGCTACTATCTTCTTCTATATATGTATTTGTTCGTAAGCGGTTTATTCTGTATGCTTATTTTAATAAATAAATAAGTCAACATCTTATACACCAATAATTCGAGGCACACCACAGCTTGCACTATCAAGTGATATGCCACCGTAACTCTAAGCATTATTCGATTTATTTAATTTCATCTTGTCGCCTTTAATGATTGGCTGTTGCTTTATATTCCTATTGTGGTTGCGCTTGATGTGCATATCGTCTGGGTGTCTACCTCTCTACTACCCACCTGCTCGTCCATACTGGCTCCAGGAGACGGTTGATCGCTGCTGGAGGGGTCGGGAATCACGATTCTTGTGTCCGTTCTAGACTCGAAAGGGTGGTTTCCTGCACTCAGTAAAGATCGGGCTACGGTTCAGCCGCCGACTTGTGTGCGCTTGACGCCCAAATACAGGGTGCCTGTGGTTGCAAGTGAAGAATTTTGGCCGGCTCCGTTAATGAAATGTGGCACTCATTCACCTGCTTCCCGGTCTTATTCCTTCGGGTGTACGATGGACACGAGGTGTGTGGTTGGAGCTGTGGGTGGTGCAGGGCGAGGCAACCATGGTCTTTTTGTAGGCGCATGCGTCCTTTGGTTGGCCGCAGTGACAGGCAATGCTAAAAGTTGTTGCCGCAAACCAACGCGCAGAAGTTGAACATATGCAGTGAACTGCATACATTTGCTGAGTCTCCTGAGGTGGCTCGGTCGTGTGAGCCGTATGGGTTCGACGCGGACACCGAAAAATTTATCACAAATTTACCACGTTTCAAAGTTTCCCCCTCACGTTCTAGTCTTGATTGCAAGTCATAGGAATCGAAGGCGGTTGTTCGGCATGCATGGCGCCATCTGATAATAAGGCAGTTGCCGAAGTCAAGGAGAAAGACCTCGTGCAATCGAGGAAGAAGTGGCAATTGTGGAGGCGGTAGGCGCCAATGGGTCGTACTCCATCGACATCGAGCGCATGGTGCTGTAGCACTTGCGGTCGCGAGTGTCTGAGTTAGGCATGCCCAGTAAGCCATGAGCGTGGCCACTCGGGGCCATCCCCGTAGCAATGACTGGTTCTGCAGAGAACGTAGGCAGAACCGGCGCAGCGTTTGTAGGGATGCTGCATTCGATTACTAACCGAGTGCTTGCATGATTTGTCTCTTTATTTCAGGTGGTGGGTTTGCTATGTTGTCGCCTTATTGTCTATGTGAACTACCTTCAATTAATTTGCATACGTCGTTCAAGTTAATTGTAGTTACCTTTGATACCATTTCCGCGACCGTGACATTTTCTTAAAATATATTTCTGACGTCCTGAACTTATCGCGGGTATTTAAGCAACCAATTAGTTACGTATAGGACCAGGATTCTCACATCTGGCGGGAACGGGTCTGCGGGCCAAGATAAACCGGCACAGCCGGAGGATACTGGTAGCGTAGGATACTGATATGTAGTTACATAATTTGTAAATACTATAAATAAGCCAGTAGTGGATGTATAAATGAATCGGGGTCCTGTAGCTTTTACAGTACCATAGTTTACCGTAACCTTGGTAGCAGGTGCCCGGAGTTTCCAATTGCAAGAATGGGTGAAAATTGGACCTGTGTTATTGGAGGAGTAACTAGTGCACTCGGATAGTAAGAAAATGAAGAATAGCCACTTTATGGGAGTACATGAAGGGTGATACACTTAAATTGAACTGGAAATGATTATTTTGCTTACCTCACATATTCCTATGTGATTTCTTTTTTGGAAACGACTGGGCAGTATGGTTGGCGTACTTCGAAATATAGGTGGACAAGAACGGAAATGGCTGTGAGAGTAATACGTAAATAACGGGGTAAACGGATGTGGCACGAATACATTCTTTTCATTACAGAGATAGAAATGACCTTATCTGTACGGAAATGAGTAAATAATTAAGTATGTGGCTGTCAGTTTTCATGGAGTTTAACCGGGATCTGTAATGGTGCATATCAAGGTGTCAGGAGTAAAGTAAGTAGGCTACATATTTTATTAATAAGCTAATACCGCTTTATGAATAATACTAAGGGAAATTTATCCGACCCAGTATATGCGGAAGTTATAGGAAGCATAGGGAATAATAGGATGGCAAAACGAAGAAGGAAAAATCAATGAACGTTTTTGCGAAGTTTTCATACAAGTAGCCCACATATATACGCAAGACTATAGGTAGGTTTATGTTCTTGCGAACGTGACGGGTACATATTATGGCCATATGATTGCCTCACGGGTGGCATTTGTTTGTTCGCTGAACCGCCCTCCAGTGTTGGCCGCGATTGGTTGCACGAGCGATGCATGGAAAAGTATCATGTGTGGATATCCGGAAAGTGCTATCCAATCCGCAGACGTCAATCGCTTATGCGCACATTCCTGAGGATAACAAACAGTCAAAAATGCTGCGGCATATTCAAAGACAAAAGCTAAAGTCACACAAAATTACATACGTATCTACACTCATACACTTACATGCACTGTTAAGCCAAACATGTACTTTCTGTACATTTTTGATCACACTATGTTAGCTAAGCATGATCATGCCTGTAAAGGTGTGCCTCGCCTTGTCGAGAAAAAAAGTTTATTTATTTATATCAGCAGTGTCATAAAGATCCTTAAACAGGTAGATATTTGGACTTCACTGCGGTAAATAAACGGCGCTTAGTCAGCCTATGTGTGTTACGCAGGCAAGCCTAATTATGGCCTACAGCGACAGTTATGTTATGGGCGCCAGGAGCCTACATGAACGGCCTTCACTTATGCTAATTGGGTTCCATGATATTTGCATCCATATGGGCTCTAGGGAAGCCTCATGTACTTGCTGCACATGTCTTGAGGGCTTCTTATTAGTAGTGCTATATTGGTCGCAGAGCATTGGTGTCGTTATGGGACCCAGAATAATCGTCGTCGTTGGAACCATAGTCCTTAAATACGGGCGGTTACTAATACCATAATGGCCCAGCAGCGGCGGTATAGTAAGCACTGCTAACGAATGAAAAGAGAATGCATCTGCACACCCACAGGAATGATTTTAACTGTTCCCAGCGCAGCTGCATCAATTCTTTCACTATGGAATTAGCAACGACTGGTCTCACAGGCGTTCTTGACTGACAGTACATAAGTTTACGTAGGTCTCACGTTAGTGGCAGCATAATCGGCACGGGAGAGGACTGCGCTATAGGCGGAGCGCGCCTCCATAACCAGTGGTTATGAAATGCATATAGGTCGCATAGAAGGCATTATTGTTGCTAGGAGGGAAGTCACAGTGGTAACCTTAGGCATTGCGGCAAAAAGAACGTAAGTACTGGGCTTTGTTAACGCTACTGATACAACTGGAATGCAGTCACATGGCTTTTCATTTGTTTCCGTCATTGTATGCAACTGCGTTGAATGCGTTATGCTGAGTAATCGTGACAATATGGAAATGGCAACGAAAAGAGACACAAATGGAGCGCTGACGTCTGTACCGATTCCGAATATTCACGTCATCATGGGGAGCGCGTGAGGCGCTCTTGACCCACAACGCGCGAACACTGAGGAATGGTAAATGGAAATTTATTCCGTAGACACACATGAAAGCAATATGCATAGATGTAACGCGGGGTTGACTTACTCAATCACATGGAAGCGATGTAGCGCACCTCCCGATGGTGGAGTGTATGGTTCACGTCATCAATGTCTTAGACAAAATTACCAGGAAATAAAAAATAACGTAGTTCGGTGGTAAACGTTTGATAACTTTTCATTGCGGTGCCACCCATCAACAGGAGAAGGGTACATACGGGCGACTGACCCATCGAAGGTACAAATTCCACCATTGATAAACTTTTGGTCTGGCACTGTCACCTACCTTGTCCAGAAGTTGATTTCGGAAATAGTATAGTGACGATTGCTGCCACGTCGGAACCACAGTAATGCAGTGGTTTGCGGACAGGCGGATGAGATAAATCACACCAGCGGCCGCAGACTGCAAACGAAACTGATAGCGGTAAACAACGCGCTTACCGGCTGCTGTGAGAATGCACTGCATACCTCTTGTATCGTTGGTCAAGGTTAATATGCAATGCCAGACGTCAATAAAAATGAAGTTTGGTCTACGTTTGCAGTATTGAGTCACTGCAGCGTAGGTGAAGGTAACTTACCGGTTAATGATGCATCGGCTATCTCCTGTTCAGTTTTGCTTTTCAAATGTGTTTAGTAAAGACCAATGCATGGCGCTATGAGTGATAAGTCGTAACTAGAAAGTTTGTTAGTGAAGCGAAAAAGCGGGATTGTAGCTGCTACGCTGTCTGAAAATCCAGAGATAGGTTACGACAGCACTTGCACACAGTATCCAAGTGGACTGTCCAGTACGTTGTTCGGTGGACGATTATGGATCCACCTAATGCACCTATGTCCCAGTGCTCCAACCGTTGAAAGCCGTCCGGTGTATAGATGGTGCTTGCAGAGGGGAAAGGCAAGGCTATAGCACAAATGGTGGACCTGAGAAGGGCCGTGAAGTCGTTCATGCAGACATGGATAATGGCAACCAGTTAGATTTCGGAAATTCACGTGCAATAGATACTTACTATCGGGAAGCCGCGGAAACTAATACCACATAGCGATCTCATAAGTGACAAGTGCTATGAAATCAGAGTACATACATTGAAATCGCTTGCCTGTGTAAAGCGTAGGCTGCAGTGTTACCGAGGACGCTGGGTACGGCAGGGGCATTCAACGGATCCGGGAATTGTTACAGTTTCTGTTGATAGGTAAGTGAATGAAAGAAACACACGCGTTTTCATGATGACAGATGTTACGGCTGGTGGCGATGTCGACGGAGGATGCTACACAACAGGGCGACTTGGAGAGGACGTGGTGAGTAGGTTAAGTGGGTTGAAAGCAGAGTGTATGCATTCAAGGCACCTGCCTGTGAAAATCTGTGGCCTCAGTGTGACTGCGGACGCTGGGTAAGGCTGCTGCACGCGTTGAAACTGGGCATCGTTACCATTTCTGTGTTGTCATGTTGCGGTAGGTTACGGCTGGGGTTGATGTCGGCGGAGGATCCTACGCAACACGGCGGCATGAGGGAGTATGTTGCGAGTGTGCTACGTGAGCTTTGATCGGAAGAATCGGACCGCCAAACCGTAAGGGTCGTCTGCTTCCATGTGCGACTATGTGAAAGAAGGCCCGTTGTATTCCGAAGTGAAATCATGAATCCTACGAAGACAAGAATTAGGTAACAAGGAAATGTCGTGCAATCAGTAAAACAGGGATGACGTGTTCACTTACGTGATATGCTTAAAGAATGTAGAGAAACCTAATTCTACCGCGCAGTATCATATCCATGCACCTTTTGAGGCGGGTTCCACAGTATTACCTTACTACAGCGCTGCCTTGCCCAACAATCTTTCCCGGGTGCCCAACGAGCCATGAGGCACTCGTTATTGTGTATCACTGCACCCGCGTGCCCTCTGATTGTCTCACTGATGCCTGCTTTCCTGGACCCAGTGGTGCGGATCAGCTGGAAGAGCTTGACGTAATTGCCTACTCCTCCAGTGGTAAACCAGGCTTCCTTGTCAGCACGTACGCTATGTTTTACTTCCCGACTGGTCACTCTGTGCTTATATCCAGCCTGGAGGTTTCTTCTAGATTCCAACAGGTCCACAGACCTCTCGGATATAGTGACTGGTGCCGTGACGGTTGAAAGTTCCACAAGCAGGTGCTCCGGCGTTGTGCATGGCGGCGGAAATCCTATGCCGCTGAAGGTCAGTGTCATAAAAACGAGACCGCAAAAGTTCGGTATGCAGTGTGGCTTGATACGCTTGCCTGACCTAGGGGAGACCACTTTTTAGGTACCAATCGGAGGGGACGCCTGGTGCGCCTCCCGGTAAAGTTCATGGAGAAATGACAGCGTACCAAGGCATGATGATAGTGGACACTGGTACTCCAGTACGACCGGCAATGCAGGATGGAAGCACGCCATCTTTAACTTATGGCTATGTGGTCAACTTGGGCCCATCGCTAGCCAGCTACAGGAGGATGCCAAGTGGCATCTCGCAGCCCACTGCGTCGTAAAGCAGTGCTACTAAGAAACAACGTTGTCTGCACACAATTGTAGAAGACAGTCGGCATTGTTAGTCCGTTCTAAATGAAGCTCGTAAGTACCAGCCGGGTGAGTTTATGAAGAATCACATGGTCAACCAAACAATGTCCACGTGCCGGCCACGTGAAGAATAATAAAACGGTAGTGTCAGTAAAGGAAAGGAAACAGAGACAAGCTTATCGAATATGGCAGGCAATATTAGGATGTAACTTAAAATGAGTTAAAGAAGCGTAGGCCGTAGTAGACGAAGAAAAGTTTAAGACATGAAGGGGAAGACTTCAAACTGCCGACCGAGAGCGTCAAGTCGATGCTCGAACTCTTTCACCGTCGATGCCATCACGACGTCTGCAGGCAATGCGTTCCAATAAGCTATAACCTTGCGCGATAAACGAAAAGCTGCCCAAACCCGGTCAGACCGGGGTTCGTGCAACTTGAATGGATGGCAACGAAGGGTTGGCACTCGAGTTGGGCGAAACAGTCCAGTCAAATCAGGTCCAATCTGACCCATCAATATACGATATGTGAGGACCCAGTCGCCCCGAAGCCGCCTGTAATACATGGAAAACATATCCAACTTATGTAGCCTCTCCGGGTACGTCAGCTTCTTTAATTCGTGCACCATTTTCGTCCCTGACCGCAGGACTCGTTCAACTGCCATCTTATCACGAACCAGGCATGGAGGACAAGCCTGGATGCAGTATTCCAAGTGCGGCCCTATAAAAGCCGAAAACAGTCTAACGAACATTTCGGTGGTCATGATCCCGAATGACCTGCGGATCATCCAAAATATGTTTTAATCTTTGCAAGCAGCTGCCGTCCAGTGTTCACTGGACATAAAGTCGGATGACAGCAAAACACCGAGGTCAGATTGGAGTTGAACTCGCAGTACCTCGTTGCCGCCAAGCAAATAACGCGTCGGCTTGTCATTCGGACCAACGCGTAAAACTGAACATTTCGCTAAACTAACGGGCAACTGCCACAAAATTGACCAGTCCCAACGTCTATCCAGAGCCCTCTGTAGGGTCCGTAGACCAATCGGCTCGTCTATCGTGAACCAGAGATTCAAGTCATCCGCAAACATTAGGGATGGCATACCCAATTCATCAGGTAGGTCAGTAACGTATAAAGTGAAGAGAAGGGGGTCAAGAACCGGACCTAGCGGAACGCCACTGTGAACACATTGGCGGAAGGACAGGCTTGAACCCACCCGCACACACATTTCCCTTACGATTAGGAGAGCTGAAATCAATCATAATACTGGTCCGGAAATACCACAGGAATTCAGCTTGTACAGAAAGGGCGAATGTGGAACAGTGTCAAAAGCTTTGGAAAAGTCAATAAACAGCACCTCTACGGCCTTTCCGCAATCAACGGCTTCGGCCCAGCGTTCACGAGCGGTTAACAAGTTAGTAAGGCAAGAATAGCCCTTACGAAAACAATGCTGAGAAGGAGTAAGCAACGCAATCGCTTTCAAGTGTCCTTCGAGAGCGTCCCTCACGAACTTTTCCAATAACTCGACCAGCACGCTCGTTAAACTGCCCGGTCTATAATTATCAGGGAGGTGCTTATCCCCTTTCTTAAAAACGGAACAAACAATAGCCTGTTTCCAGTTCTTAGGTAGAGAGCTGCCTCGTAGAGACTTCACAAAAAGTTGCGTAATTGGACGGCAAAGTTCATTAACTAACTCGTACAACAAGTTGGGATGAATAGCATACCCACCGTCAGCTTTAGTAGGATTTAATTGCCTCTGAAGCCGGAGCAGTTGATCCTCCGTCACAGAAACCTCCTCCAAGTGAGAGCCCTCAGGAACTTTTGCCTGGAGACTGATATGCGGCGGCTGTGACACTCTAACATAAACCCCAGCTTACTGTCCTCCGAGAAAAAAGCTTTTCGTGATCCGTGACAATAGCAGTGCCGTCCGGGCCAAACACTGGGATGCACGAATTCATGTTGCCTCGCCTTTTGATATAAGCGAAGAAGCGTTTCGGGCTTGTTGAGGCTATACGAGCAAGCTCTACTTCATGCTGTAGACGAGCACCTCGTACATACTGTCTGCAGACATTTCGAACCTCACGATATCGCTTGAAGGTGCATAATGAAGGAGCATATAAGTAGGTGCGCTAATATCTGGCACGTCTGTTGAGTTGTTTGTGTACAGAAGAATCAAACCAGGGTGGCTTTGCACTAGTTTTATTCCTGCCAGATAGTGGTATATGGGGAAGAGAGAGCTCACTCAAGCATGATTTAAATCTGTCCCAGGCCGTTTGAATGTCGTCACTTTCCAAAATGACACAAGGCGACTTTGCGGCTTCGGCTTTCATTGTCTAAAAGTCCGCGCGCCATATATTTGGAACTCGGTCGGGATGATCACTAGTCTGACGACTGAGGGCGCACTTAAATGAGAGACATGCGTGGTCCCTAGCACCGAGAGGTGATTTGGATACAATATCCGTGACAAAATCAATGCATTTAGGGAGGATCAAATCCAGGAAGTACGGGTTTTGACCCATCATGAATCTAGTAGGCGATCGACAAATTGGTGCAGGGAAATATGCAAGGCCAGCTCCAGAAGCTCCGTAGCCAAACACCTTGTAACAGCGTCCCAGGAAAAATTCCGCCAGTCAACGTCGGGAAGCTTGAAGCCCCCCATCACTAAACATCTAGTTGCGGAATGATCGTAATGAAATCAGATAGCCCCTTAGCAACGCTGTCGGGGCTTTTATAGACCAGCACAACTTTAGGTTGCGCGGAGGCAATACACAGGTGAACAGCGAGTGCCTCAACATCACCCTCTGATGATCTGAAACTATACGTGTTAAAGACAGTGAGTGCGGAGTTAACGTACAAAGCAACGCCACCTCCGCGCCGATCAGAGGTGCGGTCACATCTCAGCAGTGCGTAGCCTGGCAAGCACACTTCACTGTCCGTGACGTCGGTGGACAACCACGTTTCAGTGAATGCGTGAACGTCTGTACGGCTGTCGTCGACAAGGCAGCCGACTTCGCACAACTTGCTTCGCTGGCTACGCACATTGATTAAGATCACCTGAAGGGATTTAACATTGTGAGTGCGCCACCAGAACCGGCTCTGGTAAGGCGGAAGTGGGCCGCCGGCTCACCACCCGAAAACCCACCAAGCGGAGACCCGTTTGTTCCGCTTCACGGCGGGCTTTAATATCTTGCACAGATTCCCGCAATTTCAGCCTATCCGCCAAAGGTAGGTCTGGGTGCACAACGGCACCAGTGCCCTTGAGATTAAAGGCGAAACGCAGAAGTGCTTGGCGCTCCACCGCAGTGCACAGAACAACTAGCAACAAGCGAGGTCGAAACTTGTCAGCTGGCAAGTTACCGAGTCTCGTTGGTTTGCGCACAGTCACGCCGGGAAGCCGGGAGGCAGGATTTCGGTAACCCATATTCTAAACCACTAAAGGTCAGCTAGCATACGATCTTTTGGGAGAACAGCAGAAGACTCAGTGGCGTTTCTGAAAATAACACTACAGTCGGTATACTAGTCTCCGCGACACGGGGTATTTACCGAACGCTCAATGGACGTTGTTGGTTTCGGTTTAGTGTTCGTTTTGTAGACTCTAATGTCGTAGATGTTTCCAGTTCCAATGATTCCGAAGTAGTAGAATTTGAAGAGGGGGAACGGGCGCCCGACGGATCTCTCATGTCCGCCTTGGGTTTTGCCGCTTCTTGAACTTTAACCCTCTTTCGCCTTCCTTTGACAATGGCAGAAACCTGCAGGCGTTCTTTGGCTGACCACAGTGACAGGTAAATCCGAACCCGGATGCCGCCAACCAATACGTATGTAATTTTTAGGTAGGTAGCTGTGTAGCGTGTGTCTGTACTTGTGTTGCTGCCTTTTTGACTGTTTGATAGTGTCAGGTATGCAGGAAGCAACGAATGGTGTCCCTGGGTTGGACAGCGTTATCCGAATATTCCGAGGCCATGACTTCAGTTTGTGTCGAGTCATATACGCCACGTCGCCGTGTTGTTACTCGGACATATATGGATATTTATATGGAAAAGGCTTGCCAGGCGAAACCCCCCACGTACTAGAATATTACCGCCGACCTGTTGGCTGAACCGGGTAAAGCCCGAACCACCCAGGGGCACCACGGGGGGATGTTCGACCAGCCAGCCTGTTCGTTAATGGCTAACTCACTGCCAAATGGCTGGGCAGTAGCGCAGTCTAACTGTATCGGGGATAGCTGGGCTTGTGTCAGGTGCAGCAATTGGGTTAAGTTGCCCTAACTGACATCACCCATTTCTGTTGACATGTCTGTCTGGATCCTTCAGCACTTGAGTCCATATGAATGGATACGGTGGTCGTCGATTCCGTACTGGGAGTCTCTGTACTGTATCCAACTCTGGAACCTACTCCTGACTTGCATATTCCACTCGGTCCGAAGGTGCGTCTTTTAGCTTCGGCAACGAGCACTCCTTCAGTAATATCTAAAACGTAAGCTTGGGGTTGGGGTGTGGTAAAGAGTGATTACTGCTGGAAGGAACTCTGAGCTGATTTAAATGGCGGTGCGGAAGTTTCGCTGTTGAGTTGTATTAGGTTGGCGGCGCGATCAAGCTGTCTGGTAACTGCACTCGGAGCCCATCGGTTTTTGATTAACGAATACCTCTTGCCCATACAAGCGCACCTATTTGCGGATTCTGCACATCCCACACTGCCGATGTGGTGACACTTCTATAGTTTTCAGGTCGGCTTATTGTTTTTGCTTCGGACTATTTGTCTCCCAGACAAACCTGATTGGTCTGCCTATTAGCATTCATGAGGGTGACCTTCCGTTATACACGAGAGCTAGAACGATTACATACACCTGTAGAAGATTTGAATGCACTAGTCCGCAGGACCGTCCACTTGAGAGTTGATACGCCCACGCTTTAAGGTGTCAACAAGGCGCTTATCTGACCATCTGGATTAAAAATAAACAAACAAATCAAAATTTTATCCTTGACAAAGCGAGGCACGCATTACGGCAGGAAAAGCATAGTGCAATATTGTACATGCCAGTATGATCGGCAGAACCATGCTCGAGAGCAGTACAGGTGGAGTCAGTAGTGAAAGCAAATATAGCTCAAAGATTGTAAGCCGTCTATCTTAACAGAATGAGAGATGTGGAGATAAGAATTAGATCATTAATGCGGAGTAGGTTGAGGAGGAATTAGTCGGATGAGGTTGTGTACACAATGCGGGTCAGGTGAGTGAAGCATAAGGAAAACGCTGCAAAATTAATTTAAGTACAGCTGCTTGTCACTGATCAAATATGTAGGCGTATTCCTACGAAAACAGACATATGCACAGAATTAGTGATAGGTGGTATCCGTCAAGTTGCCAATGCGAGGTTGGGGCAGTGACTTTATTGAGTAGCGAGTCACCTCCGCCACGTCTCAGTGTTGTTAAACAGACATTTATGGCTTTTCGTAAGAAGAACGCTTGTCAGGAGGAAACCCACTACGTCCTGCAACACTGCCTACCGGTGCTATGGCTGACAAGATTGCATCGGAACGATTATCCACGCGGATAGTTGCAGTCATGTTTCGCCAATTCGTTTCCTACGTTTGTGTAGGGGTCTCCTCCTGAGTCGATCGCAGGTGGTTGAAGCTGTTGAAGTCGGACGATGCAGGTGACTGGTATTAATTTGATGTTTTTTCCAGGTTCCAGGTTAGGATTGCGAAGTACGGCTGATTTCATTGTGCTGTGTTGATGCCATGGCCAGGTGAGCCTCGTAGGTATGTCTTCAATAATCAATGGAATGTAGAGAGCAGAAGGAAAAATCCTTTGTCAGCTCCATCGCTCCTGTTCGTCACAGGGATCAAGGTGGGCATTGCAATTCGGTAACAATAGAACCGCTGCATTGACACAAGAAGCAACCAGGGTCGAGTTTACTCAACAGGTAAGAATCCAATCGATGTTTGAAACATTCCTCCGGCTACGCATCAAAGACATACACAGGTAGATTATTCCCTTCCTTCACTACTCTGGTAGACAGAATAACGTCACAACGGACCCGAAGTCTCCGTTGTTTAAACAATTTCCAATGGTGACCCCGAGTCGAACTGAAAGAATTAAGTGGAAAGAAATTCTGCAGTTCAGCTCCAAGTTCACCTCTGACGCTACGCCGTGTGAAAATCAAATCCCCGCGATCTCGATGATTGACTAAGGAGAACAAGTTTAGGCGCTGAGGACGATGCGAGTAAGGCAGGTTTCGTAACTCCACAATGGATTTAGATCCTCCCCGCGAAACTTTTTCAATCAAGTTGCATTCAAAGTTGGAAAGTTGATAAACAGCGGGCAGTCCATACTCATGAATCGGACGTACATGAGTAGTGAACAGGAGCCTGAAGATCTCCGGAGCCAAACGAGAGAAGGATGTTCCGTGCACTCAATGTTATCCTTTAGAACAAGGGAGAAAAGAAAAACGGACCGAGCGAGTTGTCAGGGAAATTGAACAGGACTATGTTAATGTATAAATACAAAATTGTTGGCAACGTTATGCTGGTTAAAAGCAACAGGTTAAAAATAAATGTTACACATCAGACCTGTTGTATGCATGCAGAGACCCGATAATTGTGAAATGTGGGAGCCAAATTTGGTCCGAATTGGCCTAGCGTATGCAAAACTTGTTCTGTGTGGAAACAAAAAATATCCGGCGTTGTCAACCAGCGAATAAGTCGAGGCAATCAGAAGATCATAGCAAGCAGTGGAATATGTGACTTAGATGTAGTTTGAGCGATCGGTCGATAGTGGTAGAGCTTATCGTTCGAACATGTATGAGAGCCGGTAGAGTTGCTACGCCGGGTTAGAGAGCCATGAAAATAATAACCTAACATGGCATTAATCGGATGCTAGAGAAACAGCTGGGTGATGGTGTGATACAGAGTGACAAAGACGTTTTGACACGATAGGAGAGACTATGTAATACAGCTATAACGGGAATACGGTTGCGAAGCCAGCTCTGAAAAGGACCTGGAATAGCGGATAAAGATAGGGACCTCTACAGCACAGCATACAAGTCTAATAGGCAGAAGGAAAAAGCGATGGTGGGAGTAGGATTAATTGCGAGGAAGCAACTGCCCAATGGTGTAAGACGAGGCACGGACTGATAGGCATTCAACGTTAAAAACAGGAGTGTGAAGAGAAGGAATTACGTGCTACGGCTGTACCGAGAACACGGTTGCAGAGCCAGCTCTGAAAGGGACCATTGAGCTCAGCGTAGTGTGTTTAGCAGCTCCAAACGATACTAGGTGTTCCACTCTATGGTGGATGTCCACGGTGGAACGTAAAGTAGAATAGAAGTCTGGGGAGTGCGTTGCTGGCAGCCTGCGTAATTAATACTCAGGACCGGCACGCTATTTTAGGCTGAGGCATGTACTAACAGGTATAGAGTGTTTAAAACAAGAGGGAAAACAGACGGCAATAGTTGCCACAGCTGTAGCGGGAAAACGGTTGTAGAGCCAGCTCCGGAAGTGACCGGCGGTACGAGAATAATACAGACGGCACCGCCAGAAGGTGCCGTTTCACTTCAAGGTTTGCATCTACAGTAGGACATACAACACTGATAAGTCTGTGGAGAAAAGTGCGTGCCGGTTTAGTTGTGAAGCATGAGCCGCGCGTTATCAAGAGATATGGCATGTACTAATAGGCATTCACAGTTAAAACCAGGAGCGATAATAGGCGGGACTACATATTACAGCTATGTCGAGACATCCGTTGCAGGGCCAGCTCTGAAACGGACCTGGGGCAGCGGAATAAGCATGATGTTCTGAATCGGAAAATAATTGAACTCCACCCAAACTAGTCACTACTCGGAATAAGAACAGCAGAATTGGCATTCGAATTTCACGGGTGTGTATTCTAAATCAAAAAGGTGAAAAGAATAACAATAAACAATCACTGAGTATTGTTTGTACAATTAGCACATCCTCCGCAGCGTGAATGCAACTCCAGGTTTCTGTAATTCAGTTGTGGTTTCTGTTGCAATCTGGCAGATCTTCTTGGAGGCTGATTTTGCTCAGAATACTCATGAGGATCTGAAACTGAATCTACATTAGTATTTTCAGTGCACACTGAATCGAATGACAACTGACCGGAATCCTTGTATCGTATCTGGTCAACATGCCGTCTGTGTACAGAACAATCATCGAGATCCAAAATCCTAACCATGCGGTTTCCAATGTTGTTAACAAGGATACCAGATGAGGGACGTAAATCATTGCCTCTGAAATAAGATACTTCAGCAGTCCCCAAGCCAAGCATGTTTGACCTCAATGGTCTGGATTTACAAAGTTTGGCAGGTGTATCTCCAGTAGAGGAATGCACGCAATTACGGTATTGAAGAAGGAAGTTATCAACACAACGATCAAGTTCATCAAAAGAAGTAGGAGCACAGGAGGTAATAGAACGTTTTAAGATTGCAACAAAGTTTTCCGCTAGGCCATTAGAACATGGATGTCGTGGAGCGGTAAAAAGGTGGCGACACCCAAGGCTCTGTAGCCAATTAGTAACCCCTGAAGCCGAAAAGTGCGAACCATTGTCACTTACCACAGCTAATGGGACTCCTTCTCTACTAAACACTTTTCTCAAGGCACGGACAGTAAAAGCAGAATTTGGTTTATCAGTCAGGAATACCTCCGGCCACTTTGAATAAGAATCCACCACCACAAGAACATGATACTTCTGCAGAAATGGTCCACAATAATCTATGTGTACCCTTTGCCAGGGCTCGCATGTCATCGGCCATGGTGTCCACTTTGACGGTTGCCGTAAAATTTTGTGTTTACAGTTCGGGCAATCAGAAGCAGTTCGTCGAATATCTGCATTTAATTCAGGCCACCAGCACAAGCATCGAGCTAAAGACTTCATCTTTTCAACACCAAGATGGCCGGAATGTAAATCCGTTAGAATAGCTGATCTCAAAGTCGGCGGGATAACAATGCGGTCATTTACACATAGTAATCCATCAGGTGTAACGCACAATTCATCACGACGCACATAAAATTGTGGGAACTTCCGTTTGAGAGAAACCGACCAACCACGTTTGACAGCAGAAATCAATGACCCATAATACCTTCTAGTATCATTGATAAGGGCAGAACGAGAGATTGGAAGCGGCTGGGTGAGTAAACAACTCATTTCAGAATCGGTTTCAAATATCGTTGCAGTACGTGATAAGTAGTCGACGTGAAGAATGAGCTTCGCACTTCTGTGCTCGACCACATAGTTATACGTACTAAGGGCAACACTCCACATTTGGACTGTGGCTGCTGAAGACTTAGCTAAAGAACTGGAAGGATTGTAAATGAACTTCAGAGCTTCATGATCTGTCACAATGGTAAATCTGAGGCCAAACAAGTATTTGTGAAGTTTAGTGACTGCTCAGTATACAGCCAAAGCTTCTCGATGAGTCTGAGCATATCCTTTTTCAGCATTGCTTAGTCGACCGGAAATACACAGAACGGGGTGTCCATTCTGCTCTAACACAGCCCCAATACCAGTGGGTGAAGCGTCTGTGAAAAGCACAGTAGGTAATTTAGGAGAAAAGGTGTGAAGAACACAACCAGATGCAAGAATTTTTAAAAGCTGCCGAAGAACATGTTCATGTCTGTCTAACCAAACAAAACACTTGTCATTCAACAAGGTGAATAAAGGATCAGCAATGGATGCAAAACCAGGAATGAATTTGGAATAGTACTGTAAAGCGCCCATCAGTGATCGAAGCTCATGAACATTGGTGGGGGACTTCACATCATCCCATGGTTTTATCCGACCAGAATCTGGTTTCAGTCCTTCAGATGTAATCTGATAACCAAGAAAACTGATTTCATGGACACCAATTAAGCACTTCTTAGGATTGATATTCACATTAGCACCCTTGAAGCGAGTCAAAAGTGCCAGTAATCGGTAGTCATGTGTCGGTTTGTTAAAAGCATGTACAAAAACATCCTCTTGATAGACCTCAACACCCTTCAGATCTTTCACAATGGAGTTCATCACATCTTGGAATATGGCTGGAGACACATTAAGACCAAAGGGAAGAAATCTATAGCGATACAACCCAAAAGGTGTATTGATTGTGGTCAGTTCACTAGACTCATCAGTCAGTGGTATCTGCAGATATGCATCTTTTAAGTCTAGCTTCGAGAAAATCTTGGATCTGTGTAGACGCGAGAGAATAGAATCATGTTCTTCCGTGACACAACTACGCTGCAGCAGCTTCGTATTAAGAGTGACACGGTAATCACCACAAACTCTCGATGTCTGTTCATCCGGCTTTAACGGTGTGACAATAGGTGTGGCCCATCGTGAACTTTGTACTGGGACGAGAATTCCTGATTCACAAAGAGACATAAGTACCTTTCGAACAAGTTCTCTAAGTCCAAATGGAAGTACACGTCGTTTACAGAAAACTGGATCACCGGCCACTTCCAACTTAACAGGCGGAATTCTCATTCCACTAGAGGTAACCGAACAATCGTGTAATAAATCACGAATTTGGGTGTCAGTATCAGTATGTGACCGAAAATTGACACTTATTTTAAGTGCCTGCATAACTTTAAGACCGAGTATGGACGGGCCTTGACGAATGACAACAAATTTACACTCGACAGGTTTCAAATGCTTATCTAGCATTGGTAAGGTACAACATCCTATCACCGGAATGGTATGACCAGTAATACCTTTAATAGTGATGAGTGTAGAATCAAGCTGAGCGTCAGGGTACAGCTGATCGAGACTCGTTTTAGAAATAAGAGACTCTACGCTACCGGTGTCAACAATGAAACGATGTGACATACCATTTCCGAAACGTAAAGTGTTGTATAAATGGCCACTCGTATTCACAGCCAATGTCAGCGAATGAAAATCGTCGGGCAAGTTCTCTGTGGAATCATCAACTTGTTTCACAACATTACAACGGCTGAACTGGCGACAAACACTACGAATATGTCCAACTTTCCCACAATGATGACATTTGGAATTCCGATGCGGGCAGGTATACCGTGAATGCAACTTTCCACAAGAGACACATTGTCCAATCTTTCTATCAGCTTGACCACACTTTAAACTGTCTGAATTTCTCGGTGCATGAGATAGACTAATTCCGTGTGGTTTGAAAGAGTTGATTTGCCACGGTTTTCTCTGCTCGGCATGAACTCGGCGACTGGCTGAGCCAAACAAGACTTGATGATCAACAATCGTCTGGCTTCTTGTAATATCAGAAACATCCTGATAATGCAAACAGATGGATTTTACGTGATTTTAAGTCAGCGATGGAAGTGATAGGAGCTGACGATATAAATCGGGATTATTTATTCCAGCAATTAGGCGATCTCTGAGGCATTCGTCAAGTTTGTCTCCAAATGCACAAGTTGATGCTTGAGATTGAAGTTGGAGAATAAAATCACGAGTAGACTGATTAGGTTGACGGAACAGCAAGTTGAATTTTACTCTTTCGGCAACCACGAAATTTTCCGGTAGTAAGTGAGATAAAAGGAGGTCCCGCAACTTGTCATATGATAGTTTCGATGGCAGCTGTGGGTAAGCCAGATTTTTTAGAAGCGTATACGCCTTTCATCCAATAACAGTTAAAAAGTGGGCATATTTAAGATCTTCGCGAAGGTCATCTTTTGTGAGCCACCATAACTCGAATCTCTCCATGTATTCTTGTAACTCCCGGGGAGATGCATTTACGTTTAAGAATTCGATGGTTGTATTCATTTGGAAATAAACGCTGACTGCGACGCCAATTATGATGTTCTGAATCGGAAAATAATTGAACTCCACCCAAACTAGTCACGACTCGGAATAAGAACACCAGAATTGGAATTCGAATTTCGCGGGTGTGTATTCTACATCAAAAAGGTGAAAAGAATAACAATAAACAATCACTGAGTATTGTTTGTACAATTATCACAATAAGTTCAGCAGCAGCGTCAAAAAATACTCTGTGTTCCATTTTTGGGTGGACTTCTACGGAAAAGCATATATGTCAGGTAGACAATAGAGAAGAGCAAGGGCGCGTGTCGGGTTAATTGAGATGTAGGACTCGCTCGCTATCTGAAGAAGAGGCAATACTGATGATCATTCAAATTGAATAGTGGAGTGGGAGCAGACGGGACTACATGCTATAGATACAGTGAGGAAATGGTTTCAGGGCCAGCTCTGAAAGGGAAGTGGGGTAGAGGGATGCTATGGGCTACGTCGCTAAATGATACTAAGTGCTCCACTCTAGGTAGGCTACAGTGTTGAAACTACCAGACAAACAGACGGTAGAGATGTGCGGTGGTGGAAGCCGGATTTTTTGGCACCCTGTTCTCTGCCATCCATTTGACTAGTATGTCCCACTTTAGAAGTCCACCTTAGGATGGAAAATTTAGTATATGATTTGGCGCCGATGCGCAGTTTAACCGGCTACCTATAGTCCCGTTTAAAGAAGCTTCTGCAACTGTTTTCGCACTACAGCGGTAGTATGCAATGGCTTCAATTCTCGCCCCAGTTCTTAAGTTTGTTGGCCTATTAGTCCATGCGTCATCTCACCATAGCCTCTGGCGCCCGGTTTACAATAAATCCAGCTTCCACCACCACTCTTCGCCATTGTGTTAGATTTGTATTTTTCACCATTGTGGACCACCTAGAGTGGAACACTTAGTATCATGTAGCGCTGCAGGCCATATCATTCTGTTACCCTACGTCCCTTACAGAACTGCTCTGAAACCGTTACCTCACTACAGCTATAGCATGTATTCCCGTCTCTTCTCACCGCAGTATTCAACTTTGAGTGCCTGTCAGTATCGCCTCTTCTTCAGAAAGCGAGTGAGTCCTACATCTCAATTAACCCTGCACGCGCCCTTGCTCTTCTCTATTGTCTACCTGACATATACGCTTTTCCGTAGAAGTCTACCCAAAAATGGAACACAGTATTTTTTGACGCTGCTGCTAAACTTATTCCGCTGCCCCAGGTCAGTTTCAGAGCTGGCCCTGCAACGGATGTCTCGACATAGCTGTAGTATGTAGTCCCGCCTATTATCGCTCCTGGTTTCAACTATGAATGCCTAGCCTGGTCGGCTCACCAGGATAGGGGAAACGAGGTTAAGTACCGTCCCGGTGTCAACTACGGACCTGCTCCCGGAATCCTAGTCCCTAGTGTAGACAAGACGGCTATGAAATTTGCCAATATCTTCAGACTACCTTAAGGGCTGTCATGGGATTTCATCTGCAGCGGATCAGCTACAAATTTGTTCACGCTTACGGAAGTTTCTTACTGCAACGCAAATGGTAAAAGCAGTAAACTGAAACTTAAGCTTGGTGCAACGGGTGGTGATCTAGGGCAGCTACGATGCGTAAGTTCTAAGGCAGTGGTGCTCCACCGTATTGCGGCCGTTAACCACAAAGCAATTTCACCAGAAAACCTCATCTACAGAAAGATTTCTTTAGAATTTAATTGGTCATTGCAACTTTGCTATGTTACGAAAAAGCAATGGTATTTTTAATTGCTTCGAGCATTCAAATAGAGAAAACCTCTAGTTCTGGACAATTTTTCTGAACTCATGGGGGAAGTCCTTTAATAATACGGGAGGTATTGCTCAGTTCTAATAATTTCTGGTTTATTTGGTGCGGTTTCGGCTAGTGTACGTAGCAAGTCATACTCCAAATTCATTCGGTTCCTTTCTCTTTTCCTCGTCAACGCTGTTAAAATTCCACGTTCAGACCTATGGGTTGCGGCGAAACGGCTCGGCAGTCTCAGCTTTTTTCAAAAGCAATTAATGCTCAACACCAATCCTTGCACAAAATCTTGCTCGCTGTGTTTCGGAAATCCATTTTATTGTGTTGTTTTGGTGAGGACCATGGAATTGTGCTTTGTCCTCAGTTTCCTTCGCTGGATATTTTCTTTCATCCACTGAAAGGGTCTTGGCAACTGAGAAGCCACCTGGAGATTTTCCAAAAGAGTAATATATTTGTCGATAAAATGTACTACTGACGACAAATGAAAAGATATTTCATATGAATGTGCATTTTTCTTTTCTTCCAAGGATCATCATTGTTAGTTCTGAGTACATCGTAACGCCACACACACCAGCTCTGCATAAACAAAGCTACGATTTACGAAGAGGACTGACAACCCTATCCTGAGCAGTTGAAGTATGCGTCATTTTTCCTTGCAAGATGAGGTTAAGCGTATTCGTTTCCTGGAAGATAGTTTGATGAGTTGCCGGTTTACAAATAAATACATTATCTGCTACGATGGCGTTTAAACCACTCTGCTTATCCTTACTGTAGTTTTAAATAAATAAATAAATAAATAGTATATTCTCTGTTTGTTCTAGGAACTCATGCACTCGGTGCAACGCCATGCTCAGTGTTAAAGAACGCACTTCTGTTTGGAAAACGGCACGTCGAAGTTGCCCCCTAAAGTCACTGTACAACCTTTTAAATACTTTTGTATTTGTTGCACTGCCGCGGATGAGATTTACAATATTCACTACTTTAGTAAATTCGTCTAGCCAACCAGAGGGTAGGCTTTTCACTGCTAAAGCACAACGATTTATAATTCAGAAGCCAAAGCTAGCATGCGGAGCAACTTCTTGACTAATGTCTGGAATCCGGAACGAAAGGCCAACATAGACCGTACTCCCTCTGTACAGCCACCCACCAACTTAAACCACTGTAGCTTCTTATACTCGACGAAATACCTCACTGTTCGGGAGATCTCCTCAACATATACTGACGCGCAGTGGTCACGAGCACAAGTACTCTTCATTGAAGTCGTCGCCTTCAAAGTACAGAACGTACATAAGTATCTCAGAACAAGAAGCAACGTCGGTCTACTCATACAACTATGGTGCGAACAAGGACCTTGACTTTTTACCTTAAGCTACGTGTCCAAAATATGCTTACTCAATTCGTTGATGATACTTTTGACAGTGCTGTTAGAAACGGTATCATAATTATCTGTTCCGCATGTCACTCTCCAAGTAATGGGTTAGCCGCATCCAGTATGCAACGTTTGATGAGATCCTTTCCTTCTGTATAAGGTTTCTAATTTTCGGCGCTTGGAAGTGCGACATAGTAGAAAGCTTCAAGACCAGCTACGGTTGACTGAAAGGTAGCTTGATGTATGCACGCGCGAAATTTTAGTGTGTTATTTACGCATGAAGAATGCAATACGTTTTCCTACCAATTGTGAATGACCGTTCAAAGTGGCCTTTTAATCTTCTGGGTTTCGTTCTCTTTACCATGAGCACTAAACTCTTAGAGGATCATCAAAACTTTGTCAACCAAATTAGTAAAGCCTCAATGTCGAAAGTCTTCTTTGTAGGACCGCTAATTTTTCAGCTGACATGGTTCAAGAAATAAAAGTTATTGGGCTGTGTATTTCATATATATATATAAGCTATAACTGGCCAAGCGTTGCTTTGCCTCGGTGTGGGTCAATGTTAATGAAAGAATGGAAAAACCTCACCTTTGCGGTAGCTGTAGTTACTCGATACTTGCGGGCATGCAAGGTTGTTCGCTGTTCCATTGTCTGGTTGAATAAACATTTTAGAAACGAAAAAGCTTAGCTCTATATGAGATGAGAATGCAAACTTTTGTGATCTTCCGCTGTCTGGTTAAAGAAAAATGTTGGAATAAGAACTTCTCACCTGAATAAGCGATTTGTAGGACTAGTTAATACTAGTCCGAGACGATGCGCGGAATTAAGCGCGGATATCAGAAGGCAATTGGAGTCGGACACAGCGGACTGTATTCGATGGGCTACAACAAGAAGCGGACGGATGAAGCGAGGCAAGAGCGTACACGTGAGCGCGGGAACTTACAAGGCAGTTGTGTGTCGAGCCGGTTGTAAGATTAAAACAAGAAGGAGTAATGTACAATCGGTCAACAAGTAAATTGTACACGAAAGATAAGAGTTATCTTTTTGGGCGCTACAGAGCTCCCCCCTAGAAGGCTGAACATAGAAAGCCTTCGAAATCGAAAAGGAATGTTGAAACGAGGTTCGTAAGGCGAAATCGTGCCGAGTAAAAATGGGCGTGCGTTCGTGTAAATGGGGGTTCGTCGGAAGTCGGAGTCCGCTGTGCCGTTTATGATTCGTTATTTATTGAATGCAGGGCAGGGTGCATTTCGGCGAGCCGTTGGAGCGGGCTTGTCGGACTACAAAAAACTGGCTAGTCCAGAAAAAGGCCGACAGGACCTCAACCTCCGCTGCTGCCAAACGGTGCGCTTGGGAGTGGTCTCTCCCCCCGCCGCACCCCGCCCCGCGCCAAAGCGACCCTCGTCCCACGAAGAAAACGACCATGGTCCCACGGAGAAGCGACCCTCGTCTCGCGGAAAAGTGACCCTCGTCCCGCGGAGAAGCGATCCTCGTCCCGCGGAGAAGCGATCCTCGTCCCGCGGAGAAGCGACCAGTGTTCGCGTCAGGGTCCTCGAAAACATTCCTCGTGTGGGCCAGTCGATCGAAGGGGAGGGTTGGGGCATGTAAAGACGAGAAAATAGAAAAACACGCGCAGAAAACGCCAAAAAGAACAAACGAATGATCTGCGTGTTTAAATATTTTTTGGTTTTTGAATATTTTTCGAGAAAGGTTTTTCGGAGGTTTTTTGCTATTTTTGTTTGTTTTCAAAACGTTGATCGACCAAAAACGGGGCAAATATATACAATATCTACAAAGCTAAAAATATTTACACTGTACATAGTCGGAGAAACGGACGGGCTTACGCACCTCCCGACCACGGCGATTGGTCGTGGGAGGCGGCGGGCTAGATTCGGGAGAGGTTGGGACGGCTTGTAGACCGAGATCGTGGTCTGGTTGAACTGGACTAGGATGAGGTAAGTTGGTGCGATGAGTTGTAACGTCGCACGAAGCACTACTAGACGAAGTAGGCGAGGTGGCTTCTTCCATAAAGGCGGGTTTTAGACGGTCGATGGTGACGACTTCGTGTCGACCACCGCGGTCAATAGTGTACGCCTTACTCGCACGATGCAGCACCTTGAAGGGTCCTATGTACGGCGACTGAAGAGGCTGTCGAACACCGTCTGCGCGAAGAAGGACGTGTGAACACGTAGACAGCTTTTCGGGCACGTACACTGGTGTCTTCTGCGATCGAGGAGCGGGTGGACGTAGCTCACGCATCTGATGAGCCAATCGGTCAGTGTAACTTCCGTAGTCAAAAGTGGAAGTACATGGGGCTGGTGCTACCAGTTGTCCGGGCAACCGCAGCGTGCAACCGTAGACTAGCTGCGCTGGTGTGGCGTCGAAATCGGTTTTAACCGTGTTTCTTAAGCCTAGAAGAACGAGGGGAAGCGTTTCAGACCATGAAGGATCTGCGTGCGCACGTAGCGCTGCCTTCAACTGGCGGTGAAAACGCTCCACCATGCCGTTAGCGGCCGGATGATACGCCGTCGTCTGGACGTGGCGACAGCCTAAATCCTTAAGCAACGTGGCAAATGTCGACGAGAAATGTGACCCTCGATCGGTGGTCACGATGGCGGGACAGCCGTATTGAGCTACCCAGCGCTCCATAAAAGCTTTCGCTACCGTTTCCGAGGAGCAATTTGGGATGGGGACGGCCTCAGGCCATCTAGTAAATCGATCGATGCAGGTCAGTAGATATACCGAGCCTTTGGAAGGCGGCAGAGGACCTACGAGGTCGACGTGCACGTGATGAAAACGTGCGTCTGGCGTCGGAAACGTGCCTAATGGGCTTCTCGTGTGCTTGTGCACCTTCGCGCGTTGACACGGAAGGCAAGCAGCTGCCCAAGTACGGACGTCCCGATTAACATTGCGCCAAACGAATCGTGCGGTTACGAGTTTAACCGATGCACGAACGCCTGGATGAGACAAGCCGTGCAACGCGTCGAACACGGTCTGCCGAAACTCACGTGGGACGACTGGGCGCGGCGTGCCCAGAGATAAATCGCAGAGTATCGTTCCGTCTGATGATGTCAGCGGAACGGGTCGTATATCCAATGAGGGAGACCTGCGTAGTAGATCAACCTCAGGATCGTTGAGTTGTGCTGTGGCCATGGCTGCCAAGTCGATAGCAGTGCCGGCGTCAGCGGAAATAGCTTGAATGCGGGAAAGTGCATCGGCGACGGCGTTGTGCACACCTGAGACATGCCGTATATCGGTCGTAAACTGAGCGATATAGTCAAGGTGGCGCGACTCTCTAGGAGAGTATCGGTCGGTAGTCGAGCCGAGCACGTAAGTCAGGGGTTTGTGGTCGGTGAAGACGACAAAGGAGCGGCCTTCTAGGACGTGTCGAAAGTGACGTATCGCTAGATATACGGCTAGTAGTTCCCTACCGAACGTGCTGTAGCGAGATTCGGTAGGTTGTAGGCGTTTGGAGAAAAAGGCTAAGGGTTGCCACGTGTCGGCTACGCGTTGCTGCAAAACAGCGCCGACTGCCACGTCCGAGGCGTCAGTACTGAGGGACAGTGGGGCGGCCGGATCGTGGTGCGCTATAGAAGCTATGTTGGCGATAGCCTCTTTCAGCGACTTAAAAGCAGCGCGTGCTGCGGCAGGAAATTCGAATTTCTTGAGTTTCCCTCGGAGAAGGTCCGTGAGGGGTTGCATCAGCGAGGCGCAGTTGGGTATAAATCGTCGGTAAAAGTTGACCAAGGCCATCAAAACGCCTGAGCTGTTTGAAAGAATGAGGCTCGGGGTAGTCGATAATGGCTTGAATTTTATCCTGCAGTGGCACGACGCCTGCAGAAGAGATACGATGGCCCAGGAAATTAACTGAATCGACACCAAACGAACACTTTTCTGCGTTGATCGTCACCCCGTGTTGAGATAAACGATCAAAAAGTGTTCGTACGTGGCGTATGTGCTCTTCTCGTGAAGAGCTTGCGATTAAAATGTCGTCAAGATACGCGTAAGCGAAGTCTAAACCGCGACAAACTTGGTCGATGAAACGCTGAAAAGTTTGCGCGGCGTTCTTTAGGCCAAATGGCATGCGCAGAAACTCGAACAAACCAAATGGAGTCGTCACGGCAGTTTTAGCGATGTCCGCCTCGGCTACCGGAATTTGGTTGTATGCGCGTACCAAGTCGATTTTGCTGAAGATATTTTTACCCGCCAGACTGGCGGTGAGATCCACTATGTGTGGGATCGGATAGCGATCAGGCGTGGTTACCGTATTCAAGGATCGATAGTCGCCGCAAGGACGCCAGTCCCCCACAACCTTCTTCGGGACCATGTGCAGAGGCGACGCCCATGGGCTGTTGGACGGTCTGACGATACCAAGTTGAAGCATGTGGTCAAATTCGGCTCGTGCTGCCCGTAGTTTGTCTGGAGCAAGCCGTCTTGGTCGTGCGCTAACTGGTTGACCGCGCGTAACTATGTGGTGAGCGACCTCTGTCGTGACTGGTGGAAGCTCTGCAGCCGGTCGAACCAGTCGCGGGTATTCGGAGAGGAGGCTCAAGTAGTCGGACGGTGCGTCTGCGATCCGAAATACAGGGCTGATTATCGGGGCATCTGAAAGGACACCATCAACACCTAGTTTCGTACGGTCGTCTAAAAGTCTGTGGCGACCAGCATCAACAAGCAACCCAAAATGTCGGAGGAAGTCGATACCGATAATTGCGAAGGGTACAGACGCAACCATGAAGACCCACTGAAAATCTCGGCGAAGATTGAGGTCTAGGTTCATCATGCGCTGACCGAATGAAGCTATCGGAGAACCGTTGGCCGCACGCAAATTGTACGTAGGCTTCGAGTGCTTGTCGCTAGCGGTCGCTGGGATGACGCTGACTTCCGCTCCTGTGTCGATGAGGAACGTGATGGAAGAACGTCGATCCTTAACGTAAAACAGTCGGTTTGCTTGGTTATTGAATGATACGTTTGTAGTGCTAGTATGCGGGCTATTCGTTTTCCCTGGGTCGTGCCTAATGCAGGGAGCCCGACAACGTCTAGCTCTTCCACCGTATTGGCGGTGATACCAACATACTTCTTCGACGGGTTTGACATTATCTGACTGAGAACTTGTAAGGAAAATGTTGCGCTTTCGTGCCGAACGTGACGTACTCGGTGCAGGCACAGACGAGCCGCAATGAACGGTAGCCAAAACGTGGTCAGCATTTGACCGTGGCACCCGCTGCTTCGAAGCCTTCATTGCTGCTATCCTGCTGCGAAGTAGCGCAATTTCCTCGTCTTTAGAGTCAGATCGGTCTAGCGACTGGGAACAAACATGTGATTCGGTTTTCATCGGTGAGAATATGTCACCGGAGTTACTGGTCGTCTGCTGCGGAAAACGTTCGAACGCAGCGTCTGCCTTGGTAGCTAAGTCTTTCAAGGGTGCATCTATAAACATGGACAGCATTACCGGCAATGGCTCTGGGAGACGTGCAAACCACAGCTCCTTTATCCCTTCTTCGCTCAAGAATAAGGGACCAGCGATGCGCTGAAGTTCGCGGAGCAATGTCGACGGCTTGCGATCTCCAAGCTTGAGACCATTGAGCTGCTCAAATCGTGTTCGTGCGCTGGGTCGTAACTCTTTCAAAATCGCTTGCTTCATCGTTTCATACTTTGCCTCATTCGATGTGCAGAGTAGAATGTCCTCAATCAACGTCACTACCGACGGAGGAAGGCGTGGGACGAGCTGATTGTACCTTGGACGGTCCGCCGTTATGCCCTTATTTTCTAGTTCGATCTCGAATATCTTAAACAAAACTTCTGGACTGTGTTCCATGAAACTTGGAACAGCCAAAGTAAGCATGGTTACGCTGTGAAACGACTCAGATGCAACTCTCGAAATGTGAGTCGAAAGATAAAGAACTAACAAAATACGATAAAAGTACTAAAATTACGCAAGAAACAAATGAATATAGGTATATAATCGAGAAAAAGGAACGAACTCACCAAAAAATACAAACGAGAAAAAATTGAATTCGCGCGTGCGAATCGGGGTCACCAATTTGTAGGACTAGTTAATACTAGTCCGAGACGGTGCGCGGAATTAAGCGCGGATATCAGAAGGCAATTGGAGTCGGACACAGCGGACTGTATTCGATGGGACTACAACAAGAAACGGACGGATGAAACGAGGCAAGAGCGTACACGTGAGCGCGGGAACTTACAAGGCAGTTGTGTGTCGAGCCGGTTGTAAGATTAAAACAAGAAGGAGTAATGTACAATCGGTCAATAAGTAAATTGTACACGAAAGATAAGAGTTATCTTTTTGGGCGTTACAGATTTCGTTTTTCAACTCTTGTGGGAATACCACATAGTTTGTTGATTATTTGTCTATGCAGACATGGAGTTTGGCAGGTTTTTCCGACTCCAGAACACGTAACATATACTTGTGCATATGAGAAGCTGTCGGTGCGTAGCTCCAACCCACACACTATAAAAGACTGCCCCTGAGCTTTACTGCTTGTGATTTGAGAGGACAAACGAATAAAAAATTGCCATCTGAAATGGCGTATTAGTAGGAAGCTTCGTAATGTGAGGAAAGAAACATCATTACCTTGAAGAGGTCCAGACCAGTTTGTTGCCTGCACAACTTTGCTGAGTACTCCTTTTACTGCAAGCCGCGTGCCGTTACCAAGCTTTGGCTGGTTGATAGTTCACAACATGGTAATTGGTGTGCCCATTTTTAATTCAAGTGCGTGCGGTGGCAGCTGCGAGTTAATTCAAAAGTTCTGCTGATTAATTAACCGCATCAGCTGCTTCAAACACAATATCCAGAAACTTATAGGTGACCCTCGATTGGAATGTTAGGCTGAATAATAATGTTCAGTTCCTCGAAGCCCTGGCTTTTGGCCTCAAAAATAGCTCGTTCACTCAGTCAATCGTGCTTCGAGAAATTAGTTTTATTATTAAGAAATACTTTTTCCAACAGTTCTCTTGACGTCACAAAATTGAAGGTTATGTAGTAACGAAATTCTTCTTGTGCTCAGACAAACAGAAAAAATTTCTGTTCCCATATCTAGGAATTGAAGTAAAAATGCCACAGATTAGTGACGGCCTTGAGACTGGACATCCATACTTAGAGTTGGCTTTAACGTCTACCCGTGACGTCACAAATAAGCATAGTTCAGTTAAGCATTTATTTTGTCCACTGGTGTAGATGAAGGCATTACAGGCAAAGTTTGCCTGAAATCTGCTGCCAATAATAACAAAGGGTGCTCAAATGGTCTGCTGTTTCCTCACACATCTGGTAGGGATCGAGAAAGTGCCAACAGCAATTTTGTGTGCGCCATTGCGTATTCATCCCAAACAATATGTTTGCGCTTCTGCAATACGTTTCCCATGCTGGAACGTCTGGAAATGTTGCAGGTGAGTTTCAATGAATTGCTTGTTCAATAGCATTTTCTGAGCGGAAGGAGCTGTTCTGCATCCGGGTAGTAATGTCACAGCTAATCCAGAGGAGGCGTGAGCTGGGGCTATGTTAGTTAACGACTTAATTGCCGCAAAAATCAATTAATGAAGGAACGTTGTACCAGTTTCTCCTGCCGCATCTAAGAAGAAGATTGCTCCAACCGCGTCATTGCCAGTTTGCATCATTCCATTGCAAACGCCTTTTGGCTCGTAGTAACACAGAAAGGTTAAATTGCACATAAGGCAAAAGATCGCAAGTACCATTGTTCACCAGGCTATTCGGCAACAAACCAAGCAGTGGCAAATCCAATCGTTGACAGTTTTCTTAATTGATTTAGAGGTTTGAAAGCGATTTCTTAGCACAAGCTTCAAACATTGCCAACCATTCTTTTAATAGTTCCGCTGGGAATTCCATGTTTGTATCAACATTTCCCTAGTTTATTCGACCGGAAATAACTTTGTCTATGGGCGAAGTATATTGCTTCCAGAGCTCTGTCGCGGACAGAGGATGCGAGCGGTCAAAATGATTGCAAATAACTCGGGAATTTGATTTTCGTTTGACTTTCTGCACGTGTCAATTATGCATAAATTCCAGTGGCTGTCGTTTTCCTGTAAATGCAGAGATGAAGATGCGCTGCGAACCGTTGCAAGTGTAACGTTGCTGACAATCCTCAATTGTTGGAAAGACGTAGAACTAGACACAGTGGCCAGCCACATGCGTAGAAAAATACATTCACCTTGATTGGGACGTACAGTGGATAGTCTATAGTAATTTCCTGGAAGATATCAGGTTGTCTATTTACCTGCACTCCTCAGTTGCGTCACGCAAAGTTTTATCTACTCACATTTATGGGTAATACATGGACATAGCGGAAAGGAGCAGTTGTTTCGTAAACGTGTCAAACTGCCGTAACATGAAGAAAGCAGTTAATGTTGTAGCCGGTGGATTCAGGGCCCCTGGATGCACAACTGCTGCTGTGAAGGATATACGTTGTCCGTTCTTCAGGTGTGCTGCTAAGTAAACGAGAGTTGGGTTTGGTTCATGTATCGGAAATGATAGAATGCGCCATATAGCTACATTCGTACGCATGTGTCTTCCAGTGCGACTTCATTTATACGGATTCCCGGATTCGCATCATTTCCGTTTCTTTTTATGCCAAAACTTGCTAGGTCGCTGCTCATGTGCACGTACTTATATATGTAGTTGATTTATTTGACGAAGATACGGTATTCCGCGTTTTCTACATCTTGTCCGTTTTGAATAGTACTGGCTAAAATGGAAAAACCCACCCAATATAGACTTCGATCCCGCGCATCGCAGCTGTATAGTGACTACGTTGCCACCATCTTCTGCCGCTTGTCAGCTGTGTAAGGGATGTCCGTCTGTTCATGTAACTGTGGTGAATAACGATACTCGAGGACATCGCTTTGAGCATTTTCCGTCTGTCATGCGCGGTGAATTTGGTTTTAGTAAACCGCAGGATCAAGGTACATTATTTTTCGTCACAACTTCCTGTAAGTCCTTATCGACGTCAGGCTCGGGTATTTCAAGGGACCTTACATCGTCGCTTTCGATAGAATTGATTTTGTTGTACAGTCAAATGATGGTATGTGCATGTGCCAGTTAGCTCTTTTGCTATTCCACTGAGTCAATATAACAACGCACTGACACCAACGCATCAGTTTTACCAAGAAGTTCATCAGCGGGTGCAACTTCTGTCTGAAAACACGTGCTGTGAATTCATGCCCATCCACTGGCGACTGCCAAGCAGTGTGCTCTGCCAGCTCATTGGCCATCCCGTCAAAGTACTATCTTCCACGTCCGAGTATATAACCTACTGATATAAGGCTGCTGCTGCTCACGAAATCTTTCTCAATAAACTAGTTGTTTAGCCATCGGTCGGCATTCTCCCACACTTGACAGCTTCACCCCTCTGCGGGCTCCTAGAGACCGAGAAACGGGCCTGCTTGTATACAAATGCTCAATGTCTTTCTAACAAACTGGCTGAACTGAAAGATCGCCAAGCTTCCGGCTCGTATGATGTCGCTGGTATCACCGAGACATGGTTGCACACGGGAATGACGGACGCTGAAGTGTCGCTACCCGGCAAGTCGCTGATCCGGAACGATAGGCTCACAAAGGAAGGTGGGGTAATCCTGTATTACCGAAACGACTTACAGTGCGAAGCCGTGGAGGACTCAGACTCGCAGTTCCCCGACTCTATTTGGTGCCGGTTGCAGTTAAAAGGCAGGGACGCTTGCCTTATTGTCTTGGTGTACCGCGCCTCTAACTCAACACCCGAAACCGACTACCACCTATCGGCTGCTTTAAGGTGCAGTTTACAACAAAAATACACTCACATTATTATCATGGGTGATTTCAACGTGCATTGTTTAGAAGCCCTTGCCACGATCGGAGAACAATTCAAAACCGATCTACAAGATCTAGTAACTACTGTTCCTCTTTACAACCACAGCACTTTGCCCACTCGGTTCAGAACTGGTAACAGGCCATCTGTGCTAGATCTTGTGCTTACCAACGAAGAGCATATGACTGATGCTTTGGTTTTAGACTTCCCGTTGGGTCGCAGCGATCATGCAGTCATCAGTTTTAACTTCGTCTGCTATGCAGACTATCTGAATGAGAACGATGAGACTGTGCGAACCATCACAAGATACGACCGACTCTCCCAGCTAGTCAGCGCCACAGCATGGTCTTTCCTCGAAGAAAACCCCCCCGAAGTCGCCTGGCTCGAGTTCGTCAACACATTCAGTCAGCTGATTGCACAGGCTTCAGAGATACAAGCTTGCAATAGGGGTAAATCGGTTTCTTTCGTTAGAAGCAGAACTCGAAAATGGACGACAGTACGCAACGCAGCATGGCGAATGTATAGAGAAGGTCCAGCACCAGAAATTGGGACAACTAAGTAGCCCAACGTAACCACTGCACACAACTGTTAAGAGAAGACAAAGCCGCCTATCGGCAGAACATCCCAACAACCTTCAGCGCTAACCACAAACTGCTGTACAAGCACGTTAATAGCCTACGAAAGGTGAGGCAAGGATTTCCTCCATTCAAGACGGCTAATAACCCAACAAGAAAGGCTGTGGAAGCAGCAAACTTGCTGCAGATGCAATACGCCCCACGTTTCAAAGAGTCTTGCCACCAATCGATCTACCAAGCTTTGTATTCTGCTCGCCAGGACTAACCCACATCAAGTTTACCGCAGAGGCTGCATTGCAAAAGCTGACTTCTCCGCGCAAACACAGCTCGCCGGGTGTCGACACCATTCGTCCGGGGGCATTGGGAGCAGCAGCAAGCCAACTGGCAGGACCTTTAGCTCAGTTTTTCCAGCGCTGCTTAGACCAGAACCAAGTTCCCGCCATGTGGAAGCTTGGAATATTAACCCCGATTCACAAAGGTGGAAGCAGAACTGATCCCCTAACTACCGCCCAGTAACCCTTCTTCCTATACTCTCCAAGGTCATGGAATCCATAGTTGCCGATGCACTGCTGTGCTATCTGGAAAACTGCAACCTCATCACTCCTGAACAGCACGGTTTCCGCCGACAGCGGTCATGTACAACTAATTTACTAATTGCACGCAGTAGTTGGACCGAGACAGCTGACGCTGGAGAAGGTGTTAATGTGATCTACCTGGATTTTTCCAAGGCTTTCGATCGTCTAAACCATTGGATACTACTAGCTAGGCTGCAGCAATACGGAATCGGAGACCCTCTTTTAATCTAGATCGCTAACTTTCTATTTCAACGGCAATTAGTGGTCAGAGTTCGGAGCTCTTTATCGGATCCCATACAAGTGGAGTGTGGTGTGCCGCAAGGCTCAGTTCTAGGTCCACGTTTGTTTTTGGTGTTCATTAATGACCTTGCACAGGGAATCGCTTCAACCTTCCTAATGTTTGCCGACGATATCAAGATCTGGCGCAGGATCCAGGCGAACGCCGACCAACATTTGCTTCAAAGTGACTGACATACAGTGTATCAATGGTCGACCCAAAACCTATTGCATTTCAACGTCAGTAAATGCCAGGTGCTTTCCATCCGACATCAGTGCAGCTACTCATACCGACCCGGAACGGATGTACTGCAACAATCAACTCTCGAACGTGACTTGGGTGTCCTGGTTCAAGATGACTTGGGTTGCTGCAGGCAATCCGAAAGGGCCTCGAAGACCGGGAACCAACGCGTTTGGCTGTTGAGGCGGGCGTTTGGACAAATATACAGCTCCATATTTCGACAAATGCTCAGTGCGTACGTTCGCCCCCTTGTCGAATATGCAATTCAAGCCTGGCATTCATGGCTGAAACACGACCTTAATGCACTGGAGCAGCCACAACGCCGGGCATCTAAGAACGTAATTGGAATGCGCAATCTTTCCTACCAGGAGAGGCTGCAACGACTGGGATTGTTCAGTGGAAGCTATCACAGACTACTAGGCGACCTGATTATGGCATACTTGATTCTGCGAGACCCACATCATGTGTGCCGTCCTTTAATGCAACTCAGCAGCAATACAAACCTGAGGGGCCACCTATCAAAACTCGCAGAACAATACAGTCGTCTGGAGTGCCGCAGAAATTTCTTTTCCATTCGCGTCTGTCACCCGTGGAATGTTCTCCCAGAATCGGTCGTCTCTGCACCAACACTAGCAGTATGTAAAAGACGGTTGGACGATGCACTCATCCAATTACACGTTGTTACTTAACACTACTTCTCTATTCTACACCTGGAGTTTACCATGGAATTATTTGTTGTTAACTGTGGATGCTTTGAATCTAAGAGGATCGCAGGACCACAACGAAGCAAACGATAAGTCCCTATTATCATAGTTAAAGTATTAACTATTTTACTATCCTTATTATCATTATTGTTATGTTGATATCCCCACCAACTATCCAACGGGACTTGTAAAGCAACGCTTCTTAACCCGTATAAATTCATTGTTTATTGTTCATTGAATTTACCCTGCCCCAATGCCTTAGCCTTGACTACCAGGTCTTCCTCACGTTTGCATTATCTCCACTTTTGACTACCCGTTCAGATGATTCACCTTTACACCTGGTTGTATTAGACCATAATACGTTTCTTCCGATGCTTTTCTTCTGTAACTTTTGCTGTGACCTTTGGCTTTCATTGACGTGACAGCTACAGTATGCTCTGCCGACGAATTGCTTATCCCTCACAGTGCTGGCCCTTTACGTCCGATTGTTTTACTTACCTAAATAAGTTTGCTGCTGCACTCGTACTCTTCCTGAATATTGAAGTTACTTAGTCGTTCTCTAGCTAAGGTTTCAGAATCTATTGACTATCTTTCTGTCCATGAATACGCGCTAAAACGGTTAGACAGTTTCGCTGACCACCTCTTCAACTTTTGGATTCTCTGAGCTGTTGTTTCATCGTCACGTTTGACCATACTCCTAACCATTTTAGGGCTGTAAGCCAAAGCATGTTTCCTACACCTTTGTCTGTCTCTGACACTTAACAGCCTCGCTCCTACCTTACCATACTAAATGTCGCTGTATGAGTCCGTTTATCCTCATTTTAACCTTAGCTCTGTTAGCCTATTGATCCCCAATGCTTAGCACTGCTTTAGCCCAACCTGGCCCGTCTTTTTGCTTTCTGCGGAACCCAGGACGACTTCAGTTTAACCATCTCAAGGCTATTATGTTATGTACTAGACTCAACTTAATTTCCCCCATATTTCCACTATTCACCTCATGTTCCCCCTGCACAACATAATGGACGTCAATGCATGGACTTGCTTCTTCGCTTATTATTCGAAATATATCCTGCCTAACGACACCCAAGTATATCACTGCTTTAGCCTCCGGTTTCCCGTCACTCACATTTCTGGCGGATTTCTGATTATTGAGGTAGTGGCGCTTCAACATCATCTGTGCCATCACCAACCCATCACACATCTGTTCGCATTCACCTGCTCTTCACCTATGCTAGGCAGTTTCCCACACACTTTGAAAGCTGCTTATGAACTGAATGCTCCTTGCTATGCATCGTAATACGGTTGGCATCACGTAAGCTGGTACTGGTTTTCTGTTGGCTTTCATAAAGGATAATTAAGGCCGCCGTTCACCGTTCTATCCATGCTTCTTTCCAATACCCGTACTTTTCGCTGAACGTTGTAAACATACTTATTCCTCTTTGGACCATGTGTTCTACAGAATCACCTTTGTATGCAGCAGTTGTAGTCTGAGCCACACACAGACGTGATGTAAGAAGGCAACTGTAAATCATAAATTATGAAAAAAATTACCAGGTACCACGGAACCAGGTAACACTGCAGGCAAACAGTCATTTAATAGTATTATCGCTGCATTCCAGTCTGTTGGCTTGCTTGGTTGCCTATTGTTCATTGCTAGTTTTTCCCGAGACTTCCACAGATACGGCGGCCGGTGTATGATGGCTCATCGACTGGCAATTTCTGCTTCATCCTCAACCGCCAGCTGCTTTGAAACAATTGAGCACTTCTCCGGGAACTCAACAGCAAATCATCATTCCGACGATACCTATTAGCTTCCGAATGGATCTGCCTTTTGTCAATTTGGGGAGAAGCCACTTGCACGGGGTCTAAACGAATTGGTTTAGCTCGCCTTACGAGCACATTGCCACAAATTACTGACCGGAACAATGTATTTACCTGGATCGTTTCTTTCACTACGCAAGACACATTCAGGTATCGCACTTAACTTTTTGACTTGGAGAGCTTTGCTGCCTCTCACTGGTGTTCGGATAATTGGGTTCAGCACCTTACCCAACTGAACAAACTTTAGATACATTTCGTACTTGGTGCTTTTCTGAGAGCATATCATGGAGCCATTACTGGAACTTAAGACAATTTCTCTTGATAACACCGTACCTGTGGAAGCATTCTGTTCCCATTCTGCGGACAAACTATGCTTTACCTGGTCTGAACTCAGGGGTAAGGCATAATTACTCTGGTAATCCTGCCCATGATCCTAAAAGAATTAATGCGAAGTTACTGCAGATCTCGCATTTAAATAGGGAGGCGCATTTTCACCTGCGATGGAATCAAGTTTGCCACAGGAATCAACTGCACTTACCACCTGGCACGTCCAGTGTGCATACGTGGTCACGAAGTCTTCACGCCAGGACCAATGTACTACTAAGGAAAAGGCAAAGTCCATTAATTCCTAATCCTTACTCGACTGCACAATCCTTCACCTGACTTTCTGGAAGTTTCGTTTATTGACCGGTTGCAACGACTCATGTGGGACCTAATCTAAGCAATTCGGTGAGGCAGAACAGCGGTTTGGTGCACATTTGACTGCGAATAGCGAAATATAAAATCGGTCTGTTAGATATATGGCCAGTTATACATCACCATTCAAAGGGATTGACGGCGGACTTCCAGGACGGGGAAGGGCTTTGCCTGGCAAGCGGTATGCCTATAAAAACCACAAATGTCCGTTGAACAACTGTGCGACGTGGCGGATGTGAGTGGCCACTGAATAGAGTCACTGCCCATAAACTCACACTAGCAAATGCACCAGAGCAAACTTTCACATGAGTTAAATATTTTTTGGACAAGTACACTAAAAAGACACTTCCCTGTTTCAATCTTTCGTCGCCACTCTCTATTTTACGCATTTCCAAACTCTTAGACCGACTTTCGCCACCTCGTTAAACATTCCGTTCCGGAACAGTGCATCCGCCATTATGGTAAGTTCTGTATATTGTGCGAAAAGAGCTTTTCATACAAGGCAAAGTAAGCGAAACAATCACTTGTAACATCTTGATCATGCAAGATTTGGTGTGCCACGAAGTATTCGAGAATAAATTATTTATTTATTTTATTTAAAAACGGTTGTATAGCGTCTCAACTTGGATTGCAGGTGAATGTAATGAATATGTCGGGATGCTCGTATTGACAAACGTACGCAATTTCATCCTGAGCGGACTTTTGAATGTAATGCAAACAGCTTGCATCAATAGATGACAAAATTTTGAATCTAACAACGTCAGCTGCTTTGCCGTCATTGACAACCGCATCGCTTAACTGCATGCATTCTTTAGAGCAATGCTCGGTCTGCTTTATGCGTATGAATAACAAACGTGATGTTTCGATTTTTACGCAAATATCGGCGGTGTATTGGAGCAACCATTAACGACATTCCGATGTATAAGCGTCTTCTTTCTCTGGAACCTTTAATCGGTAAGATGGAAGTTCATTTAGCTGCCTATCTTACGTGTATCTTCCTCAATAATTGGATTTATCGTTTTAACCTTGTTGTGATATCCATCAGCATCATTCCAGAAAATGATGGGATATTGAAGAGCATCGTAGCATCTATGAGTTTCAGCAGCCAATAGCGGCTGATCCTTTCTCCGATAAAGTACAATATCTTTCGTTTGGAATTTATCTCCGGCTATAACGAGTACAACTCCGTCCATTTTTGGAGCAGTGAATCTTCAAACATCTCCTCCAGATGGCGTTTTGACAGCTCGAAAAACAGCCTTGTGTGCATCAGCTCTCATTACGTCAATAGCTGTTTGACACCAACGCAATAATCTATTTTGCTGCGAAGAAGCTCTTGCAATTTGGAAATGATGGACCTATGTGTGCCGGATAAAATTCGAAGAGTGCACTTGATTCATCCCTGTCCTCACCGACGAAACATATTTGTAAGAATTTATGTTGATCATCTGGAATAGGAAGCACAGATTCCGCTTTATGACAAACCCGTCCTTTTACTTTGAGCGTTGGCATGAATGGAACTGTTACGTCTACTGCACCGAAAGATGTCATTTGGAAGCATGAGTTGTGGTTCCTGGTGTTAGACAGATAATGTTTTAATTTCGCGACATCTCCGGTAAACAAAGTTATTAATCGCTCTTACAGTTTTTCTATTTGAGGCAGTTTACTTGTTCCAGTAGCGCAACACCTTCCTTTTGTTTTCCAATAAAGTTTATCGCCTTGCAATCCGCGCACACTGCAGTCATGGTGCCAATGAGAGCTTGCTGACGCAACCCGTAATACTCATCTGGGTTTTACCGTAATAAAACGCGACGAAAATTGTACGACTGCTTTTCACGTGGTCGCGTTGGACAATGAGATGCTGTTTCCTGCTGACGAGTATCATCCACAGTAAGCCTGCAACGCCCATTCTGTTAAGAAGGAAGCATGTCTGAAGCTGCAGAACGCTATCGTTTTAGTAATATTTCCTCCTTGAGTCTGGATGCACGTTGCAGGCATGTATCTAAACCATTCTATCTCTGTGCTCCTCAGTTTGCTTTGCTCTTAAACGTCGCATTGCTTCGGTTGCGCTAGTACAACGGCCTAAGCGCGGTCTCCTGCCAGACATTAATCAGTTGAACAATCCAAGATCCATAGCACTGAAAACGAAGAAAAGGTGCTATGGCAACAGCATTTAAAACTGCAAAACCCTAAAATACGGAGAAGCGCGAACTAAAAACCAATCCAAACGTTAAAAATACTAAATATTATTTGTCTTATAAACTACATCAAACTACAACGTATTTCCCCTGCCTGTTGCATTAAAAACTAAGGAAACGTTTCAACAAACGAAGCGAAAAACAAGGAAAGAGGAAAAGGTTATACCATACTCACGACTTGAATCCCATGTTATCGTCACAGTTCAAGTTTAACTGTCACTTAAAACAACCTTGCGATTGTAATCCGACTGAAACTATTTGAAACCATCTATCTACTCATAAGTAGTGCAAAACACTAACTAATTTATCTACGAACTTTACACTTCTCACAAACATCCACCCTTAATCTGCCATCGCCCATTGGACATCTGAAGGACATGTACTTCGGTTCATCGGGAAGTGACGGGTGAGTGAGCCAATCTGCAACATCAGGACAGGTACGGTGAGCTTATTGGCAACACGTCGCGCACCAAGCAGAAGTCATGTGTTAAAATTTGCGCACCTAATCGTCAGTCCTCTGTAGCTCAGTGGTAGAGCAGCGGACCGGAAATTCGTGGGCTGGGGTTCGATTCCCCGTCGAGGCACATTATTGTGCGTGAATTTTAATCGTGACTTCTGCTTTCTAGGAAATAATTTATCGTCTTTAGAATGTTCACTACCTTAGTTATGCTAAAAATGACATCTATACAATATACTGCTTATGTGAACTTGGTACTAGTCGAATGCAATGTCGTGTCAAAACTTGCAAACAACCGGCGAACAAGTTGCGAAGAATACCCTTAACAAATTTCCTGGTGATTTATTGTTATACATATGTATGTATATATATGTATATATATAACATTACCAATCACAACAACAGTTGTACCATAATAAACAAAAATATCGTTGTTCACAAATGATAACAAGGCAAAATGCCTTGCCTGCTTCTTGGATGATCACACCGATCCATCTTCTACTGACTGCACAATACATATGCAGCAAACCAGGAAGTGACGCGTATGCGTACGAGGTTTGAGCCATAAGTTTCCAACTACGAAGTAAACAGATTAGATGACAATGAGCTGGCGAGAAAATTTTGGACCATCATCCATTCTGATCATTGTTCAGTGATTTCTTCTCACGAAACTCTACGTCAACAGTCTAGCACACTTCACAAATCCTAAGCGTCATTATACTTTGAATTTAAGTACAAAACTCAGTCTATGTCAATGGAGAGTGATCACTTTTCCTGGCTATAAATGTAAGTTACAGTAACAACAGTGTTCAGCGTGTGCGGGTTGAATCTAGTGACGATGCGACCACAGAGTCTGAATGGTTTGCGGAATTAGAGCTTGGCAGACGGTCTCTCGATGCTGAGGGACAATGCAGTCGACCGCGGACAACATCGCCGTTGTGTAAGTGATGCTGAAGGGAAACTCGCGGGTGCCTGCGGTACAGCTGGAGCAAGACATCGGACTTTTCTCAGGACTGGTCCGCAGCTTCTTGCATGAGAAGATCAGCTTCAGAAAGGTTTGCGCACATTTGGTACCCCACCAGCTCAGATAGGAGCAGAAATTGACTTGGGTGGATTGGCGCCGCACCATGCTTGCCAGGATTCCTGATCCATGTTTCATTGCTCTTTGGGAGATCCGCAGTGGAGATGTGACCTGCATGTACAGTTTCAACCCAAAGACAAATCAACAGTCGGCTCAGTGGGCAACCATAGTTTGTGCACCGCCTTCAGAAATCCTGGCTTGAGGGCAGTGTGACCAAGCGGATTTTTGCTATGTTGGTGGCCAATACCGGTCATGTGGCTACTGTATCGCTCGTACGACGACGCGCACTCACTGACGAGTGGCATGCCACACACTATCTACCACAAGCGCTTGAAGCTGTAATCAGGCGTCGTCCAATGCATCCAGCACGAGGGAACGTCTTTTCTCATGACAAGGCGCATGCACATAGTTCCCAAGCCGCCGTAGATTTTTGGCTAAAGAACGCATCTTAGCATGTAGTCACCCACTCTACTGTCGGCTCGTGGCTCCGTGTGACATCTTTGTGTTTCCAAATGTCAAGCGCGTGATCCACCACGAATTCCCAGAAGCTGCAGTGGAGGATTTTATCAAACTGCTTGAAGGGTTACCCTCTTCTACATGGTCTAGTTCCTTCACCACATGATTTAAGCGCACGGAACTGTACATAAACGTTGGTGGAGCGTAGTCCAAGAAAGTGTGTTTTTATGTTGTTGCCAAAAATAAAATTTTTGTGCATCCGGAAACTCAATGCTCTACCAATGTATTACCTACGTTACAATATTTACGGGCTTCCGGCGACTTGAATAGGAGGGCAAATGAAGAGCTGCCAGATTCCAGCATGACCAGGGGCTAATATCATCTAATATCCACCATATACTCCAGTGTTGTCTTTAGAAACGGACCTCCCTCTGCATATCCTCTCGCAGCATTAGAAAACGTTCGTCAAAGTACAAGTCCCTCGCATCACGTTAATATAAGCAGATAAGTCCACAAGGCTTTCGTTTCAGCTCCAAAATGGTGCAACCGCTGCCAGAGCATGTTGTTACAACCGAGCTGTGTAGGTTGTACTAGTTGGTGCTGAAAATAAAGCAATATACGCGGGCGCGTTGCACGTAGCACGTCAGTGACCACTCCAGAATGCGGGAGAAAATTCACGCCATGCGCGTACAGTTGTCAGCAAATACACGTATCGGTACCTGCCCTGGATCGTTTCTATTGAAACCGGTGCAGAAAGCTTGAGAGCCGCATAGCCATGGCCCAGTGCGTATGATGCAGCTTTCATGGGTTTTTACTTTAAGTTAACTACTTAACCGTGTTCGTTGTGACTACCATTTATGCAGCAGTGTGGAACATCATGCAAGCTGTCTGCACGGACTAGCTCGCTTGCCAAATGAACTAGCGCGCCGTTCGCACAAACGCCGGTTCGGAGAGACTAGGTTGACCCGGTCAATCATTAGGTCGAAGGCTATCATCTGGCACATGTTTTACATGCCAAGGTACTAATTGCTATACATGGATGCATCAAAGGTAGGGTGAAAGGTAGACTCCATCGGCAATTTCAGATGGCTCACGTCCGTGTCCAATATGTCTCAACTGCCACGGAGCAGGAAGTTTTCCACATCAAAACCTTTCAGGCTTCAGTAGACGGGAAACGACCAATGTACACAGCGTAACCTAATGTACCTGATAATGGCTATTTACGATAGAAGCTTACGTTGCTCTGTGCTATAGCGTCGACAGTGTTAAACAAGCCTATATCCATGTTCTCTACGTATGGAATCAGTTTCCTTGAGGTAGGTACTTCCGTGTGATCCTGCACAGACAACATGCTTTCAACCAGTTTTCAACTAAAGGGCCGAATTATGTCTTCATTTAGCCTGAGTTCCACTGTCGCCGCAATTTGCGGACAGCGTGCATCGATAATGCGCGGGCGGTTTAGCAAAATGGAGATGCGGTTATGCTCATATATAATGACAGTAGCAAGTACATCACTGTATAGTGATGCGCTTTATTATTCTTCACTTTACTTTCATGTGTAGCAACACCGTACACGCCTGTTGTGAACAGTTCACAAATGTCGCAATATAGTAGCTTCCTGTCGGCGCATCCTGGTTTTCCCAAGTTGCTTACTGACCTACTAGCTGCTGACTTTTAGGCATAGTGCTGTCGAAGAACATGCCGAGCCTCATTAAACTACCCCAGGAGTGTACATTGTGCACAACCGCAGCACCGGGATTTCATTGTTTAATTGGATTCATTTTACAGTACACTTTACCTAGGTGACGGTGTAAATACGCATTGGGAATGGCCTTGCTCAGAGCTTGGAGTAGACCCAGATAAGAGTATTTAGTGCAAGAAATAGTTGCGACAAATACAAAATTTTAATGCGCAGCAATAAAGATGCCCATGAATGTATTTGTGTGACTAATAATCATACAAATATTATCCAGTTGGATGGCCAGGAACAAAATATTGGTCCCTCAGGAATCTCAAACGTTCACTCCAGCGGTGACACTTTGCTGGCTCGTGCTATGAGGGTTAGCACAACATACACATCGGGCTTCCCCATGTAAAGACCACAGCAACGCTATACAATTGAGGCACGTTCTGTAATCCATTGTGCCTCAGTTACCAAATACAACGCTAATTTACACGTGGTATTAAAGCCAAAAAATTCAAACATGGGCATCTTACTACTTTGCGTAGAACTTCATGTAAATGGACATTGCTATATGTCGACAATCTAATTAACATGCGCTAACCATCACTTGCTTACCTAGTGCAGAGCATCATCGTAATAGAGGTTTTTTCAAGCAAATAATTACGTTCTGTTTTTGAATAAAAGGAATCTCATCACAAGTCGAACTACCTGGGTCCAAATAAAACTTTCGAAACTCACTCCGCTTTCACGTTATTTATCAGTTTTAATAGCATCAATAAATTAACGATTGTTAACATGTATCACAAATAAATATCTCAGGAATCACTATCCACTTGATGTCACATTTAGTAAACACTTGCAAAGCGACTTACATACATTGGAAATTTACGCTTGCTTAATGATTATATTAGATATCAGTTGGACAGCAAATGGGCTTTAGCAACGGAAAAAAGTTACATATAAAGACGCCTGTTGACATGTCAACAAGTATGACGCAATTCGTGACGTCCTACATTGAGCTTAGTTTAAGCACATGAACAACTATTTACTTCATCATTTTTAAACACTTCAGTATTTTTAACTAACTCGCAAACCTGTTCCATGGTTTCTATGCTATACCATTTTGCACCGCTTTTAGTTTATTTAATGTTGTTGGCTACACCCGGTCAGTCATGTAGCAAAATCGTTTCGACGGTAGGGGATAATGCTTCTACGCTTGTAGCGACCAAATTATGCAAAACCAGGCGAAATGAATCCTGAAATCATATTACGCAGCTTTGTAAACCTATAAAAACATTAAAAGGTGTGAGGAACCCTTTCATTTTTACAACCGTTGCTTTGACGTTGCTTTGACGGACGGTATTTCTGCTAACATTTAAGCTGCAGTCATAACCCGAATAACACCTAGTGGTAGCGCGCCAGATTGTGGACCGTGCAGTCGGGGTTCGGACCTTCGGTGCGACGCATTTTATACTGGCTCCGGCGGTAAATATATTAAAATTGGAACGTTAAAGAAAAGATTGCAATGGCCATTGCGCAAGAATGACATTTATGATTTGAAACTTTAAAATGGTTATAAGCTTGCACATCTACAGGAATGTCTGTCCACATTGCCTCATTCTTGAACATTATTCTATCTTAGGGTGAAACACCAAGGCACGCGTTTGCGAAACATTGCTTACGAGATTTATTTATGTGCCAATTTTCCTTCATTTCGTGCTCATAAGACATCAGCAACTTACCACATTGCTTATGTAGTGACCTGGAGATTCCCCTGTTTGGCTGCCGCATGCTGCGTAAAATATTACAAAATTACAAAATTATATTTTCTCGATGTACATAGCAAAATAGCCGTTCGCCTGTTTGAACGTTGCTCGCGGCGTTGCTGGCGTGCCATACTGATCGAGATTTTTAGTTGAATTGACGTGGAAAACAGTGTTTGAATAAACACTTGAAACGAAATTTGACTATTGTCAAATTTCCTCTGATCCAAGATATCTTGGATCGATTAAAGCGGTTCTGGTCAAAGCGTCTTTGGCGCTTACTGGTAATTTTTCCAGTTTTTCCCAGTTTTAACCCCGTTTTGCACCCAGTTTTTTGCCTTTTTATTGTGGTCGTTTAACTATTGCATACGTGTTATAATCACTCTGTTTTCCACTATGTCGGTCTCGCAATGCACCGAGGCTGTTGTTCCTGATGGCTCGGATTCTGAGGTTATCGCACTTTGTGGCGGACCAAGCTGCAATGTACCAGTAACTGACGATTCAGGCGGTATGCAATGCGATGTCTGCAACCGATGGTACCATCAGCTTTGTACGGAGCTAAATACCGAGCAGTACGCAGCGCTGGCCTCTAGCGAAAAGTTGCTGTTCCGTTGTGCCAATTGCTGCAGCCGCCGGCAAGGCCGCACAGCCTTTCGTACGAGAGATGAATCTCTTGATACCCGGCTGCGAAATGTAGAGCGTTCGTTCTCGATGCTCTCTGATCTTCGCTCTAAGATTGATCTGCTTATGACGACGCTTCCGGTCTCCAACAAAGCAGATTTGATCGCTTACACTGATGATCAGCTTGTGGCACCTATCATTATGTCACCGGTCCAGATGGCTACCGACCACAAAAATGAAGCAGCTTCGGACGTCGTATCTATACCTACGCTGATCGATGCCGAATTGCTGGTTCAAGGGTCACTTCGAGTTAAGCGAAGAAGAGCCAGGAAACCTCGTAAGCTCTCTGCAAAACAAGAAGTTGTCTCGGCACCGGTAACAGGCCAAGTGTCGTTACTTGGCAAACCGTCTGACGGTTGTGCGAAGGCGAAGATCACAACACGCACTACTTATCAGCCGAAGTTGCCGGAAATCTTGGTTCTCACCGAGAAGACATATTCTGAAGGTGTGCTTGATTCTGCTCAAAGCGAAAAAGCCCCACGGGACCCTACTCCTGTTATCAAGAAGAAAAAGCAGACAAAATCTGCTATAAAGCCTTCCGGTGAAATCGATGACCCTAACAAAAGTAAGACATCGACAATGGAGCGAAAAACATACGCTGCCGTTGCTACATCATCGGAGGGGCTAAAGACAGTTCCATCACCAGTAGTGAAGCCACCTGCTCCGAGTGCCGAATCAAAGACCCGTGGGGTTAATACACCCCGTCGTGGCGATTCTTTCACGGATAGTAGCGTTATATTCCGTAACGCGGCTGAATCTACTGCTGTCCTTCCCGCTGATCGCATGTTGGACGACCTTCAATGGTTTAAAATGTGCGTAACGAGGCTTCTTCCGCCTGGTTTTCCAGGCGTTACTGTCAGGAAGCTGATTAGACTGGGGAACGTCCCAGTTAACGTACCAAACCCGCGACCGCGGCTACTTCGTGTGGTACTCTCTACCCCGGAGGAACGCAATGCTCTCATGCGGTTTGCGTTTAAGCTGAAAGGTACAAACATTAGCGTTCAGCCGGACCTTCCGCTAGCCGATAGGCTGAAGCTAAGGGAGGCCATCAAGGACCTCAAAAGCAGGCGAGCGGCCGGTGAACAAGGTCTCCGGTTAGTGGGTTTTCGGGTGGTCAGCCGGCGGTCCTTTTCCGCCCTACCAGTGCCAGTACTGGTAGCGCACGACCCAGGTCTGGATCTAACGAAAAACTTCAGATAGTGCTAAGTAATGTGCGCAGCCTAAGGAATAAGGTGTACGAGTTAGGTCTGCTTGTAGATGGGTCTCATCCCGATATACTCGCATTCACTGAAACGTGGCTGTCTCAGGACATCACGGATGGTGAAGTACATCTATCTGGCTACGCACTATTTAGATGCGATCGCTCTGCTGGCCGACAGGGAGGGGGCGTCGCTCTTTATGTGAGCTGTAAACTTGACGTTTTGAAGACTTGCTTATTTCAGTCAGCAGACAAAACTGTTGAAGCTCTGTCGGCTGTTATTAGCACATCCTCGGCTCAGGTTACAGTTGTAATTGTGTATAGAAGCCCTGGGAGCGTATCCAAAGAGGTACTTGACTTCATTCGCTCCCAGTCCGCAAATAAGTGTTTGGTGATGGGCGACTTCAACCTCCCAGAGATTTGTTGGGCAGATCTTTCTTGCGACTCAGCGTCAGGCACATTCGGCGCTGATCTGCTTGAACTTACGCTCCAAGTATCTTTGCACCAGTTCATTGACCTCCCCACTAGGTACATGGACGCCCAAGTACCGTCTATCTTAGACCTTGTATTCGCTAAGTCACTCGATTTTGTTGATGACATTACTTACGGACCTCCACTGGGTTCCAGTGATCATGTTTGTTTGCTCTTCAATTGTACTCTGTCTAGACGCTACCAGAGTACTGTTGAGTCTCGCCCGAACATATGGCAAGCAGACTATCAATCAATGAGAGCCAAGGCTTCTGGTTTCCATTGTGAGATCTCAGACGACGATACTGTCCAGGTTGCCTGGGATAAATTTAAGTCCTACCTCACAGAGGTCTCTGCTCCCTTCATACCAGTCACAAGGAGAAAGGAGGCCCGAGCACAGCCGCCCTGGATAGATCCCACTGGCAGGCATCTGCTCACAAAGAGATCTAGATGTTGGCGGACTTACCGAGACGCTCCGTCTACCGATACTTATGACAGGTACCGTAAAGCTAGAAATAGGTGTAAGCAACACCTAAGGGATGCTCGGCTCAATTTTGAAAAAGGGTTAGCGGACGAAGCTTCAGAGAATCCAAAAAGATTCTTCGCTTATGTCAAAAGGCGCTGCGGTTCGAACATGTCAATTCCAGTATTGATGCGTGATGACGGTACTCATGCGCATACGGATTATGACAAGGCCTGCGTACTCAGTGGGCAATATGCGGCAGCGTTTGTAAGGGAAACCTCTTTGACAGGCGTTGAGCTGGTTTGCAGGACTCCAGAGGGTTCAGAACTATCTGAATTTATTGTAGCGGAGACTGCAGTTCGTAGGCTGTTACAAGGGCTGAACCCTTCTAAGGCCTCTGGGCCTGATTTAATTCACCCGAAACTGTTGCATGAGTTGGCTGCGGAACTAAGTGGACCGCTCGCTATTGTGTTTCAGAAATCGCTTGACAGTTGTGCATTGCCTTCCGAATGGAAGGAAGCTGTCATCTGTCCCATCTTTAAACATGGGGACAGGGGTCTGCCTGCAAATTACAGGCCAGTTAGTCTGACGAGTGTAGTAGTCAAACTCCTCGAGAAACTGGTGAGAGATTCATTGGAGAGTCCTCTGAGTAGATTTAATCTACTTAGCAATGTACAACACGGATTCCGGAAGGGATTTTCGTGTCTGACGAATCTGTTGGTGGCTCGCGAAAATTGGGCGGATGCAGTGGATAACGGCCACACGCTGGACGTGCTTTTCGTCGACTTTTCGAAGGCATTTGACAAGGTACCCCATTTGAGGCTCGCGCAAAAGCTGTCCTCCTACGGGGTATCTGGCCGCGCCCTTCATTGGGTGACTGCCTTCTTGGAGGGTAGAGAACAATGTGTACGGGTAGGCCGGGGTCTGTCATTTAGGCAGTCTGTCCTCAGCGGCGTGCCGCAGGGCTCGGTCCTTGGACCGCTGTTGTTCTCTATCTATGTGAATGACCTACCCGCGGAGCTTGAGGTACCATCGCTGCTATTTGCTGATGACCTGAAGCTGTGGAACATTGTTGATGTTCCTGGGGGTTCCGAAGCTATTCAGCGAGCATTGGATAAGCTTTGGGACTGGTCTACTTTATGGTTACTGCCCATAAATCAGGCAAAGTGCTCCGTTCTTCGAATTGGAGGAGGTTGTCCTCCTGCGAAGTACTTGGTCGGTGGGGTCGAACTCCCCCGTGTATCTAGCCAGGTTGACCTAGGCGTCGTACACTCTTCGGCGTTACACTCCGGCGACAACTGGAAGAAGGCCGCAAGCAGAGGTTTCCGCATGTTGTGGTTAATCCGACGTTCTTTCGGAGTCTTGACGGGCGGCATCTTTACGAGGCTGTTCTCGGCTTTCGTTCGCCCTCATCTGGAATACTGCGTCCAGGCTTGTCCGCCCTGCCTCGTCCGGGACAAAATGGAGCTAGAGAGGGTTTTACGAGTGGGTACTAGGTTAGTCGAGGGATTACGGGGACGGACGTACCCCGAGCGTCTACTTAGTTTGGGAATGCATTCAATGCACTACCGAAGGCTTAGAGGAGACCTAATCCTAACCTACCGTATCTTGACTGGGAAGGTTGGTCCAGATTTGTCTTGGCTATTCAGTCCCGCTAGATTGTCTGTTCTACGCGGTCATTCGTTGAAGCTGGACAAACCGCGGTCCGATCGGATTAGGGCGGAAATCCGGCTGTCACGCCGAGTTATCGACCGCTGGAACATGCTTCCGGAAAGTGTTATCAGGGAATCTACGGTTAAGGGGTTTGAGCGGCAACTTGACGCTCTTGGGTGGCAACACGAAACCTTTCCATTTTCCTGAGTAACTCGCATCTTCGTACTTCGATTTTCTTTTCTCTACTTTTCTTCACGTATTGGTATTATTTTCTTATTTAAGTGCACTTCCCTATTCTGTACCTTCGATTTCTCTTCCTATCCTTTGCTTACTTCACGTGACTGCCACAGCAGGGACTGCTAGGGCAGGAAACGTGGGCATTAAATGGTTGGCCAGCC
>OX104063.1:171325749-171656800 GCA_944474145.2 Dicrocoelium dendriticum
CCATTGTGGATAGGCTGTCCACTCTCGTCACGTATAGTTTCACTAACACCAAGTCTCCTGCTGCCCGTTTCCCGTATCAGACGGAATAACTTACGATGGTTGTCAAGGGCAGCGGCCACTTCCATCTCTGACGCACGATGAGACCACCAAGATTCGCGGTCTCTCTTCAGGCTAGCACGGAGTTTTGCCCGGAGCTCTTTGCGAGTTTCATTGTGCTCGCTTCCAGCCGGGATTTGCCGGCGAGCATCTATAAGTTCCAGAGACCGCGAAGAGACCCAATGTCCATGTTGTCTATTAGACATACCACATGAGGATTTGCCTGCTGTTAGTAAGGTATGGCGAACATGTGACCAGTGACCATCAATTGTCTCCTGTGAGCGCTTGCTCAACTCGAATGTTAGCGTACTTCGATACGCATTCAGAACAGCTGGTTTTGTCAGTTGGCTGGTGTCAATACGCCCACAGCGTCGTCGTGGGCGTCCGCCAAAACGAATCCGCATGTCAGCACATACAAGTGCATGATCGGTGTCCACACATGTGCTCCAAATCGAGCGACAATTCTGGATGCAGCCTCTCCAGCGGTAACTAATAGCAATGTGATCGATCTGCGTGCAAGGCTGGTTCGAGGTTGGTGGGCTCCAAGTCACCCTTCGGCGGGTGCTGTGTCGGCAATTAGTGCTCTCAAGAAATAAGCGAGCATCTTCACACAAATGAAGTAACCGCTCACCGTTATCATTACGAGAGCCTACACCGTGTTGACCGCCCAGATGCAGTTCATCAGTGGACAACTTTCCAACTTGTGCGTTCATATCCCCCGCCAGCACAACAGTGTCCGTGCTTCTTCTGTGGCGAAGGATCTGAGTCAGTTGGCGGTAGAAGTCGTTCTTTACCGAATCATCGCTACAGTTTGTGGGCGCATAGGCAGCGATGATGAATAGACATCTATTAGTCCCGCGCGACTTCGAAGCTTTAAACGAGCCAGCCAATCGGACCGCACACATCCGGCTACTGATTGGAATCCAATCAACCAGAGCAGCTTCAGCCCGGGGACTCAGGGCAATACCAACACCGGCTTGGCCGGTGCTCGAAGCTGCATCGTCACCGGATAGGCGCAAGGAGAAAATACTGCTTGCGTCCCCTGAAGGGGATCGCAGACTGAGCACAGTGCTCGAGTCTTGCAGGCGAGTCTCTGATAAGCAGCAGATATCGATCGAGAGGGTCTCCAATGTTCGGGCAAGTGCTACCTGTTGACCGATTTGTAGCAGTGTGCGTACATTGAGGCATGCCAATCTGAAGGAGGATCGAGGGCTCCAAATGGAAGCCGATGAACTGGATTGGACCGCTTGGTTGGACATGGGCTTGTCGACAGGAGAGGAGTGACGCTCCGCGTTCACGTGTGAGTTGAAATTAGAAGGTAAATGCCTAGCAAAGCATGTTAGGGGAGGGCCAAGAATCGGGGGGTTGAAAACTGGGGGGATATAAGGGAAGTTGGAATGGGACGGTAAGAGTGAAAAAGCGTAAGAGGGGGAATAAGAAGACGGGAAGGCTTGAGCAATAGCATCCAAACCCCTATCCACCCTGCTCGATGCAGCAGATAGGGCACCGTTTATTATCCTCTGCGGTGGCCAGAGCATCAAGAAATTGTTTGAAGGAAGCAATGAGATCCATACAAGGTAGATCCAACAAATTTGTAACACTGAGTAGCGTTCGTTGAACTGGCTCGGATGAGTGTAAACACAATAGTGTGTCATGAGAATTGAAATGGTAACTCCAGATTAAGTGAGAGCAAAGACAGTGTGCCGCCGGACGGTTACAAGAACAAGGAATTTTGAGCATTCCGGGATTACATCAGAATTGGTGTTCTAGAACGTTATCATCTGCGTATGAGGGTATCACAAAAAGCCAACCTTTGCAAATCATTCGGGGCAACAATTTGTCTTTAGCTCATGCCGTGGAAGTAATGGCGGTTAGTTATCTGTGCAATTTTGTCAGTAATCATCGCAAAAGTTTTGTAGCTTTATTTGTAGCAGGATGTTGAAGTAACCTCTAGGACCTACTAGGCTGGAACACACTGCGTAGTGCTATCGCTGCGCCTTACGTTGGTGTCAATACCGCGGCTGTTGTAGTATATGTTGTGGGTTCCTGCGTGAGGTACTAAGTCTGTCTGTGTTCGACCAGTATTTTCATAAGCCGCCGGTCAGCCCGGTGTCATAGATATGATGCTTGGGTCTAGGCGGCGTTTAATTGTTACTTGTTGGGAGGCGACACACCATGTAGGCTAAGTTAAAATTGCGTTTCCATCACAAGTCAGGTAAATGTACAACAACTTGCTTAGAGTTACGCGCTTTGGCATGTGCTTTGCACTTTCAAGGGGAAAACTACTGTTACTGGATTGGGGCGACACGACACCAGTTTCCATCCTCTCGCAATAGCTGATCATATTGGTCAAGTGGTTTAGTCAATTAAGTGGCGTGGATTGTAAACCCAGAGAGCATATTGCAGTATTTGTTGAGGGCACTGGAACATTGCAAAATTGTAATCGCCTATCGAGACCGATAGATGTCTGCTTACTTGCCAATGTTATCACATGAACAATAGCGCTTGCCTCTACGCTCTGAAGACACCATGAGGTTGACCGTGTGCAGCCACCGTGGTCTGCACATTGTTGTCTATGCACCACGAAAATAAATAATCGGGTAATGTTAAAGCTTGTCAAATGAGTTTATCTGCAGGTCCTTTGATACTTTGTTAGAGTCTGAGGAAATAAAATCGTGTTCGATGGTTTTATCATGTACTCCGCATGCCAGCGCGTTGGTTGTCTCGCCTCCTAGTGTTAGCCAACAATGCACCTAGAAAGGTGAAAATCCGAGTTGGTCAGTCCTTGACATGGTGTAGGAGCATTTAACTTGGGAGAAACAAGTAGATACTATTTTGGATGTAGCACATCAATACAGTCATTGGGGCTGGCTTTCCGAACTACCTCCTCGTGGTACCAGATGGGTGGTTCGGGTGTTTCCCGTTCCAGCAAGGTTTTCGGCGACAGTGCTCCACCTCTGTGAGGCATTGTTCTCCAGCAATTGAGGTGATTTTATGGGGAAATTGGGTCCCTGTTTGGTGCTCTACCAAACATCAGACGTATGAATTGAACATGCAGTCAGCGACTCTCAAAGGCAGCGATTCGCTGAATTCGCCCCGCCGCCTTGTGGGTAGGTTATTTGGTCAAAAGCTCAGAGTGGGGTCCCCTAAGTCAAATCTCTACTTCGGCTTCGGCAACTAAATGGTATCACGCCCTCACACAAAACCATGGACTGTTCTACAACATGCTTTTCGCTTACCGTTTCTGCTTCTTACATTCATGCGACTTCATCACACACCAATTGTTTGTTTGCTAACAATCCCTACTTTCCGTTACCCGATTCATCTGTTCAAAAAGTTGGCTGCGATCCCGGTTGCGCCGCGAACCACGGGGTTCAGCCGATGGCTCTCCTTCCATCCCGATCTTCGTCGCGTCTGGCGTGCTTCGACTTTCGGATACTCATGCAGATTGGACAGCAAACTGGTCTACTGCGCACCCTAGGGTCCCTCGATATCAGCGTCTGGTGTCTTTCAGAAACCCGGTTACAAGACTCCAGCCCCTGGCTTACATTGAAATGCCCTACTGACCGCGATGCCAAATAGCACCTGCATCTTTCTGGAGATCCAGAAGCATCCTAAGCAGGTTTGGCTGGTGTAGGTATGGCACTAAGTGACAAAGCCGAGACGGCACTAGTGCACCGGTTTCCGATTAACAACCGACTGTGTGTAGTTCGGTTTCGGGGCTCATTTACAGTAGAACAATGGTGTACTACGGGTAAAATCAAAAAGGGCAGCGATGAGAGACGCAACTTTTGATGATCTTCGCGAACCCCCCAAGTGACTGCAGTAGTGACGCTGCCAAGGACGACCTCTAGCTGAAGCTACATCAGCTCTTGATTAATGCTAAAATGTCGGATGTCGTTGTGCTCGCTGGGGCATTTAATGCACGCGTTGGCCGCCTGTTACTGTACGAAGGAAACCTTGGTGGTCACCACGCGCTCGATGAGGACCGCTCTGAGAACGGGGAGAGGCTTCTCATATTGTGTCAAGACAACCATCTGTTCCTCTCGAGCACTAACTTTAAGCGCAAGAAGAAGCGTTCCGCAAAGTGGCGTCCCCCTTCGCCAACACATCCGTGTTCGCAAATTGATCGCATTTCATATACCTTCAGATGACGCGACCGCGTACTGGACTGCAGGTTTTTTGGTCTAACTTCGTTGACTCGGCTCATGCACTGGTCTGCGCGAAAATCTGTATGCGTTTTGGGAGTTCCGAAACACGAAGCACCGCAAGATTGATGTAAACTGATTAACTGATTCCTCTATCCAGGCGAGCTGTCAGTCTTCACTGGCATTCACACTCAGTTGCAATCCACCACAAGAGAAAGAGTAAGACTGGACTTGTATACAGAAAACGATGACCGTTTCCGAACAGTCAGGCTGCGGCCTTGCCCGATGCCTTTTAAAGGTTAGAATCTCTGTTTGCTCTCTGGAGCTTTTCGATGGCCGAAAGGATATCCAGGCGGAATCAGATTTAACGAGCGGCGCCGTTCATCTAGCCGGCTGCTGAAACAAAGCCTATTCAGGGATAGCAAAGCATGCTGGTCTGAAAATGCTTTAGTGATGGAGACTGCTTCACACATTGGCAACACTTTCAAGCTTTTCCAACTCATTCGGCCCACTGGTCTCAAGAGGCCTGGTGTCAGAGAGCTTATTTGCGAGGCCGATGGGTATCCGATCAGCTACCAACAGAGGCGTTTGAACAGCTGGGCTGAACACTTTCACTCGCAATTCAACAGACCCCCACCGTCCATTAGTAGATGCAGTACCCTTTGTTGTCTACCCTGGCTCATTCCACTCAATCCACCCAGCGGAGCAGAATTTTGCCTCGAGATTCGAGGTTTGAAGCGCCTGCAGGTTGCCGACTCAGACAGACTTCCTCCGGAGCTGTTCAGATACGGCAACCTGGCGATTAATAACCAGCTGACATCGTTGTTCGCAAAAACCTAGCAAGAAGAGAAGGTGCCTTACTCTTGGGGCGAATTAGTTATTCTCCTGATTTTCAAGAAAAGCGCTTGCACTTTATGTGTTAATCATGACTCGATTAGTTTCATTTCGGTAGCCTTCAAGCTATTGGTATCCATTCTGCTTCGTAGGTTATCCCCAATACGTGAATCATACTCCCATGAAAAACAAGCTGTGTTCCGTCCTGGCAGCGGATGCGTGGACCATATCTCCACGCTCCACCAGCTCCTCGAACATCACAACTTTAGTCACAAGCCCAAAACCTTTGAATTCCTGGACATCCGTGCTGCATTTGACTAAGTTGGCCAATCTGTTTTATGGTCTTGCTTGCTAAAATACCGGGCGCCAGAGAAGTATACCGCCATCTTATATGCACGTTACTTTCATAACTCCGGCATATTAAGGATCTACATTAAGCCTTCCTGGCCATTCGCTATCAATAGCGGTGTGCGGCAGGGCTGTCCTACGTCTCCGTTCCTTTGCAAATTTCGTCAGAGCAGTGGGAAGACATAAGTTGCGATATGTCAACATTTCGATTGTTCTCATCCGTTGAGTTGATGAGTATTATCGAAAGGTTGACATATGTCAACTTATGTCTTCTTACTGCTCTGAGGAAATGTCTGAAAGTGACCCACTGTTTTACCTTTACAAATTCGTAATCGAAGATATTCTGTCGAGGTCTCTAGAAGTTTTCAGAAATTATGGCCCAGATTTCTAACGGGTGAGCGCGTGACCAACTTAGATTATGCTGATGATATCGCCTTACTTGGTGACGAACCTCAGGGTATACAAGCCATTCCGTATCCCGTAATTTACGCCCATGAACAGGCTAAACAATAGTTGCGAAGAAATTTCTCTTCGATAAGTCTCTCCAGGCATGTGCCATTATGTATAAAAATGACATTGGGATAATATGCTATTTATAGCTGAGCACCATTTAGCCGGGTCGGCTGAGTGAGGTGGAGTATTCAGTGGCAAACCTTGAATATCACCAACTCAGCACTTAATCGCATTTTTTGACTGCTATCAACGATTTATGGATGATACTTTCATTGTCTGTAATCCACATGCTGGGGCAGTTTAACAGCGCCCATCCATCACTGCAGTTTACGTGTGAGGCGGAGGATGATAATAAGTTACCTATTCTGGACATCATGCTGCTACGAAGACACGATGGTTCGTTGCAAGGAAGCGTGTATCGGAATCCAACATAGGTAGGACAGTACACGCACTTATTCCGTTTTGTGGCGTTAAGGTATAAGAGAAACCTCTTCCATTGTGGCGCGAACATCTGCAGTCCAGAGACAATTGAAGCCGGAAAGGAATTCATTGTCAGAGTGCTGGTAAATAATGGATACCCTGCCGCATAGGTCAAGAAACATTCCACAATTCGACTTTGGCCTACCTTGAGAACGACTGTGAGAAAACAGGAGCATCTTCTTTCAGTTCCTTTTAAAGGCGATATTTCCTCTGGCCTGATGAATAGGAAATTACCAACTGCAGTGAACCAGACGTACCCAGCAGCTAGAGTTCACGTCCTTAGGGAGACTGCTCCGCTCATAACCCAACGCCTCAAGGACAAAATTCCGGTCTTGTCCGAATCGTATGTCCTATATCAGTTCATCTGCACCTGTAGTGCACGATAAATCGGACACACCACCAGACGACTGTCGAGGCGGGTAACTGAGTATTGCCCTGCCTCTCTACGGCACGGTACTGTTAAGGCAATCCAGAGCTTAATTTCAGGACACCTTGTGTACAGCGGACATCGTGTTCCAAACAAGGTGACTTCCAAGACGCTTTATATTTTGTCTAAACGGATCCCTAAGAGACTCAAAAAACATTTGTTGGCAAGTACGGAAGCCATCGCGATCAGAAGACTGAAGCCGAAGCTATGCAAGCAGAAGGCGCTGGTGCGAAATTTGATCTTGTCATGACCATAGACCAGTTGGCTAAATTCAGGCTAATTGATCTATGGCGCTATTCAAATTTTGTCACTGAATACTCCACCTCACCCAGCCGACCCGGCTAGATGGTGCTCAGCTAAAAATAGCTTATTATTCCAATATCATCTTGATTCATTATTGTATATGCCTAGAGAGACTTATTGAAGAGAAATTTCTTTCAACTATCTTTGGTTTTATACATTCTGCATCGTTTGTCGGTTGAAGCATCTAAGTGTGGGATGAGCTTCGCACCCATCGAAGTGTAAACTGCAGCTCCATGATTGGCCTACATCTGCTCTCTTGCTAAATCATGAATGTACACAACTTTAACAGGTAGATAGTTTCGTCTACCTTGAAAGCTGTGTTTCTGCTGAGGACACTATCAGCAAGGAAATTTCTCTTCGTATCGTTAAAGCCCGATCAGCATTTGCCTATCTGAGGTACTTGCGGTGTCGACGCGTCGTCTCAGTTTTGCTCAAAGGCTGTGTTTACAGCGCATCATTTCGTTCAGTATTTTTGTATGGGAGCTAGCCCTGGCCAATTGGCGTAGCAGACATGCGTCGTCTTTCTGCCTTCGACAACCGGTGCTTAAAGAGGATCGCCTGTGTTTGGTGACGACATCCAGTTCACAGTGATGGTCTTTCGACGTCTCGTCTTGGGGAATCAAAGTATTCCGTTCTACAAATTGATCTTACTGCGCCAGTTGAGATGGCTTGGTCGCGTCCTACGCATGGCGCGTGAGTGTCTACGGCGTCGCGCTGTATTCGCTCGTCAAATACCTGGTTGGAGGCGGCCGCGTGATGGTCAGCCTTCCACTTGGTGATAGCACATAAAATCGCTGACATTGCATCTAGCCGCCGTTAGACCCGTATGTCTCCAAGGAAGGGAACCGAAGGATGAGGAGTGCAAATAACTTAACACACTCGAAGATATATTCTGGAACCGGAACCGGTGGAAGTATTGTGTACATATGCATTGATTCACATGTGTAGTATTTCAAACGTTGAAAATGACACAAAAGAGAAAAATTCGCGTATAAAAAACAAAAAAGCTTTTCTTCTCTTTTTGTCCACGTGTTTCTTGCTTCTTGCGGCACAGTAGCTAAAGTGTGTTGCTCACCTTCATCTACTATGGCACGATGATTATAACGCTGTGACTGCCCCTTATCCGCTAATCTCCATGGTTTTTGTTGGCTTTATGTCTATTTACTAGATTGTTGAGATCATTACCACTATTAATATATAGTCAGCAGTGGTCATTCATTCGTTCCCTTATCACCGGAACTTAACTAGCTTGTCCCTACATTGCTCACCTATGTTTACATTGCAGCTACTATCAGTAGTTTCATTAGAAGCGTTAGTATAACACCGTAACTCTACGCAGCTCGCCACAGGACTCCTCGGTGCACAGATAAGTTAATGATCTGAACTGAGCTGTACTTTAGTTGAAACCCATGGTTCTTTCTACCAATATGCGCGTCAAAATAGTGCGGATTGCCTCAAAACCAATAGTATTCATCACTCTTATCTGCTCTCACTTCTGTCTTCTCACTCTTAGCTTCTTGAAATTGCCAAAGTATTTAGGGCCTGTAGATGGAGTACTGGATGGCGCAGCATAAGCCGCCCATGGTCACTCCGCAGCGGCAGGCATTCTCCGATCGTCGGTGGTCGCATTAACAGGCGGCCTAGAAAGCGGGTGCAGCTAATTGCTAATGTACGCTGGCTGGTGCGATGGATTTCACTATACTACCACGTACAATGCGAAATAGTTAATCACTATTCCTAATAATTTCTTTCGTCTTATTACTGATTTTTATGCCTTACTCTTGTATGTTGATTGCCATTCTGTGTAGTATAGCCATAACGATGGCACATTTCAGTGCATTGTAGATTTTTTGACAGACGCATATGGAAGTGCTGCACCATCATCGCGAATTTGAAAAGGTCAGTAAGACACTTGCAGTATATAAGGCTCGGTCCACTTCGTGGAAGCCATTTGAGCTACGAGGTGCATAAGTTTACCTTTACTAAAGACCATGTCTTAAATTTTTCACATTTGACGGTGGGTGGCATAAACATACACAAGCTGAGACTGAGACTAAGACAGCATTTAAGAGCAAGTAGAAAGGTTTCTGTACAACTCTAACGGATTATGAAAAAGCAAAAGTATTTAATTACGAGTCGTCAGTTAATCATTTATCCTTGTCGGTTAGGAATTCGAATTGGTGTCATTAGTTCCTGGTATAGGATGTATCTTTTCCATTTTATGTGCACCGTTTCACAAAAACACAAGCTTCCGAAATAATCGTCGATACGTGTTTTAAAACCCTTCATAGAATCGGCTTCTATTAATCCTTCTGGTAGTGTATTCCATAAGTTTACGATTCTTCGCTCTATACAAAGCTGATGTGATAGCTTGTTCATGCAGGGGACCCTGAGTTTGCAAAGGTGTCCTCGAGTGTTATAGGGTTCCCACAGGTGAAATATTGGCCTGAGTATGGGGAAGGGACTAAAGTGCAATATTCCATAGGTCATAATAAGTTCATTTCTTACTCGTATTAGCAGACATTTGACCTCCAAGATGAGTGTAGAGGCGGAGGGCTAGCTGAAACTAGTGGTTGCTCCATGCCGCTAGGCACGGTGTGGCCTCGTTGTGTTAAGGTCACGCTCTTCCAGTGTTACGAGGATGTTGCTAGAAAATTAACCTAAACACCAAGACAGTATTGGCAAGTGAATTTGAAGTACACGTTGTGTGGATGGATTGCGACGCGCAATCTCAAAGTAGACCAAGACAGTATCTTTGGCCTTGGACCCATTCTTGGTATGAAAATAGAAATATTTCCCTGCAGACCCAATAAAAGGTCTAATAAACCAATTTTGTGATAATGCAGTGATTTGGGCTTAACTACCATATTATGAGGTAGAAGATAAGATAGTTTAAATATGGGCAAGACACTAACACTGTTTAGTACCCGTATACGTTTCGGCGTTCATTGTTGTAGTTAAATGTAAAATGCATTTTCAATTGCCATAATGTTACCTTTTCCTTGTCCAAAAGAATAGTTGCTTATTTAAAATTGCTCTGCATAGTCACCGTCATCTACCAATGCTTAGCAGTGCTCACATATATCTCACCTGAGCAAATAAATTGTTAGGACAGACTTATCACAGCTAAACTCAATAGTTACGCTGCAACAAGACAGGAAAAGCATTTGAACCGGTTTTTATTCTTCTGGAATCATTTTCAATGCCCCGATCTGCTTCCTGTTTTAATCTCATTGATCCCCGGAGAGTAACGATAGGCAACGTGACCAATTAAGCAACTACAGTACTGACAGACCCTTCTCTAGCTCTCATATGTGTTAAAAACCCACCATTCTAGTCACACCAGCTGAAATCGTTCCTGATGGCTTGGTAGTATATTAGCTCTATAGAGTGTATACAAACACTGATGAATCCAGAGGCGCACAGTACTTGCCTAATCTGTGTGACGGCACGTCATTGCGATGAATCTATAAAATGTTTCGTTACCATCACAGAACAAAATTCAGAGAATTCGGGCCTGAGTACCATTGGGACCTAATGCACTTGCGTGCAGTAAAGATGCCAGCTTTTAAAGGGCCAACACTATGAAGAACAAATATACAGCTACACTTGTGCATGTATTAATAGCGACATGGTCAAGGTATCTTGTTTGTCTCCACAACAGCTTGGAAGCTGCGGAGGGAAGTTGTCACGATGGAAGAAGTTTTCCTTATTTTCACGGAACTGGAAACGTGGTCAGGTGTCGTCACTGAGCCATGGTTAAACTGGAACATAAATAGAAAGTATCCTGGTTCTAATATGCGTTGAGGTAACCAACCAGACAAACACTAGATTTAAGCTGTAACATGTCCCATCCGTGCCGTTCAAAGCCAAGAAAAGGACTGAGCCTGCCATTCGATCAATATTTCGATAAATCTTCTAGCTGGCCACTAAGGAGTTTTCACATGACAGTCGGTATCCGCTTTATTGCCGAGTCAAATCCCTTCTTCACTATCCTAGCCGGACAGTGCTGACTAGAGCTCACATGATTGCCGGAGGTTAGTGATGACAAAGAGCAATTTAATCAGCGACGGAAATTGCGGAAGATGTGGTTGTCATGTGCCAATTCCTAGGTTATGTTGTTTGTAGAAATATTAACTGTTGAAATCTAACTATTCGGAAAGGACTTATATTTGAGATGACATAGCCGGAGATAACTATTTCCTCGGACTGAATTGGTCTCTAGATTTTGGGCGAAATCAAAGTCAAGGAATCGACACTCACTGTCTATATCGTTGAGACCAGTGATCCCGTGTACCTCAGTTCGTAAAATCCCTGTTCTTCCAGATGAGTTCTGACCTAGGAAGGAAAAACGTTGTCAGCACCGCGGTCAATCGCTCGGTTTCACAACAAAATTATAGGTGACGAGCAGGTATGCACTTATTTTTAGTACTCTCTTTACTTCGTGGTTAAGGTGGAACAAGGCGCAAATGCATTACTGCTGGAATAGTAATAGAGGCGCAGGCTTCATAGCTCGCTGTATACAGGGTACAATATTCCAGACGACACCCAGATCAGTAAACACAGGATTCCTCTCGCACTTTCCAGATTGATTGTTAAAATATCAGGATCTACTGACGGCTTTCAAGACCAATGAGCTAATGGTTAATTACAAGTAAAAACCAAGTGCTGACGATTCTCGTAGAAAGATCTTAGTGAAAATCGCATGTGAAAAATAATGGTGGCAAACTAAGTACACTATGCATCTGGGAACTCACCATAATATTCATAAACGTAATGTTAGATCTACCAATCAGGGTTTTATGAGGCACTAACTGGCATGGCGTTTGTTTAAGGTTGTTCAGAATTTAATTATAGTTGACGAAACATAATTTGATTTTTTCTGAAGCCAAAACCCAACAACCATCAACGGAAGCAACTTCCGTTTCCAGTGCATAGATGACGATGTGTGTTTTAATTCGCTGTGCATCTAAACAAACCTCTCGATCTCGGAATACAATTCGACGTCGCTGCCCACAGCTTGCCCGAATTAACGCCTTTGTTATTGGACCACCATGACTAATATTCATACTTATAACTAGGCGGTTATACTCAGCTCTCAGCTAGATAACTTTCCATACATTTGCAAAGGCACCCGCCGGTCGCTTCGCCCTTTAAGACGAGTTAGGGTTACACATCCCCAAATACCACCTGGGCCGATCCTATGTCCATTCGAAATCTGAAGCTTATGCTACCGGCCACGAATGCCGGTGACAGACCACCAGGATTACAGTTAACTACGAACATGTGCAATGCTGTATGGCTAGAAGCCAACTGTAACGAATCATCCTACACTTACATCACTGTCCTCCACTCATAGGCAGAATGAATATTCGAGGTTGTGAAGTCTTCACAGTAGTATACGGTGATGTACGTCTTCAAGAGTTGCCCATTACGTTAACTCTTACCTGGACAAACTTCACGTATATTTGAAAGGGATCTAAAGTCGAACCCGTTTTATTGCCCGCCATCGGGATATTTCAAAGTGAGCTAGTAACCGATACTGCCATTTCACCAAAGGCAAAACAACCATTAAATTATTGTACAGTATATCACTTGAATTGTAACATGCTAAGCAGGATAATGTAAGTACTTGTAACTAACGCCGACAAAAGGCGTTTAATCAGAAGAACATGACCTATCATTTAAAAATATATCATAAAACATCTTAAGTGGATAGCTATAGAGACTGGCGCTACCGTATATTTTTACTAAGAAAGCAATCCAAAAACAGTTGTACACAATTTTGAGCTGTTATATCAGTCACTTTTGAACTGATGACGTCCAAGTTGGACAAGAAATGGCTGCATACCCCACGCAAAAGTCCTTAGGCACACAGAACATTCACACACTTTGTGTTCATGAATGCGACGTGCGTTGGTTGCTGCGGGAGCCATCCGGCACTTCATCCCCTGAGTCGCTGCGTTCTTTCTGTTCTAATCAGTTCTCTAAAATGTTACTGGCGATTTCATATTCAACAGTTGTCAGACCTGAGGTACATTTCATCTAGTTTTCAATGGCGAAGAACTCTTCTGCATTTATGACTGGGACTGTGCGATGACGGCGTCATCAGAAAGTGCATCGAATGTCAGCCGACTGAAGCCAGCATGCCGACCGCAAGCCTTTATTGTTGCACCATTCACTTGTCTTCAACTTTTTGCAACGAACTGAATTGCATCGAGCACAGAAATCTTAACGCCGACATCCACCACCTACGACGAGCTAGCTAACACGTGTCCGACTTGGTAAAGAATTCGATCGACAAGTTCCTTTCTGTAACGGATTTTCAAATTCATAAGCACAACTTGGTCCATGGGTTGAAGAACGCTGGTCGTGTTTTCCGGGGAAAAATTCAATTTGAATCTTCTTCAGGTCATCTACCTGTGGATGGGCTGTGTAATTATTCAAGAACAACATAATTTTTCAGCCACTTTGGCCTAGGTTATTGTCCCATTCAAGGACTCACTCGGTTAAAAAGTTCTTTCGTTATCTACGTACTTTTTAGCCCTGTAAGAGTAGTGTGCCTAGGTTCACGCTATTAAAACGTGTTGCTTTCTTACCTTTACCAACCATAACCAGTTTTCTTTTTTCCGTGACTGACATATTCTTGCAGCACTGGTGAGTGATTCTATCCAGGGCTTTTTCCGATCCGATGAGCTTCTCGGCAGAAAAACACAAAGAGCCCGCTGGAGTTGCACGGTAAAAAGACCTGCTTCGTTTGCATTGTACACGTTGTTATCATCAAATGCATTTGCAAGTTCAGGCAGTCGATCTGTCAGCAAATTTTTCACAGAATGCTCCGTCCGCGGTACTCATTGCGCCGAGCACACGTTTATACACAATTTGATTACTATTTTTTCCTTTCTGCAACCATCATTCTGTGGCAGCAGACATTTTCTAATTCATTCCCCGAATTTTTTGCCTTTTGCTTCAAAACCGGTCCTTAACGTTTTGTTTGCGCTCACGAACCCATATCATCCACTTTCATTGCGGTTTCCACTTCTTCATATTTTCCATATCGCTTAGTTTACTAAGAGCTTGCAGGTCCTTGCGACAAATTCTGACGACGTTCCTTTTCGCTGGCAATCAACCTGGCTAGGGCACGACGAGAAATGTATGAATCACGTGAAAATCTGTCTGTCAAGGACAAATGCTTTCTATTACTAGCCATACTTGTGTGCAACTAATGGAGTGTTGACAGATGTGGAGCAGAAAGTTTACCCGACTTTGCTAACTTCTCGAGTTTTGAATAGGGCCAAGGGTCTACCCACAGCTGTCCGTAAATTTAGCTTACTCCAGTATTGAATGATGCAAACAACCTTTTCTTATCGGTCAATAACACCGCGGATATCTCTGATGATTTTGACTCGATCCGACTGGCTAGCTGTGGGGTAATCGCAATAAAAAATAATCAGCGTGAGGGTGTAACATTGACAAAGTGACAAAAACAGCCCACGAAACTGGGCAATTAAGTGTTGGGACGACGCCGGCAATGGGCAATTACATGAGGAACATTTAACATAAGTATAAGAAATGAATTTGTACTTAGAAAAACTGGGCAATAAAGCCAGGTGGGTTATAAACCGGGTGGGCAATAAAGCGAGCTCGACTCTTTATGAAAAGCAGCAGTACTACTAATTGCAATAATCAAACCAGTGTAGTATCCGTTTCCAGATTTATGTATCCCCATGACCATCAATAATTGGGGCACTAACACATAAATAGGAATCGACAATTGTTTTCCCCTAGTCAATAACCATTTCATTATTATAATTCGCTTGATGATAAATCAGTGAGAATTGTGTCAGCACTCATGTGAATGAAACCATGAGGCAATCGAAGAAACTGCCACAAAGTAAAATAATGAATAATTGTGTGAGCAACCGAGAATAATGACTGCGACGAACGTACTCAGTGGTGATGAACAAACCGATTCAGCTAGGCGAATCATGTAACCAGTATAAGTGGAACCGATAAGACTATAACTGGTACACAACTTTGCTAGTTGGCCAGCAACCTATGACTGTGAAACGGTGCGCTTCTCAACATCTCTTTGAATGAATCAAACTCGATCACGTCATTGAAAGTAGGAAGACGGTTAATGCTTTTCAAAAATTCGCATCGGCATCTGTACTAGTTGACATGTATCACTTTGGAACGTATTGAGAATACTTGTAGCTCGAGATGTGGATGAGAGGGTTGATGTGTTCTCCTGACTGGGCAATTTTGTCACAGACTTTTATTGCCAAGCTATGCAACATCCTCAGCGCGGCTATTACGGTCTGATTCGCACAGCCTCGTAAGCCACTGCGAGATCCGACTGAATATTGATCGACTCCTGTTTCGAATGTCATTTGACATTCATTTGACACAGTTGATACTGTTACGTAAAGATAAGCTTCTTTTGTTCTAGCCGTTCACTTAGCTGTTGCACTGTGCACCCCGCAGGGGCCCAGTACCATGACCAATTAGAATTAAGATAGCGCTGGAAATTGACGACATGAAAAATGGATCAACAGACTAGCTGATAAATAATTAGCACAAATGACTTACCCATGAGTAGTGCCAGCCCGGTTTTGTTGAATCTTATGAGCTAGATCAATGAAAATAACCTTTATTTTATATAGTGCCTTCATAGCAAACGTTGGATTATTTGCTTAAAAACGTACTAAAGTGCACGACTCAGTTATCATGCTTCTCGTACATACACATGTATGTTAAAAAACACCACATTATATTACTTCACAGTAACCCATGTTTTGACTGAAAAGTGTCACAGAAGCCTTTAGGTTAGCTTCATCCCGCAGTACTTTATAATGGATACCTTCCTAGATTAAGCAATATTGAATGCAAGTCAGATAACTGAACCTCCGGTCACAAGTATTGGCGTACAAATCGCTCAGCCTGAGACATAATGTCAGCATTAACGACCTACTACGCTTCCCATTATTGATACGGAACACCTACAAGCAACTGTGTGTCATGTTATAAGATTTGTTTCATTAAGCAGTAACTAGTAAGACACCCTGGTTTCGGTCAGAACTGAAGTTCTTAGGTACAGTCAAGAAAATTGCAATATGGCCGTCCTCAAAAATGCGCTCATCCAGCTATCTAACTTCACTTGGAAGTGAGAAAGCGCTTAACATCGGCAAATCGACTAACGGTTCAAACTGACACCAAGAAGACTTGATGGAAGACCGCGACCATCTGCTATACGTCATATATGCTTGGAGGCATCCGGTTCCGGTTTTGTCTTTCATTGCGTTCTCCATAGGACAGCCACAGGACCATAAGGGTTTTGCACTGCACCACCCACAGCTCCATCCACGCACCCCATATCCAGTGTAAACCCGAAGGAATAAGGCCGAGAAGCACGTGGATGTAATCCAGGTTACATCAACGGAGCCGGTCCACACGACTTCAACATACACAACGGCAGCATCCCTGTTTATCTAAATTGGGAACCACGCGTACCAGACTTACACAAATCGGTGGCTAAGCTTCATTCCGCTCCATACTGCATGGAACCACTCGTTGCGCCAATTACGGCCACAAAGACTGTACAACCCGTCCTTCCGTAACCATTCACAGTCTCCTGGAGGCAGCAGTCGAGTCCAGAAGTGTTAGACAGGTAGACACCTTGTAGACATTCACATCAAGCACAGCCACACCATAAATATCAAATAACCAACACGGATTGCTAAGGAAAATAAATGCGCTAAAATGACACGGAATATTCAGCGGGATAATGCGCTGTGAGTACTACGCAATAACTCCACTTTCTGGTGGGTTAAATTTTTGGGACCTTTAAGTGAAGACATCGTGGAAAAAGTGTTTGAATAAACAATTTTGACAGAATTTGACTGTTGTCAAACTTTTTCCTCGGAAAATGACATCCAATTGTGTGGACTGTGCGGAAGGTGTCACCTCTCGGTCAAAGGCTGTCCAGTGTGCCCTCTGCGAGAGATGAACTCACGTAGGCTGCTGTAACATTGCCCTTGCTCTCTACCAATGTCTTCAGCACAATACCTCCAAAGGCATAAATGTGCACTGTAATATATGTTTGCAGTAATTAGCGATAAAAAGTTGCTGACGAGCCTACGCTCCTTCAGCTTGCCTACTACTCCTACACAAGCTCTGCCTAACTCTGACTGCGAAACACCATTTGCGTATGTGTGCTTTCCTAGATCTGGTTACTCTACGCCCAAAGGGAAAAGAAGCTCTGTCTCCTCCACCAGACTGGCAGGAACACCGCTGCCAGTCGGACCTGGAAATCCAGCAATAAATCGAAGCCGAATCTCCTCCACTTCCTCAGAGGGCACAATACTGACGCAAGGTAGTGCCTGCAAAGACCAATTGGGCACAACTAAGCAAAAAATAAAGAGGAGGACCTATGCGGTTGTGGCGAGCACAAAGGCTGCAGAAATATCCTAGATAAAGACGTACGCCTCCGTAGTAAAACAGTGTGTGACATCAACGACTGTCACCTCAAGCACAGCCGCTCGCAAGATAGAAATAATGTGGGTAACAAAGCGTAAGATCCAGAAGGACTCTTCACGCCCCCGGGTGAAACACGTCCTGGACAGAATGTGCGACCTAGAGAACCTGATCAACACAACCCCGCAACTCACAACGCCGGCTGTTCCCAAGAGAAGCAGTTCATCTGTCAGTGAACAATGTCCCGTTATCGTCAACATTATGGAATTAGACACGCCAACTCCAGCAGAGAGAATACTGGACGACAAAGATTCCTTAGAGCGTATGGTCTCTCTAATTTTCGACGATGGGATCACTATTATCTCCGCCTTTCGACTGGGCAGAAAGCAGGACGAGACCACTAAAAGTCGCCCACTTACAATAGCCTGCCAAGATGAAGCCGGATGGAGCTGCATTCTTCAACGGACATCAAGCCTCAAGTGACATCTTCTTTGTCTTGAGAGACCTTTGTCCAGTGGACAGCCTCAAAATGAAACTGGCCGCTGATGAACTGTGAACCCGAAATGCTAACGGTGAAATCAACCTGCACATCGTGGATTTTAGCATAGTGGAGAGAAATCAGAGAGCTCGCTGGGGACCAATCCTAGTCCTGCCCTGGTCATAAGATTGATGACAACACTTGGACTGCAGGTGATGTCCGACAGCGTCCGGAGCATCAGGAACAAATTGCACCAAACCCTCTGTACCACCTCGGAGCTATGCCCAGACATGTTTGCTTTTACAGAGAAAAGGATGTTATCGGAAGTACCGGATGGAGAGACATACATCCCAGGATAGCAGCTCTGACAGATGGATCGCAATGGGGCGAGAAGCGGGGGTGGTGTAATACTGCATTGGAGATCTGAACTCAGGGTGCATACCGTTGAAACTATTAGTGACGACGGTATAGAAATGCTCTGGTGTCGGATCCATGACGAATGAAAACCCTTTACCATCAGGGTGGTGTACAAGGCCCCGTTGTGTAACTGCAATCGCGTTTTGGATTCACTCAAAATATATGGGTGCGTCAGGGACTGGCTAACATTGGGTGACATTAATGTGCCTAGTATTGACTGGATCTTCCTCACTGCGGACTATTCGCAGAGTCATTTGATGCTGGTATTCTTGGAGCAGTGTATAATGCCAACCTATCTCAGATAATCTCCACGCCCACCAGAATACTCCAAGGCCAGACATCACACCTTCTTGGTTTGTTGCTCTCAGCTGTACTTTCTGACATCACTGGATTGGTCATACTACCACCGATTGATCATAGTGATCACTATACGCTGCAGTTCACTTGAATGCGACGATTTGTCACTCAAGATCAAAAGGTCTATAACCGAAACTTTTGGTGTACCAATCCTACCTGCTCAAGAGAGGCGGCCAGCATGTTGGAATGGAATATCCTACAAAATCTTGACCTCGATATTGCTTGACTACTTTTGCACTCCAAAATGAACCAGCTGATTGAATAAGTGGTCGCAAACTCAATAATAAAGCCCCAGACGAGAGCTCCTCCTTGGATTGGTCGGGAAATACAGATTCTAATGAATTGAGGGAAGCAACTATGGCACCCTTTCAAATCTACTGAAGTGGCTTCGGACTATTCAGGAACTTGTGTACTACGAAAAAGCGAGTAAAGAGTCAACAATATGAGCAGAGTCTGACAGAACAGTCTGCGCTTCTATGAAAAAGGATCAAGCTCGGCTGTGGTGTAGCCGCTTTGTCATCCAACACAAATGATTCTGTTCTACACGAAGACGGCGAGAAAGCAGATCTTCTGGTCCGGCACTACGCATCCGTTTACGCCCTGGAAGACTCACAGTTCAACAATCTCGATGCTTGGGATCTCAGCATTCTTGAGGACATCGAATTCAACGCGGAAACACTTGCAAAAACGTTGCTCGAGCTAGATCCTAACTCGTTACCTGGCTCTGCCGGGTTGCATCCCGTCTTTCTCAAGACAGTGACAGATTACATTGCCACACCTACCTGCCAGGTTTTTCAGCTATCTTTAGAAGCTGGGCGTCTGTTCGCCGACTGAAAACTGGAAATAAGGATGCCAAAGGACAAAGGTGGAAATCCTCGTGACCCCGCGAACTATCGCCCAATCTGTCTGATATCAATAATTTACAAGATCATGGAGAAGATTAGCAAACGCCCACTGCAGAAGCACTGTTCTGACCTGGACATTACCATCACTACATGGCACGGCTTACAAGAGGGACGTTCCTACACTACCAACCTGCTAGTGACGAGGGAAAAGTGGGCAAGCTCAATAGATACCGGAAAACGCCTATATGTTGCATTTGTTGACTTCAGAAAGGCGTTTGATAAGGTCCCACATCAGCACTTTCTGTACAAGCTTCGGGAAATTGGTGTCATTGGGCGCCTTTACTTCTGGATCGCCGAGTTCTCGGGAGACAGAACTATGCAGGTGCCAGTGAAGGAAACTTTTTCTCAGCCAGTGTTAATGAGCAGCGGGGTTCCGCAAAGATCTGTCCTTAGAGCTGAACTTTTCAAGCTGTTCATCAACCACCTTCCCGTAATGCTTCAAACTGAATGTCTGATTTACGCTGATGATTTAAGGTTTGGTTGGTAGGCGCGGACGTCCATACTGCTAATAAACTACAGGTCAAGCTGGATCTGCTACACGACAGGTCAACCAAGTCTACTCTACCTATTAACTACGCCACATGTTTTGTCCTCCCGAGTGGTGCGTCTGATCTACTTGGCACCTACCATATTGGGGGTATTCTCCTCAAGAATGCCGCCCGGGAGAAAGACCTAAGTTTATTAATTACATCGGACCTAAAGACCACTCAAAACACATTAAGGAGAGTGGCAGCTGCTAACAGGACGTGAGGTGCCATAAGGACATTATTCTCTTGGATGACACCTAAGATCTTCAGGCTACTATTCACCTCTCATGTACGACCTAGTATTAAATACGATTTACGGTCTACCTTTCCACGTCCAAAGCTATAATACACGTTAACAGAAAGTATCCAGAAACGTGGCTCAAAGTTTGTCTTCAAACTTCGGGATTTCCCTTACTTTCTTCGACTTCAAGCGATGAACCACTTCTCACTAGACTACCGTCGCCGCCGTGGAGTCCTCATCTTCACCATGCACAAACTAAGAAGGGAACTGGGAAATGAACTGCGACAGTTTCTCCAACGCAACTTGGGAGACCCAACACGAGGTCACACTTGGAAAGCGTTTTAAACGAGGATGCGCCGAGTTCTCTCCGCCGTCCCCCTTTCTATTCGGGTGGTAAACAACTGGAATCGACTTCCAGAAACCGTAGTCAGCGAACAGACTGAGAAAAGTTGCAAGCGGTTTTTAAATTGACATCTGTGCAAGATGTCTGGACAGCAGTGTTCCTCTGTGCCTCTGCTGGTCACTTGTGAACTGTTGGGTGGCTAAGGCATACCTGCTTCCCGTGCTGATCTGGAGGCGACGAGGCTAACATGGGACTTCCCTTCTTCCTTCCACAACTCATTCAGCGCAATGAACAATGGACTCAATAACAGAACTCAGCAAAGCAAATAAGGAGGAATACTTTTGACGAGGTTAACGAGGTCTAGTCTAAGTGTAAGTCGGTGTAGTATGATGTTTGCCACATCAAACAGCATGAGGCACTTGTCTTACATATATATATATATATATATATATATATATATAGGCAAGACCAGTACCTTTCGACCTTTACATTCACAAATTAGTCAGCTAAAGGTCTTTTCATGCAATGCACTAGGGAACTGATCGTTTCAGCTGCACCTATCAGAATACATAAGGCAGGGACACGGAGGCGAGAACAAAAATTCCACAACACAGGTGCCATGACGTAATTAACGGAGCAAATGTTCAAGGATGGTTTATCAAGGCTGTGTGTTGTGTATTGCTCAAAATGGACTTTGTAACACAGTATAAGCTGATTCATGCAGAACATAAACCAAGTAACAATTAAGTACATCTTACATGTTGATATTTACAAAGTATCTTGTCCATATCACTGGAGTTAATTCGTGGGCAGGTTTGCTCTATCCCCATGCGCGACCTGGTCTCAAAAGCACCGTCGGAGCTACTTATGGTGGCAGCCTTTAACAAAACGGTATTTTTGGTGGGGGGACCACTTCGTGTGCCCCCAGCACTTTGGATTGCCTTCTCGAGAGCTGTCCGCCAGTGATTTCTTTCACGTTCGGTCACTAGAAGGATAAGATGTCGCTGATTCTGAAATTCTGATATTGGGATTATCAACTGAGGAGTCTGTATAACGAGCTGGCCTTCCTGGAAAGTATAAAATGTGTACAAGCATCGTTTGCATACATTTATTTTGGGTATGGATACAGAAAATCCAGATCTGCTTCACATACAAACGTGAACATAACCTTCTAATGTTGTATCCGAATTTAGGTGCTTACCACAACATTTACAATTCGGTCACAAGCTTACGGACAACAAATCAATATCTAAAATCATCTTCATGAAGAAAATAGTCGAAATGGATCACATCTATCAGAAATGAATGACTTGTACGCCTCCGTGAAATTCGCCATTGATGTTTAGTATTTCATAACACACTACAGGAGTTACACTGTATACCAACTACATCCGTCCCCGTATCTGCCGTAGCGCGTTAATCTGTGTTGTAGAAAATTTCGATTTCCAGAGTACAATTTATAACCCAACTCACGGTTGCTTTTCCTTATCCGACATTTTCCACACTTCCTCACTCATGCGACACACAAGAGACTTTGCTTACAAATTTGCGGTGTGTTGGCCTATTCGTTTTAGTAGAGGTTGCAGGAACTTCGAAATGCGGTTAAGAATCCCTTAAAATCAGAGTCTATTTTAAATTTGTTGGTGAACTTCGCATTCGATAGTACTGTTCAGAATCGTGAAGGCTTGTGGCGGCGTTGTTCACTACTAACGGCATGACACAGGTAAATTGCCACTTTCCTATCAGAATCTCTACCACCCCGTTGGTCCTCATATGGTGTACATGTGAACTGCATACTTGGTAGATTTTCTAAGAAACGTTTAGTTGAACGTTGTGGCCTGCATCTAACACCCGTGATATGTCTGACGACGCAGACGCGTTTGAGCTACAGGGACAACAAAGATTCCAGTTTCTAAATACCCCTGCGACCGACAATCACAGCCCACTCCTATGCAATGATGATTAGCCAACAGGTGGACTTTTGTATAAGCGTTTTTCATTGATCATGGTTGATGTGACCCTGAAGAAGTTAAGATACATCATGCCCGTGGTAAAACGGCCCTCGTTACCCGATTGGATGTAAGTTAGACAAACCACCCGGGATAATAGAACCTGAGGTCAACCAAGTCTGCATGTTGAATTAGTTTTCATTGCGCTTGGATTGCACAGAAGGGTTCAAAGATGCTCACTGACATTTTCTTGTTGGGAGTGCAAAATAATGTAGCACACGCAAAGCTTATAGATAATTAACCAATCTGTGTTTAGCATTCTAACTAATCGGGCACACGAGTTTTTCCATTTTTCCTAAGGGTATAGCAGTCAGAAGCGAAACTTTCATGGATATTTTCAAGTTCACAATCTGATTTAGGACTACCATGAGTGCTGGAAGCTTGTAAGATTTTCACTCATTTCAAAGGTACTCGAAATTTTTAAATCCTGTTGATCGCAACTTACACAGTCGCTAATTGGTAAAGTTGTAGATTCCTCCTCGAACAATGTGTTGTTTCATTGTTCGTCGCATTGGTTAATACTATCTGAAGGTGCTTGCTTACCCAATCTCCTAATCTGAAACTGTACCTGCTCACTTCACCAAATGGAGTCGCCAAGGTAGACCTGAGAACAAAGACCTTCTAGATTAACTAGCTCAAGTCTGATCAACGTCAGATTAAAATCGGCCAGAATTAAGTCGGTTTAACAGTTCGCCAAAGCGATTGGGATTTCGGACTACTCACATTGCTGAAGTAGCCAGCTCTCGTGCAAATCAAACCAAATGCAATCAAGACAGTTAACACTAGATGGCAGTATTTTATGGTATCTGAACGCTTTCAAGGTTAAGACAGCGTTTGGGCTCACGTGAGTGAGTAAACAATTAGAAGTTGCACATTCCTCATACAGGAAGGGAAGAGCTACCGCGTGCAACAAGGGCTTTATGAGCTGGATACAGGATTTGGGAGACGGCAAGGTTGAAGTTTGGAGAGTACACAGATCCGATTGCTCCCAATGAACGGGACCGTTTGGAAAATTCCGCTTATTATGGCGTATGAGCGACGAGTGTAGTCAGTGCGATGACTCTACTCGAGTACGTATCCAATAAATTAAAAGATTAGTAGTTATTATACCAAATCCGTACTGATGGTTACTACGCCATTGTGGTGACTTTCCTTGGAACATGTGCTTCTAATCAGTATGCAGAAATGTTAATTTAGCCATCTCGGTTATATTTCGGGCAGTATGAAACCTATTCTTTCCAGTTATTTTAGGCAACTAGTATTGTTTTTCTGACCGCTTTAGCAGGTGAGAAGATTTGTCTCTTAAGATAAGTTTTCCCTAGTTCTCAAAATTTGTTTTTCACTCCATTCTAATATTCGTCTGTTTGACTTTTACTTACTGGGTTGCAAATAGGTCTACACTATCAACGGAAACGGTTTCATGTACACCACTGTATTTAAATCCTCGCGGATAAAGTGCTACTTTGGAACGTCAATACCACTCTCATGAATGAACACATACAAAACACAATAGGATCAACTGCGCCCATAGACCGAATGATTGCAAACAATATTCAGCCAAGATGGCATATGCAATTTCAGTAGAACTGTTAGGATACCAGGACTGTTTGCACTATTAAACGCCTTCCAGCTCGTTCTACGCCAGAGCCAATTACTCTAAGTCACAAATGTTGCTAGACATGTAACGCACTTACGTTACTCGTGGGGGGCCGAACCATGGGAAAACAGACTTGAAATGCAGTAAAACCTTCGTAAAATGACCACTCCAGTGGCTGGACCAAAGTGGTCAACATAGTGAGGTCTAGATGCATAAGGTTTAAATGGTGAACGTACAATCAATAAAAAATATACTGGTCAACTTAGAAAGGTAGTTAGAATATATAGGTGATCAACTTCGGTCTCTTTTTTGTAGGTTTATTTAGTTGATAATTCCAGTTTCGGAAAGTGCTCATTTCTAAGTGCCTCAGATGAGCTATGCTGCGTCCCCTACAAGAAAAGTTCGGTTTCATAAAGAGGACAAAGGGTATGCGCACTACTGAAGAGTCCCGCTAGGACGAATCGGCAGTCTGGTGTTATTCCTAATTGGTAGTTGATCTATCTGGCTCGTAGTCTACTTGCGATGAACTAGATGAAACCAAAGTTGTTACCTAGCTGAGTAGACTTTGTAATAGTGCATACAACATCCTATCATGGACGGGTCAAAGGTCGGCAGTAATTAACTGTGACTGTTTTTGGCAGACATTTCAGTGTTCTCTAACTCTGATAATTAAATTCGCTTTCACAATTAGTTTGATGCAAATACATTTTGAGGCTTAGCAAGAATAAATAAAGTGATCTAGAAATAAAACATTGACCTCACCAATTTGCTCAAAGCCGCCTTTGTACGCCTCAGACGAACCTTGTCTTCCTCCTTTAGAAAAGCATAGATCACCATAACATACTGATTACTTGAGCAGGAAATAAAGCGAAAAGATCTGTCACATTTAATCGTGCAAGAGCATTATACAATCAAAATGACGCAGTAAAAAGACGATGCGCTGCATACGTCTTCCAAGTTCGTAGCAAGTGCCGATAAAGCCGTGGGCATGTAAAATTGTGCTTCACTGGAAACTAGTATAAAAATTGTAGACCCAATACAGTTGAAGAAGGTGCAGAGAACTCAAATGCAAATTTTAAACAGTAGTATCTTGCTGTTGATAACTATAAAACGCACAGCGTATCGGTATTCCGGCGGTAGGTTGGTTATCGTTTTGGTCGTGAGCAACGTTCTCAATTCGTTTAAAGTTAAACCCACTCAGCCCTTCCAGGAGAATGTTGTTATTGAATAGCCGTTGATACTGACCACTCTTAATAAATTTGAGTGCGAACGGTCGATACTACTACTTTGTAGTCCAGTGTTCACTCGTCGAAATGCGAAGGCATAAAATTTGGAGAAACATCTAGTTGGTTATATAGTGACCAGCAGATACAAAACTAACAGAACAGTTGCGATTTGCTGTTTTCTACTATCGATCGATGGAGGCTAGATTTAAGGAATTTCGCTACAGGTTTTTATACCTCCTGTCGCTTCCCAGTGCCCTGTCTCGAGTTAATTTCCTCAGGTTTTCCTTTGTGGATTAGGTACTTGTCTCTATACTGTTACCTACATATGCTCAGTTGCATATTATTCATCGGTTGCATGAAACTTAGTGTCCGGTTCTCTACCCACCGACATTTCATCACCACAACTCACCTGGACTATGAAGAAACTGCAGTAACTACTATATGGATAGAATGCACCTATCTTTCAGAGAGAGATGCATTCTAACCCTCAGTGCTGAGGAGAAAACATGATGCACAAAGAGCCAGAAGGTATGATAGGAACAATATTTTGGCTTCAAAAATAATAGCGACCTAAATGAATTTACTCCTTTCAATTTTTCTTTTGATTCCCGCAGACCAGAAATCAGTTCCTTCAGCCGCTCAATTTTTTTCTCTTGCTCCGCTTCTCTTTGCTGATCTGTTGACAAAGTGAAATGGAGTATGAGTGATAAACTTCACCATTGGAAGCGGAGCAAAGCAATTAGGTGCATTAACGCCATGGCCAGCTTGTTTGTTTAGGAGTTATCGAGTCAGTTCAATCGATTTGACTACATTACAGATCGCTGTGCAACTTCAGGCTATTGATGCTGTCCATTCAACACTGACAACGCTGTGTTATCTTTTCTGCATCTGAGTAATTCCAAGGGGGAGTTCTGTTAGGACCATAACACATTAGCTTGGAGTGGGCTGGAGCTGCTTCCGAATTATGACTTCTGTGGCCATTTCACCGAACTTTCCGTTGGTTACAAGATACTAAAACAAACTGTTTAGAAAAGTAAAAGCAATTAGGCTATACAAGAACATCGTTCCCTAATGTGCGGACAAAACAGTACATAATGCTATGGGGTTTGTACTGAATTCCCAAGCATACTGGTCCCGATGTTTTGCCGGATGGATCAAGGGTTTCAGTGCCCAACTGCTCTGTTGATCACAAGCCATTGGTGTCCCCATGATCCTTTCAACTCTCAGTGAGTTTGGATAAAGCTTGTAGATTCTATGCATGATGTAATCACGACCGTGTGAAACGCTGCGCGCGGTTGAAAGCCGCATTGGCAATACCCGTAAAGGCAAACGGTGACCCGCTGCTGCGTTTAAGTAATACAACCCATTAACACAACCTTGGTTCAAACAAAGCAGCTGTGAATCCGCAGTTGTATAGCACTGGTAAACGGGCTTACTAGTAAGCTCAAAACTTCGCGTTTGTGATGCAAGCTTGTTATCTCAACTCGTAGGGAGCAAAAGGTCACCGAGGCTATCATGGAGTGTATCGTTCAGAGAGAGCAACTACTTGTGTTTCCCCACAAGAAGTGTTTGTTTTTTAAGTCTATTTTAGTTCTGAAACACTGGACAACGTTCCATACCGTTTACTGCCTCATTTGAACAATTAAAGTAATGGCTAAATGCACTCGGTAGCAGTCACTAGTGCAGCGTTGCCTAATCAACATCCTAGTATTTCTGCGTAAAACCAACTATGTGACGCATTTCTTAAATATCATCACTAACCCGTTCCGACTCTCATGTTCGAATGTAAAGTCAATGATTCAATCGGTATTATCCATTTTGTCTCTAGTCGAACCGTTTGCTCTTGTGATGAACACTTCGCGGTGGGCTGTTCCGGTTGCATCATCTGTCCACGAGTTTGATTCCGATGCCTTGTGCTTTCCCGGACTCCACGAAACATACCACCCAGTCCCGTTCTGTGTCTCGGAATGACAAAGGCAAAGAACAATCCGCTTATTTATACTACAAGCAATGTGGCTGATGAAAGCAGAAGGCTTGGGAGCAACAGAGTGGTAAGTTTCTCATTATAGTTGGTTTTTAAATGCCTCAGTCAATGACTAAGTGGTTAGATGCATGCTAATAAAATAAAGAAAAAAAACAACGCACTTCAAGACGATGGAACTCCAAAATGCCTGACACGATACTTCCCGTGCTCCAGTACAGAACGTACACTGAATGGAATGCAGTTGCAGCATGGTACAAAGGGTGCATATAACGTCCTAGCAACTGATATATTCGTTTCGTCAAAACATAGCTTTTAGGAATTCCTATCGTGAGTATTGTCCAACTGACAAGGCGCATTTCAGGGTCAAAATACCACCTATCTGAATGGCAGTCAGTAGTGTTCTTGGGAGTACAAACATTTTTGCTTCCCCCCTGCGAGACGAGGTATTGAGTGTCTTCCTGTCAATAATCCGTTCTTGTTTTGCAAGCAGAATAAGGATACTCATCGCTTTCATTCCTGTAGCAGCGATAATGATCGCATCCCAGTAAATTTATTCAGAAGTAGACAAAGTAAATGGTAAGTCCAGTCTTTCAGTGAGATTTAAGAACAATTGCTTCTCTGGGCTATTCCTCCACTCATGCAAACCCAGTACATTGGAACTAGTTGCCTTTTCTATACTAGTTGGGGTACTTACTTATCACTTTCGTCAGGTAGTCACCATTCTGTCTGATGTTATTATTGTGGTCGCCAGCTCATTATTCGCTCGACACAGTCTTTATTCACGCCTTCATATAATCACCCAGATGGCTATACTTCACTGTTGGATTGCTCTGCAGTGAAGAGTACAGCTACACCAAGATAAGATTTTACTGATTTATGTGCAGTACTGATCCATAAGAATGTACAGTATTTCTGTAGGAGATGAAGTACAAAGCCAACGTGATCTTTCTAGGCTCAAACAGAGCTTGCAGCACAGAATGGACTGCTGGCAGCGACTGACACACATCTGGCCCACATGTTTACCCAGTTGTACTTCAGCACACGATAGTAAAATGGTTAAAAGGGGCTTTGAATCAACTGTGGGTGCTCGTTTTAGACTTCATCCTTTATGGAAATGGGACTGTGATGGACTTAGCCTCATTGTTTCGCTAGCGCTCTGTAGTAAAGGCGTCAAGTAGGTTTTCGCATCCACCTTATGCGAAGCTAAAATCGAAACCCACTAAGTTTATGTGCACAGTGATGTTATCTCTTAAGGTAGAAGGAATGCGTAATCCCGACGAGTCTTGAAACGGGGTATCTACTGTCCACCTTTGGTCTACTGCAGTTTATATGACAACGAGGTTAGACCTTAATGTGGCGAGGCAGTTAGCCTGTCTGTCGATCAGGGGAGTTGCTCTGAGTGGTGTTTCCTACACATTCAGTCACTGATGCCAGATGGATCAGTGATAAGAGAAAAGACAAACTAAGTCTGCCCGTACTCTACGCTTACAACTGAAATGAGGGTGTCTTGGTTCACTGAAATGGAATCGCCTTATTCCACCGACAAACTCCCGCTGTTTTGCAATGGGGTTTTAGAACGAAAGAATTAAGGTAATAGATATAATTGTTCATCCGTTCAGACCTGTGCAGCTCGACAACAACCTACCTATTTAATACAATGGTAAATTATTTCAATCCCATGCTCGTCGAAGTAGATAACTAAGAGCACACCATATACTACATCGAGTGGGGCTAAGTGGAGTTAGGATGCTAATGCTCAGACATTCCCACTCCTTATTTCCACGCTCAGGCTTTTCCGTACTTAGTACCTAGCTTCAACATCACTTTTTCATCTTTTTTAATTCATACTTTTTGGTCGTTCGCACTTTGCCTCTCTAGCCCCTCGTCTTCTAGTTGTTAGATATACGCAAACTCAGGTCCTCTTTCTACTTTAATTGATTTGTCTAAGTTTAATAAAACAAATAACCTCCGTTTCCATTAGGAGCCCTTGACCCTCGTGCATACTGACATGACGCAGGGTGCGTACTTGGTTGCGAATCGCTTAACATGTATTTTTCCCAACCTTATAGTCCATATAGATAAATATCGGCTGCTTATCGGAGACGCGCGTGTAAGACTCGAGTTACGTGCTCACAGCTCTAACATCTTCATTTTTGCTGGTGGCATTTTTCGATACGTCTATGCGGAGATAATGCAACTTCAAATTCCAGTCAGACCGACTTGGGTTTTGTTTTAAACTTCCTAGCTGAAGCTATTTTCGCCGACTGAATCCCTATAGCCAGTCAGATGTGCACCGTCAGACTGGCTGGCTCATTCAAAACTTCGAAGGCGTACGAGCACAACAAGTTCCTATTTGTAATTGCTGCCTAAGCCCATAGAAGCAGTGGCGCTGACTCGATGAAGAATAACTTCTGCCGTCAACTGAGCAATCTCCATCACATCGCGATCAATTGTCGATGTAGAGGCATCGATCAAAACTGCCACTAAGTTCAGAGTGTGAGCGTATACTCGGATCACGCTCGTTCACGCACGTTCTGATCTGCGGAGGGAAACCTGCGACCACGCCATCAACGGACAAAGCCAACTGTTCGGAATAGGTATTAAGGTACGCATGCTTGCGGCTTGAGCAAAGGTTTACTGGACACATATTCATCAAAAGCTATTGGCAGCAGGTATGTCTTCACGTGACATCTTAGGTTGCCAACCTAGAAAATGGATCATTACACAGTCCTCATAAATTCTGGGTGCTCATAGACAGATGTATAATGAGAGCGTGTACAATGAGATTCACAGCTACCTGATGATTCCACTGTGCGCTACCTTGCGAAGAGACCACAGCCGAATGGCGTCATTGTGCATCTACAATGAAGACAGCCGCTGTCCTTGATAATTATCAAGTGGTAATCAGTCTGATTTGCGAAACAGATAGTGGGATATGTGCTGTTAACCAAACTATGTTCCAGGAGAATTGACAGTCTGCTCGCTGCCCGCCAAAGCGCTCAGATTACTGAGTTGCATGTTCCAAATATACTATAATGTGCACGGAGTGCCAGCTTCTCCGTTGGCTAGTAATCGCATCCTCCGCGGATTGTCTGCTTTCGTTTCGCTCTATTGCACAAAACTCGGAAGTGTGATCGGAATGTTGGATTTTGATGTTGAATTTAGAACAAATAGTATTGCTTCAAACCACTTGAATTTTTGAGGACTTGTTCTTGCAGTTATTTTACAAAATCTCTTAGTGAAACTGTAAGAACAGGAAAAGGTCCCAGCGGCCTGAAGCAGCACCGTTATTGAATGGAGTGCCAATTTGAAGTACTCGTTGTCCGATTGGATTTCGAAGTGCAATCTCAATTTGGACCGTGATTTGCCCCGGGGTGAACCTGAGCTAATTCGATCACTATGACTGTAGCTAAAATATACGGAGGTTCGAGCCCTGCTACCTCTACCTGATAAGTTCAAACAAGGTCGAAACGCCTAGTGGTGTGAAGCTTTTATGGGTGGGCAACGCTTAGCTTCTCTACGATTCAGCTACGGTCCTAGCGATCGAACTGTCCAAGGTTCACTTCAGTGGAAGTCACAGTCCACATTGAGATTGGGCGTTGCAATCCAATCACACAACGAATAATGCGAAATAACTCTATACTCAGTCACTGACAGTTATGCCAAGTTTCATGTGTCGTGACCCTGTGGATAAAGAGAAATAAGTCCCAAGTAACCCTCCAGCAGAACCAGATTTAGCTTCGTAGCCTGCTATCCATAGCTAGTGAGAGCAAACAAAGTCGAAGTACGCGGTAGGGTGCAGTGTTTTCGGGGGGTATCACAATTTCCATAGAGCTCCGTTAGTACTACAGTCAATAATGGATGTCCACTTGTGATATGTGGCAAGCATAAAGGAGTACGTCTCCTCTCCATCGCCTCTAACTTGCTTGTTTCTCTCCTACTTCACAGGTTGTCTGTCGTCCGTACAAGCAGGTCAAGTTTCGTCGAAATCGTGGCAGTGACGACCATACCTTTAGTTTATATCAGTTGTTGGAGCACTGCTCCTTATATTGGCGACACCTTAGATATGTGTTCTTTGACGCCAAATATGTCTTTCATTCGGTGGAGTAATGCGCTCTTACGGATTATTGGATGGATAAGTGTATGCCCGAGAAGTAAGTTAATGTTATCAGAGCTCTTAATATGTGTAGTTCGGACAGTGTATATCATTGTCAAGGACGAGATTTTTACACACATTGACAGAACAATTGTCTGAAACATTCCTTCGTTTATTTATTTTGTATACGAGGTTCCATACCATTTCTTTGTCAAATGTGGTGAGAATTGCAGCAGATCATCTGTAGGAATTGACAGGGTCAATGGTACACGCAATCCAGAAGATGAACGCCGGGATTTCATTCAAAAACCCGTGGAACAAGACAGTAAAAGGATGTCTCAAGTGCTATTTATGTGCCGTGTTAACTGTATTAAAACTGTTAACGTTTCAAAGTTTAAGTGGTTAAAATGGGTTCCAAGATATTCAGCTAAATTCCAATGGGCCAACGATAGATGATCACGCAGATTTCATAGAGACATGGAATAAGAAGGGCCTGAACGAGATGTTACCAGGTCAACACTGGAGAATAGTGGAGTAGTCAGGCTCTTGCAATCTCTTTGATATGCAATATGTTTCCAAGATACGAAGAAGTCAGTGTGCAGAGTACCCTATCAGAGACTCACCTGTCTTTTCGAACCACCTTTGCACATACCAGCACGTCCGTGAAAAGTAAAAGGTAGCGCAGTTTTCTCTCATCAGTGTTCCAGTTTAGTAGCTCCACAACCAAAGAGTGTAGTAGCAATTTTCGCACTGTGCCGAATGAAAGTTCCTATTGGTATTTTATTAAAATTCAAGAGCAGATTTAACGGAATAGTATGTGATACAGCCTGATAACTTGAAAGAATCTTCATTCGAGAATCATAGCGCTATTAAGTCTGCTGAACTTCCATATAGGTTACGAAGCTACCTCCTGCAAGTTGAATATGAAGGATTACAAAATGTGTTCAATTACGTCATGATTCCATCTAAGAGCACCTTGATATTTACGAGAAGGCCACGCTTAGTCTGCGCAGGATAATCTAACGCATCCACGAATCGCTTTCTCATATCTCTGAAGACAATTTGTCGTACCGTAGGTTTTATCAATTCACACCTCAGATTGTTATAGAGCGGTCAAGGAGTTCCTATTCATAATAATTGGAAATCACGTATGATACACTAAACTAAGGAACGGATCGATAATAAATGTACCATGTAAATATACCATTTGGTAAACTCATTATAACCGGTTTGGATAGCGCACACCCATTGTTACTTTGATATAGGTCGCTATTGAATAGTTAATGTCGCCCTACGCTGTGTCAGCTTTCTGTACTTCTCAGTCCTTGTTCGTATGAAAAAACTTATCAGGCTTGGTACTGTACCGCGCATGCTATCGCAATATGTGTTAATTTAACCAAAGGCACTTTATTACGTCAGCTGTCGAGAAGTTGATTTAGATAAGTGCAAAAGGGCACACTGGTTAGGGAGCACATGACATTCATCTTAGGGATTTGAACTTCCATAACACTGCCGACGGTGAGGTAACTATTAAATTCATTGGACCTGCTTGGTAGATATTTCTTGAGTATAGTTCAAAAGGAATAAACGCATTTTTAACGTTTGCGTTAAAATACGTAAAGAAGAGTTGTTCAAGGCGGGTGATATACAAAAATGGTATTTAACGTCCTCTGAAAATGACGGGAATCCGTACGTTTGCAGACTATGTGCCACCACGCAGCTGGAATAAGTTCGCCTCGAAAATCATTATCGAAGTACTGTCCTGAGGTCCTTTCGCAGTAAAATCGCTAAAATAAGCCGTCCAAGAAGCTTTCCCCTTCACTAACTCACTTTGCCGTATGCAGGAAGCACAGAGTGGCATTCAATGGTCTCCTTCATAAGAGTCTCATACAATGCCTCAAATCCTTGATGGTCAGGGTTGCGAGTGGTGGTGGCCTGACTGAGTGACTGAAATGAGAGGGGAGTGAATGCGCGGATGAATTAACAACAGTTCCTAATTCGGTAGATGCTGTTAGACAGCAAATCTCTTCCATGAAGCGTCAGTGACACGCTAAGGTCAATTTTCCAATTCTAAATATATTAGAGTATTAAAGTCAAATGTGAACCCCACGGTATCTTGATCAATGTTCACATAGATACACCTCATCTTTTTATGATAAACATCTGCTCTGAAAGTGGAGGTAAGTACAACATGTCCGTCAGGTTTACTCAGAATGCCCTTTCGTATTCGTACTATAATAGTTGGTGACGGAATCCGTGGTTTATATACGCGGGATTGTTTGAGGCAAGGGAACATTCCAAGAGAACAGAGCTTCTCTCTGATCATCTATCAGGGGGTGCAGACAAGTAAGTGAACTGGTGACCATCCCAAGTGGTACAATTAAGGAGATCAGTAGCCTATTGATATTAATCAACCACACTAAAATACACACGGTTTTCACCTAGTTAATGCTGGTGCCAGATACTTTAACAAGAACATGGTATAGGTAAACAAAACGAAATATCTTTTCAACCTCCAGAGAACCAAACGCGCTCATTTGCCGTCCTGATGCTCCAAGCTTAACTATCCAAGTCCGATCATCACTTAGTGTGTCCGTTTGATGCTATGTGCGTCAATGAAACGCGTTCATCACTCCAATGCAACCGACGGGCTCATCATCATCATTATCAACAGCAGTACATCAGCCATTTGAACTGATGCTTCGCTGCCATACAACCATGAGGACTTATGAAATAAAGAATAAGAAGAGGAAGAGAAGGGGGATTTACCTGAAAACCTTAGTGCCCTAAGCAAACATTCAGGGTCAAGGTGCCTACATCGTGTGTAGACAATATTCCGTCACAAACAGCTGGCTATCGTGCAAAGATAACGCGGCATCGGCGAGACAGCTTCCTTGCGGCTTTCACTGCCACGCGTCATAATCAGCCATTACCCCGCAGATAACTCGGCACCAGCACACATTCAACAGGTAATCCGATTAGAAGATGGCAACAGACGCGCCACTGGTGTCTACTGCAAGCCATGTCCTGTAAAGCCTTGGACCATGCACAAGGCAAGTCACTTGGGCTCCAGCCCGGAAGGAAAGGGGGAACAAAGCACCCAGTCTGGTCGTCAGTGACTTCATTTCCCGCTACCAAGTAAACTTCTGTCCACCTTGAGCCTTGCGCCACCCTACACCTGGCAGACTAAACAAGACCCTCATAAGTAAGCGGTGACCAGGCATACGTAGAACGTGCCCGAGCCAACGCAACTTATTCAGTGCTATCCGTTGTTCTAGGGAGCTAGCATGATTATTACCACCTAGTACTCGCTTACGCATATCATCTTTGCGGACATGCTGGTGCCATCCGACACCAGCAATGCTTTGCAGACAACGATGATCAAAGACTTGAAGGCGCCTCAGACCTTCGGACCGAAGGGGTAAAGTCTCACTCCCTTAGAGCAGAACGGCCCTCACTGTGGCCTTGTATACACGGCCTTTCAAAAGGAGGGCAACTCCCTTCTGTCGCCAAAGATGCCTTAGGTTCAAGAAGGTAGATCTGGCTTTCGCAGTGCGTGAGCTGACGTCATTTTCTATGCGCCCATCATAGCTGATGCAGCTGCCAAGATAAGTGAAATGATCAACCATGACGATTTCTTCGTTAGCAAGCGTCAAGGGGTCATCAAGTGGCTGGTGGTCCTGCAGCAACACTTTTCACTTTGAAGGTGCGAAGTGCATACCAAATAATGGGGCAACTCTGGACAGGCTACTCGGGGTTGATTGTGCCGACTCAGCATCGTCGAAAAGCAAGACGATATCATCCGCATAACCTAGATCAACTAACCTTTCACCAGGCAGCACTTCAATGCCTACATCATGAGATTCCGCAAGTGAACACTCCATGATAGAATCCACGACGAAATTGAACACAAATGAAGAAATCGGACAACCCAGACGAGCGCCACTTGTGGTCTGAAAACTATCCGATAGGACACGCTGCCTGTAGTGTTCGAGTATAGAGCCCGAAGGGTGTTCAAATATTTCGTGGGAACACCTTTCCGCGCAAGTATTTCGAACAGAATCGATCGATCGACTGAATCGAACGCACTCTTGAAATCGAGGAACACAGCTATTGTCGGTCTGCGGTATGCGTGGCGCTGTTCTATCACCTGCTGCAGTGAACATATGGTCTATACAGCCACGTCCTGGGCGGAAACCAGCCTGCTCTTCCCTAATCCGAGATTCCCGTTCCGCAGTGAGGCAACGAACGATAATCGAGGCCAGTAATTTTGTCACAACTGGCGTTAGGCTAATACCCCTGTGGTTAGCAGTCTGTGCGACTGCCCTTCTTGTATATTGCCACTATAATTGATTAGTTCCAGTAAACTGGGACGCTGTGCCTTCCAGATATGTTCGAATACGGAGATCAGTGCTTTGTAGAGGACCTCACCTCCATCCTTAACCAGTGCAAGTGGGATGGAATCCGGGCCTGCGGCACGAAAACGATTGAGGGCTGTGATCGCGTTTCGGACCTCGGCCTCTGACGGAGGCTCTAAACTAACCGTCCATGGCTCGTCCTGCATCACTTGAGTAGAAAGTGGTTCGGGAGCAGGGGGCCAGGTGGACTGATCTTGAAGTGTTCCGCCCAACGAGCCATACGACGCTCCTTATTTTGTATTAGTGCACCCGCGTTGTCTCCGAGTGTCTCACTGACGCCTGGTTTTCTGGGACCAGTGGTGCGAATTGGCTGGAAGAGCTTGCGATAATTGCTTACTGCTCCTGCCTCCTCCATTTTTTGAGCCTTACTGGTCCACCAGGCTTCCTTGTCAGCACGTAGGCTCCGCTTTAGTTCACATTGTGTCCAGAACCAGCCGGGAGGTGTATTTTAGATTACAACAGCTTCACCGACCTCTCGGATATCCAGTGACTGGTGCGGTGACGATTGATAGTGCCACAAGCAGATGCTCCTGCATCGTGCATGGCGGCAGAGATCCTATTCCACTGAAGCACAGTGCCATTAGGACAAGACAGCGGAAGTTCGGTATGCAGTGCTTCTTGTTAGGCTAGCCTGACCGATGACTGAGACAATTTCTCCGTTGCCAATCGTTAGGATGCTTGGTGCACCACCCGGTAAAGTTCATGGAGAAACGACAGCGTACCAAGGCATGATCTGAGTCGACACAGGTACTCCAGTATGAGCGACAATCCAGGATGGAACCACGCCACCTGTAACTTATGGCTACGTGATCAACTTGGGTCCATCGCTGATCAGCTGCAGGAGGACGCCAAGTGGCCCTTCGGCACCCACTGTGTCTAAAAGCAGTGCTACTAACAAACAACTGGTGCTCCGCACACTGTCGCAGCAGACACTCATCGTTGTCAGTCCGTTCGGAGTTAAGCCCACAATTACCACCCAGCTGAGCTTCTGAAGAGCTCAGAGGCCCTACTTGTGCGTTTATATCCCCTGCAAGTACTATCATATCGGAACTAGTAACACTGCGTAGTAGCGCGTTCAGTTCGTCAAAGAATATGTCTTTGGCAGCATCAGAACTGAAATCGGTGGAAGCATAAGCGGAAATCACAAACAAACAGCTTTTTGTACTACTTCATGAATCAACCTTAGCTGATGTCGTCAAACGGGCTGCACATAAACGGCTGTTCACCTGAATCCAATCAACCAACAATGGCACAGTGTTGGAGCTTAGAATGATACCTACACCAGCTTGACCCGTAAGTGCTGCATCGGTGTCTCCGGATGCGTGCAACCAATAACGAGAGGACAAGCCGGGTGTAGCTAATTCAAAAACCCCGTTAGGGTCATTGATCCTAGTTTCGGACACACAATACACATCAATACTCAGTGTGTCCTTGGTGCGTGCAAGTGCAGCCTATTGACCTATTTGTCTTAGAGTGCGAACGTTGAATGTCGCCATGGAAACGGGACAGCGTGGTCTTATAAGGGACTTTTGCCGATAGGCGTCCAATAGTTGCGGTGGGTGGTGGCTGCAGATTGTTCTACTCCAGTGGCATTTCGTTTACTCTCAACTAAGCTGGGAATTATAGAAGGAAGGTTAGTAATGGGGATCGGGATGGGAATAAGAGAACAAGGTGGAAAAGAAAGAAGGGAGGCGCCAGCAGTAGCATGTTTTCGTCTATCCGCCCTGCTGTATGCAGCAGATAAAGCGACTCTTGAGAATCTACGCAACGGCCGATGCAGGATGAAATTTATGTTTGAAGAAAATGTCATGGTTGTATGTGGGCTGAGATACCGCCAGGGCGCACAGATCTAGACAGGAGGACGATTACGATCCTCATCCAAAACCTTTGGCTCAAAATCCTGTCCGCAAGACAGCGGCGAGATGGCAATGATTTCGTTTTACAGAAACGGACGCCATCCTATTTCAAACTCCTAACCTGGAGGACAAGGAGACTGAGTTTGTCTGACCTCTCACCATTGACCAACCTAGTAGGAGTAGCTCTCAAGTTGCCCGGAGGCATCACCCAGTGTAGCTCAATGGGTCAATGAGGTAGGTAAACCGTCGCATAACGTTAAGGTCCAGTTTCATTGCGACGGAACCGAGGTGCTAGTTGGAATTCATTCCTTTCTATGAGATGTGTTTTCTGACTTCTTATAGAGCGGTAAATATGAGACTATTCAGTAGTCCTCGTATCTAGCCAAGCGAGCTAATGTCGTTAGAGTCGTAAACGGATCAGTGGTAGCGATTTGGCCATCACTTGTGATTGAAATACTTGGATGAAGCTGTTACACTGCAACTGGTATGCAATAATATTATGAAGACCTTGGTAAGCTCCGACTACTAAGCATCCATCTAAACCGACGCAGCTGTACGAATAACCACAATGACAACGGAGCACTTGACTTCCTCTACTTCGCAACAAGACATGCAAAGGAGAAACTTGTTTCATGCTTCTTCTCAAATCTGAAAGAAAGCAAGTTGGCCTTATGCATCATTGTTAAGATGACGCGTTTGTTCTACCCTGCATGGGTAAAGTTTTGTGGGGCGCCACAGAGAAACTAATTGTAAGTACTGCTGTCCACTCTTTTGATAGTCCCTTGACTGCAACTTGCAATTTCAGATTGGATACCATGGTTCCTCACATCACGATTCCAACTTCAATCCATTTGGTGAGTCCGAGTAGGGAGGTCTTCAGTGATGCACGCTGCCAACACCGCATCCGAAGAACGGGTTTCTCTTTGGTAGGACTATACAAATTGTAGTGAGGCCGTGACCCAGTGGTGAATTCATCTACTGTAAAGCCCTACATCCGGAATGGCAGACCAAACTCGTTTGTATGTCTATAACAGAATAATCCCAATATCATAAAGCAAGTAAGGAAAAGTAGTACTATCATAAAGCAGCATCAAACCATGAACAATGACTTAGAATGGGTAAAAAAGTAGGTGCTTGACATGTCCCGTAGGGTGTTTAGAGTGAGAATAGGTAGATCAAGGGATAATGGAATCGTCGGTTCGGACGACTACAGATTTAATTGCACTGTCGTATAAAGGGTTTGAAATTGTAATATACGCACACAAAGCAATAAGGGGAGTGGTTATTGATCAGGTAATAGGCAAGAAAAAGTAAAAAGTAGCAAGTAATGTGCAAATATCTCGGATCGACGGGCTACAGAAATCCAGTTTCTATAGTAGTAGCATTTATCAAATTTCGTGCAAGGCGTTTGGAATGACTCATTCTCGAGTAGGATTATGTCACTATCCCCTGTCTGTTGTGCATTAGTGCCAGCATCTGGTGGTCATGGGCTATAGCACGTAGTGTAAATGTGACAGAGTGTCGTCAAGGTGTCATTTGAAAAGGGATAGGGTGGGTGCATTAATTGCATGTTCCGGGAGGGCGTTTCAAGTCTGTGACACTCGAAGGGAGAAATAGTTTCGCTGACATTCCAGGCGGTTGTACTGCGTGACAGCTTAAACCGATGCCCTCTTAGGGGGACCTTTTAACTGAGTATTATAAGGGAATGGCATGGATGGTTGAGGTTTCTCAGAATCTGGTACACCATTATGAGATCGCTCCTTAGACGCCGATGACGTCCACTGTATATTTTGAGGGTCTTCAACCTGAGTGGGTAGGGGAGGCTGGTCAAACCTCTGACGCTCTTCGTTGCCCTACGTTGTGCAATATCGAGCGCGGTGAGATGGTGCTTGAGCCAGGGTTGCCACGCTTGAATAGCGTATTCCGCGTGCGGCCTCAAGTATGCACTAAGCATTTTTGGAAAGATCGAAGGGTCCAACTTCCCGAAAGCTCTGCGAAGAAGACCAAGGTACTGGATCGCTTTCTTAGCTGCCTTTTCAGTCTGCCTCGAACAACCGAGGTCATCTTGAACTATCACGTCGAGATCGCACACGTGAGAAGCCCGCTGTAGAATTCGTGGTCCTAGACGGTAATTGTGCATACTGTTGTGCCGTATGCTGAGAACTCTGCACTTGGTGACGTTAAAATGCAGCCTGTTCTCGATGGATCATGTGTACGCTTTGTCCAGATCATCCTCTAACACTGTGTGATCCTCCACTTTATCTATAGTACGCCATACCTTTAGGTCATCAGCAAATAGCAAACAGTTAGAAGATAGCACACTCGCGAGATCATTTATGAAAACCAGGAAACGACGGGGTCCAATTACCGGGCCTTGAGGTACGCCGCACTGAATTTCGATGGATTCCGACAGGTTGCTTCGGTCCCTCACATTCAGGTGACGTTGAACGAGAAAGCCTCCTATCCAGCCCAGAAAAGGCTCGCCAATTTCATATTTCTGGAGTTTGTTGAGTAGAATGCGATGGTTTATATGGTCGAATGCTTTTGAGAAATCCAAGTAAGCCGCGTCGACTCCTACACCAGCGTCTATAGATTCCGTCCAGCCGGTACGAGAATCAACAAATTAGTGGTACATGGGCGATGTTGGCGAAATGCGTGCTGCTCCGGAACGAGAATTTTGTTGTTCTCTAGGTACCCCGTCAAAGCCCCAGCTACGATGGACTCCATAACCTTGGAGATCACAAGAAGTAGTGTTGTTGGGCCATATTCTGGTTCATCACAGCTGCGACCTCGTAGATTGGCGTGATGATTCCGTGCTTCCACATCGTTGGGACGTGCATTTCGTCCATACATCGTTGAAAGAAGATTGCTAATGGTCCTGCCACACTCATGGCGGCAACTTTTAACCCCTTCGGGCGAATGCGTCCGCACCCGGGGAGCTGAACTCGCGCAGAGACATCAGCCTCTTCAGTACAGCTGCGGAGGTGAACGATTTGTGATCACGTCTTGATGACGGCGTTATCTGCTTAGGTAGGATGAATGATGATTGCACGCTTTGGAAGATACGGCCAAATTGTTGTCCAAGAATGTTGGCCGCCTCTTGTGCGGTTTGGGCTAACCGGCATGCTGTGTGCAGAGCAGGAATACCGCGCTTAACACGGCGCAAATTGTTTACGTGTCTGTATAGCAGTTTGGGATTGGAGCAACCTTTTTCTACTAGACCTTGGTGGTTCTTCAGTTTATCCTCTCGGAGGAGTTTGACACAGCGGTTTCTTTGTATTGTGTAGACAAGCCAGGCATGGTCCTTTGGGGAGGCTATGTACGTGTGCTATGCCAAGTCCCTTAATGCCATGCATTTACGTGTCCTGCTCCTTACGAGAGACTTCATCCTTTTAGGCCGGTAGAGGTTGGTTTCAGATGTCCTTGCCACGAGCTTGGTAAATATGTTGACGAATTTTCCGCAGGCCACCTCAGGTGTCAATTCGACTAAGAACGACCAGCTTGTTGCATTAATGAGTTCGGGCCGGTCGTCGTAGTTGGTTACGGTATGCTATTCCTCGGCATGCTCTTTAGGATAATCCGCGTAACTCATGTAAGGAAACACTAGCATTGCATGATCACTGCAGCCCAAAGGAGTATCGGTTATCACTCTCTCGACCATCAGTTTTTTATTAGTACATATTCGGTCCAATATGGATGGCCTGATAGTTCCTCTGAATCTGGTGGGCGTAGTGACGTGGCCATAAAGCGGGAAGTCTGAAACCAGATCTTGCAAGTCTGCTTTGAATTGCTCTGGTGTGGACTGGGATTCTAGAGCATGTAACTTGAAGTCGCCGGTGACTAGAATTTGACTGCACTTCCTGTTTATCACTTGCCTCATTATTTGCGTTAATAGCTGGTGAGACTGTCACCTGACGAGAATATTCAGGAAGTTTAAACTGTTTCGGGATACTGGTATCTCAGTTTGAGGATTCAATTTTTCATTTGTTTGTTTCACCACATTGATGGTGAAATGTTTGCAACAAATCCGCAAAGCTCGGAGAACAAATGAACAATTGACTTATCAGGATGACGGCGTAGATCAGTTCAGTAGTCTCACTTCTCAAATGAAGTCGCGCTTTATATCATATTTAACTTATTGCTTTTCCTTTCTGATTTATAGCTGGAGAACGGAATTTTAAAAAACTGTTTTGAAATTAGGTAACGGTCCGTCATTTTATAACTACCATTAAGCATCAAAATAACCAAGGAATTTGGTTTTACTTTTACCATTTGATACAAAGTTTTCGAGTACATTGTACTTTATAAGCAGAAAACACTTACGCTGTATATGCATCTGTGGTGTAGACCGTTTGAACGCAATTCAAACCCTGCTACACAGCTTCTTACAACACCCAAATTGCCCTGGGTAGCTGACAATGATCTCAGATGTTTGTGGCCTCAAATAGGTTAATCTTGTCTATTCAGGTCGGCACTGTTTTACATGAATTCTTAACTCGCCTAGTAGTGGAGATATACTGCGCTACATAAAACTAGCTTGACCACAGAAGCTGTCACCAACCCCGAAGATTTAGTGGTTTTGGTCATTGTATGCAAATGGAGGCGTCAATGATTCCTGTCCATCACGCGACGGACGCAGCACACACTGTTGATCTATCACGGGAAAACCAAAGTGCACAAGAACTTTTCGTGGTATATGGTGGAACGCTGCTAGCCTCAGCTATGGCGTTCATGTCATTAATTAGGCATACAACAACTTCAACTAGAAATAAACTCATGTGGCTTCTGGTGAAAATGAGCTATAAGGGAAAAAATCATAGGACAAATAACCCGCTGATAAAGTTCAAACTTAAATTCGCTCAACTTGCTATTTGGGAACGACAGTAATCTGGGCAATCCGAACAGTGAACAATGATGTATGATGGGCGAAAAGGGCATTGCTTGACTAGTCCCGTTGAACGACAGGAGTGGGAATTATCAAATGATTGTTTAAAGTGATATGAAAAAGGTAAAATTCGGGTTTATGGTGATTCATTGAGTTAATCAAAGGAGTACCTGCTGGTCCGCTCCCAGCTAAGTAACGGAGAGGGCCTTTGAACACACTACGTTAATACGTCTTTCGATGGAAACAGCCTATGTCGCGTGATGTAAATGGGATAGAGCGTGGTCCAATCGTGTTACAAAAGGTGTTAATGTGGGGACGACAACAACGTGAAAAGTAAAAGCATTCTAGTTTCTGGCTAGCCGAAGATAGAAGATGTAGGCAATCAACTCAACTGTGGTCTGTGATCATTTTGAGCTGGTAGCCCTACAGGTTGGTATTGTGGCTGACTTGCCACAGATCCAGCCAGGCGTGATTAGGTTTAGTCAGTAGTTGGTACAAAATCATACGGTCTCCCCTCAGGGTAGCTGTGCTTTTATCAGGGGTGTCTAGTTACTGTCACAGAAATCTGAGCTGCGAAGTAGCCAGACCTGTGTGCAACTCAGTCACTTGATCTGAGTAGACGGGACGATTCGCACTGTCTGTAAACTATAAACTTATTTTATGACTGGCTTTTAGTTCCACGGCTGATTGGAAGTGCATGCAACTGGAATTGGTGCCACAAAGACCAAATTTTCAAGCATTGCTGCTGCAATTAGACGACGGTCTTTAGACTGATCGTACTTGTAATGTACTCGAGAAACCGAAGTACGTTTTGCAGTTGCGGTACAATTTTGGTGGTATCGCGGAAACATGTCTAAGTATTTGCTACTACAAAATAAAGCAAAGCTGACTTTAGCGGGTGCGCTCACCTTCATATCTTCAACCGTCTGCACTATCCACGTGTAAGGCTCCTGTAAGCTATCTGTTGTATAGGGAATAAAGGAACTGATGCGTTCACCAAAATAAACATAAAAGTCCGTTCATAAATGAGTTTATTGCCAAATGATCGGGCATGACGAGATATTTGCCTAGACAAAAAATGCGTAGGATGAACGTTTCATCTTAGATGTGACGAATTTTTGCTTATAACATCTTTAAGTGTTCAGAATAAATTAAACGCTGGTTGTTAGCAAGTTTGGCCAGAGTCACGGATTTTGACAATGAAATGACGGCAACAGGTGTTTTTACCACTTTGAAGTCTATAAAGCGGTTTAACATCATTTGATCATGATGTCACGTTTTCTCACACACGTCTCCAAGAAACTGGTCAAGTCTATATGTTTGTTGAGTATAAGAAACACAAATACGCACTTGTTCATTTTCATGACTGATAATCACGGCTGACGCAGCCGAAGCAGTCACCGAACATGTCGATGCTTCAGACAGCGTTCAGTTCTCTTGCAATAATTTTTACCCTTGGAACCTACCGGGTTAGTACGAATCTGGGATCACGGATATTACGCTTTGGATGCTCCTGAGTATGACTGACACCAGCAGCCAGATATATGTACGAAGTATGACCACAAAATGAGTAAACTGCTAACACAACTTCAACTGTTGGTAAGAAAGCGCTAGTGCTGCCAGCTGTTCTGAATTCTTATCAAACTACGCTGACATACGAGATAAGTAAGCGCTCACTGGAGACAGTTGAAGGTCACTGGTCGCATGTTCACCAGACCTTATTAGCAGCAGGGAAATCCTCATGCGATAAATCTAATCATCAACATGGACATTGAGTCTCTTCGCGATCTCTGGAACTTATTAATACTCGCCAGCATATTCAGGCTGGAAGCGAACACAATGAAACTCGCAAAGAGCTCCGGACAAAACTCCGTGCTAACCTGAAGAGAGACCGCGAATCTTGGTGGTCTGATCGTGCGTCAGAAATGGAAGTGGCCGCTGTTCTTGTCAACCATCCGTTTGATACAGGAAACGGGCAGCAGGAGACCTGGTGCTGGTGAAACAAATTGTGACGAGAGTGGACAGCCTGTCCACAATTTGTCAAAACGTTTGGAGCGTTGGGCTAAGCATTTTGAAAAGTAACTTAATCAAGCAGAATTGTTCGATTCCTCGCCGGCCAGTGATCGCCCTGTTCCGTGGGCTGTCCCTTTTGATCTACCCTCTCGCTCAGAAGTCGAACGTGAGATCGGACTGTTGAAATTGAACAAAGCCGCGGGACCAGATAATCTTACTCCAGCTCTCTTCAATTTCGGGGACTCTGCTCTTGTTGATGATTTACATGAATTACTAGTGTAACTGTGAGGGCAGGAAACTGTCCCAACCGACTGGAGCCGCTAAGTCATCTTCCCAATTTTAAAACGAGGCTCGCGTTCGGAATGCGACAACCATAGCGGAATCAGCTTGATCTCCATCGCCTCCAACTTACCCGCCTCCATAATCCTTCACAGACTGACTGGCGCTCGTTAAAGTCAGATTTGTGAGGAGCAAGTTGTGCTTCGATCGGGTCGTGGCTGCATCGACCACATCTTCACCTTGCGTCAGTTGTTGGAGCACCGCCACACAAATTGTCGGCCCACCGTAGTCGTATTCCTCGACATCAAAGGTGCCGTCGATTCGGTTGACCGATATGTCCTTTGGAATTGTCTAGTAAGGAAAGGTGTGCCCGAGAATTGTGTAAATATTATCCGAGCATTATACGCGCGGAGCAAGGGCAGAGTGAGGGCTTACGGCAAGCTGTCGCCGCCCTTCAATATCTCCAACGGTGTAAGACATGGATGCCCGCTGTCGTCTTTCCTCTTCAACTTCGCTATTGACGAAGGCATGGAGATTTCATTTACAGCACATGACTTAGAATATGTGGAGCTACGCCCAGGAGAACGACTTCTTGACTTAGAGTATGCAGACGACATGGCCCTCATCTGTGACAGCTCCCAGACGTGTCAAGCTGCACTGGACAGATTAGCACTGGCTGTCAGTCGCTTCGGGCTTTGCTTTGCACCATCGAACTGCACAGCTTTCCTCCAAGATTGGTAGGGATCTTCTCCTTTGCTGACCCTTAGTTGGGATCATCTAAAAGTCGTTCAGAAATTTAGCTACCTGGGAAGTTGTATCAGCGCCCTTGGGATTGAGGATGAGTTCACGAACCGTATATCAAAAGCTCAAAGTACTTTTGCTAGTCTTCGCCCCCTATCGCGGCGGCGCGACATCACTCTTGCCCTGAAGGGTAGAGTGTACAATGCAGCAGTGCGTTCGACCTTACCGTAGGGTTGCCAAATTTGGCCTCTAAGATTGGCGGACATGAAGAGGCTAGTTACGTTCGTACGTCGGTGCCTTCGCAGTTTTGCTTACATCTGGTGGGAACACCGCGTGAGCAACGAGCGTGTTCGACGCCTTGTTTATGGCACAGGAAAAGGAACTGAACCGCTGAGCACCGTGATTTCACGCACCAGGCTTCGATGGGTCGGCCACGTGTTGCACATACCAGCCCACCGACTTCCGCGACGTGAGTTGTTTGCTCACCGGTGGCGTGGATGGAAGAAGAGGAGGGGTGGCCAAGCGATAAGTTGGTCGAGAGGAATGAAGGCCCTCAGTTCGAAGCTGGCCTCGGTAGGAGCGTCTTGGCTCCGTGGTTGGGGTCCGAAAGACCATGACCAGTTTTGGCTGGATACACTTGCTGACATAGCTGGGATCCGACTTTAATGGCGTTCGTGGTTGGTATTTTTTCCCACCTTATATCTCTTAGCCTCTTCTTCCAATCACAATCTCATCTCTACGCATAATATAATTTTGCATAACCATTTTTTAGCTGCATAGTAGCCGGCTGCTTGCATACCGGAAAAGTGCCCATCCGCTACAGGTAGCTCAGCTGACTTGCTTCTGTCGCATTTTTTACTTTTTTATGTATTGCGGCACGGTAGCTGAGGTGTTTCCCACCTATAGCTAACGTGTATAGTGATGTTGATAACCCGCTTACGCACAGTTAGTATCACATCCCAACGGGAAGCGTAGCATTTTAAGCCGTTGGTCGAGAAGCTACGCTATCATCTGCACGAAAGCAACGTGCAGATCATAAGAGCTGGTGTAGCATCAGGCCACATTCAGTAAGCTGGTCAAGCAGGTCGTTGAGGTTTCTGTGGACCAGTCATCTTAATCAGAGGCGCGTGCGAGCAGGATTGCGTGGTTAAGGTCCACAAGGGGCACAGGAATTAACGATAAAACAGCTATGTGATGCATAGATAAACGTGTGTTGACTGGTTGAATGAGCCTAGATGTGCGTAATTCGATTTTTGACAATTTATGACCCAAATAGCCTAACATAATTGAGTGGCCAGCATCACAAATAATATAGTGTTTGGTGTTTAGCTACTAGGCTCGCGGCAGTTTTGCTACAGATACTGTGCACAAACGTGAGGTAAACTAACTTTAATTAGGATAACCCAGCTGTTAACTCTGTACTGTGCCATTGGTATAACACGGTACAAATAAAGCCATTTACTTGAACTAGAGCTAGGTGGCTAAAAATGTTTCGTTTATCCAATATTTATTCGCCAGCGATATAATTGATATGCCCATGGAATTAATAAAACACAGGGTAGCGAAGAGTACTCTTTTCGATAAATCTCATCAGGCGTTTATAATTATAAAATAGAAAGTTGGAGCTGGATAAGCTGGTGAAGCGCGACAAAGGTTAGCGATTCATAGCGAGGCAGAAGGTCAGCTGTCCTAATCGATAAATTGGTCGATCCACTGAAGCTGCGGCTACCACAGTATACGTAGGCGGACAGAGATACCCACATACAGACACACACGCATGCGCACGAGGCATATGACGTGCTTCTCAACTGATTGGGTGACGCACTCATCACCCGGTGGTATGTGGGTAACTATGTCCGCCTACGTATACCGTACGTTTGAGAAGAGTCTTTCGTTTTTGCTCAGTCGCACAGGGGTAGATTGGAGCTCACTAATTTGCCGACCCACCAATGGCATGGAAATCTACTGTATTTACTCACCCACGCATGTCTGGGGGTGTGAATACGACGTGCGGACGCATTGCGGTGCATGTGTCCTTGAAATATGTTAATTACCCTCGTCGATTTTGACACCGGCCAGTTCAGATTGGGTCGATGCCGACGTTTTTGGCTGGTGGTTTGCAACATCTCGACAGCTGTGCATAATGCACTGGCTACCGTGTTCAAATGTTGATGGCGCTTCGACAGTTGCTTAAGGTTATCCCAGCAAATGATAAAAGGGTTAGTGACAACGCTGTTGTAGACTGAACGTTACCTTCATATAAACTACCTTAGCAAAATAAGAATTCGTAACAATTAGACGGTGAAAATATGAGATGCTACTTCTGCATAAATGAGTCCGGAACAATGTCTACCAGCTACTGGAGGCTCATCGGATCTATTTGCAAGTGCGCGGCCGCCTAAGGAGTTAATTCCAGCAGAATACAGAAATAAAAAGAAAGCTGAGTGCAGTGGCTTTTGAACAGATTTTATCAAATCTCATTTTATCCCATCAGCTTGGACAATTAAATCAAAATCAGTTTCGCAATGAACACGAGAAGGAATTTTACAGTATTGGTATGGTAGAAGAATCCTAGAAGTAGATAAAGAAGCGTTTAGGTCAAATCTAATCACCCATTTTAGAAAGAAAGGTGATGGAAGAATCCAGCGCGTACGATGCATTTATTTGATGAAACCAGGCTGTTTACGGCTGAATATTCAAGCGTTGTTGGTGTATTACGCATTTTATTGACTTGACTTGAGTTCCCCGCCTTGGCAGACTTGAATGTTTAAATATTCCTTATCGCCCAGATACGTATCCGGCCAATCTGGAAAACCTTAATATGCCATCCTACTAGAAGTTTTGATATTTTAAGTATCCATGGAAACTGTGTAAATAAATCACTGACGATTCACGCTCAACCGTTTGTTCCACGGTCATGACACATTCAGTAGTTGCGAATGACTTAACAAGCGCAAAAGTATTGCCCATTAGTTAATATCTGGTTGCCGGTGGGACTCTCTGGGACTCTTTTAACTTCCGATATAATTCCACTGGATGTACAGCTGAGCGGCTAATCGTACTCCCACAACGACAGAACGACAACAGATCATGGTGACGTGCTGGTATAGATTTGTTTTCCTCTTTCGTTAGACTGCTGCTACCAAAAGAAATGCGGATGTTCTACGTGTGCCCTAAACCTCGATCTACCTGAGTGTTGGCGAAATGTGGGTGGGTGAGATTTACTGTTTTATGTGAAGCTGCCGTTTGCACTAGTTGCAAAATACCCAAGACAAAATGAACCGTAATCGCTTTCAGCTCATACGTGCTTTTGACACGTCAAAGAAATTGACCAGGGGTTCAAATTCCCTACAGGCCTTGTGAACTGGAAGCAGAGAGTGCGGATATGATATCTGAGATTGGGGAAGCCCTACACGTCTGCTGGTGGACTCGCACCAAACCGCAATCAGATCCCTCAGTTTAATGGGGTGTCGTAGGTGAAACTGCAGCCTTCATGAGGGTGGATAACGCATTCTTGAATTGACTTGCATGAGTAACGCACAAGTCGAAATAATCCGCTTTTCATTTCAAGCAAACGACTGTTCCATGTTGGATGAAGAAATCCGGAAGGCGAGGCGCCCGTTAAGAGAAAAATATTCGACACTGATAGCCATATTCTTCAAAGATTTATTTATATGTTGCATACTTTTAAACCTGTTGAAGTACAGTGCAAATTTGGAAAGCCATCTTGACACGTCAAAGAAATTGACCAGGGGTCCAAATTCCCTACAGGCCTTGTGAACTGGAAGCAGAGAGTGCGGATTTGATATCTGAGATTGGGGAAGCCCTACACGTCTGCTGGTGGACTCGCACCAAACCGCAATCAGATCCCTCATGTATGAATTTGAAATTGACGAGCTGCTAATAACTTGTTATGCAGTGTGAGGCATGAATCCAGTAATACCTAGTGAACATCCAGTGGCCCTAGCTTGGCGAAAGCTGCTGCTGTCACACTCGCTTCCGTAGCAGTCATCCTAGGAATACTGTAAACTGGCTTCCATGAACTTACCTGAGCTACAAATCAAGTGGACTGGTCACTACCGTCAGATTCACCCATCGAAGCAATATAGGCAATCCTAAAGGAGTATGGAAAATGATTGTGCGCAAGATCCGTACCCCTCAATTTTCAGATGGTTACACTAATGAAACTAAAATGGTTTGACAAGTATATTTTATTTGATTAGACATTGACGTGTACTAAGGAATAAATTCAGTCCGATGGGTTCTGCCGCCGATTACGTGGTGTCATAATCATGGCTGATTTCACGAAACAGCACCAGTGTTCAAAAATCCCAGTCACATTGAAGACGATCCACAAGAGGATCATTCATTAAGTGACGCTGCACTTGAGGAGTACAGATGACGGAGCAATGTTAAAGGGTTCAGCCGGACAGTCCCTAACTTCCAGGAGGGACCATGTGTCGGCACTTGTGGTGCACTTCAATTCCTTATTCGCAAATATTTAGGAGGCGGTACAGAGTTTGATTTGTGTAGGCCCTGCCCCTTTTGACAGAAGAATTACGGCATAGTAGATGCTCGCAGGATATTCATTGATAATTGGCGGTGCTTCACATGCTATACCTAACGATTCGCATTTACTTGTCTGCCCCATCTTGACTTCTGTAACAGACCTTTCCAAGAAGTCGCTAACCGACAGCGGACTATTGAGCAAGTGCTATTGCTCGGTTTGGAAGTCAATTTCGAAGAGTGATGACCGAATCAAGATGGAAAGTACCGACTGAGTATCCTAAAAGCTGTTTTAGCCAAAATGACCGAGAAGTTCGTGAAAAAAATGACTGCTGTAGCTGACAGAGTATAAAGCTCTGTTCATACCCGCGCAGCATGGCTGCAGGTCACATCGCTCAAATATAACGCAAGTTAATAAAACGCGCTATTCCAGGCCTTCGTTCCAAGACTTACTAGTACTTTCATCCTGTACAAGGAACAAATTTCGTGAAATCATAGGAAAATGCACCGTGAGCAATGGGATCATGTAAACACAAGCACGCTCTGGGCGGCAGCTTGCTAAAGACTAGCGCGTGATAGATCATATTTGGTGGTAGTTAGTGCTCTCTCTAAAATATCACACTTGTACACGTTTCTAACTTCTGAGCAACTCATTATACCCCTACCAGGAAATATAGCTTACAGCATGAAAAGATGGCTTTCCAAATTTGCACTGTACTTCAACAGGTTTAAAAGTATGCAACATATAAATAAATCTTTGAAGAATATGGCTATCAGTGTCGAATATTTTTCTCTTAACGGGCGCCTCGCCTTCCGGATTTCTTCATCCAACATGGAACAGTCGTTTGCTTGAAATGAAAAGCGGATTATTTCGACTTGTGCGTTACTCATGCAAGTCAATTCAAGAATGCGTTATCCACCCTCATGAAGGCTGCAGTTTCACCTACGACACCCCATTAAACTGAGGGATCTGATTGCGGTTTGGTGCGAGTCCACCAGCAGACGTGTAGGGCTTCCCCAATCTCAGATATCATATCCGCACTCTCTGCTTCCAGTTCACAAGGCCTGTAGGGAATTTGAACCCCTGGTCAATTTCTTTGACGTGTCAAAAGCACGTATGAGCTGAAAGCGATTACGGTTCATTTTGTCTTGGGTATTTTGCAACTAGTGCAAACGGCAGCTTCACATAAAACAGTAAATCTCACCCACCCACATTTCGCCAACACTCAGGTAGATCGAGGTTTAGGGCACACGTAGAACATCCGCATTTCTTTTGGTAGCAGCAGTCTAACGAAAGAGGAAAACAAATCTATACCAGCACGTCACCATGATCTGTTGTCGTTCTGTCGTTGTGGGAGTACGATTAGCCGCTCAGCTGTACATCCAGTGGAATTATATCGGAAGTTAAAAGAGTCCCAGAGAGTCCCACCGGCAACCAGATATTAACTAATGGGCAATACTTTTGCGCTTGTTAAGTCATTCGCAACTACTGAATGTGTCATGACCGTGGAACAAACGGTTGAGCGTGAATCGTCAGTGATTTATTTACACAGTTTCCATGGATACTTAAAATATCAAAACTTCTAGTAGGATGGCATATTAAGGTTTTCCAGATTGGCCGGATACGTATCTGGGCGATAAGGAATATTTAAACATTCAAGTCTGCCAAGGCGGGGAACTCAAGTCAAGTCAATAAAATGCGTAATACACCAACAACGCTTGAATATTCAGCCGTAAACAGCCTGGTTTCATCAAATAAATGCATCGTACGCGCTGGATTCTTCCATCACCTTTCTTTCTAAAATGGGTGATTAGATTTGACCTAAACGCATCTTTATCTACTTCTAGGATTCTTCTACCATACCAATACTGTAAAATTCCTTCTCGTGTTCATTGCGAAACTGATTTTGATTTAATTGTCCAAGCTGATGGGATAAAATGAGATTTGATAAAATCTGTTCAAAAGCCACTGCACTCAGCTTTCTTTTTATTTCTGTATTCTGCTGGAATTAACTCCTTAGGCGGCCGCGCACTTGCAAATAGATCCGATGAGCCTCCAGTAGCTGGTAGACATTGTTCCGGACTCATTTATGCAGAAGTAGCATCTCATATTTTCACCGTCTAATTGTTACGAATTCTTATTTTGCTAAGGTGGTTTATATGAAGGTAACATTCAGTCTACAACAGCGTTGTCACTAACCCTTTTATCATTTGCTGGGATAACCTTAAGCAACTGTCGAAGCGCCATCAACATTTGAACACGGTAGCCAGTGCATTATGCACAGCTGTCGAGATGTTGCAAACCACCAGCCAAAAACGTCGGCATCGACCCAATCTGAACTGGCCGGTGTCAAAATCGACGAGGGTAATTAACATATTTCAAGGACACATGCACCGCAATGCGTCCGCACGTCGTATTCACACCCCCAGACATGCGTGGGTGAGTAAATACAGTAGATTTCCATGCCATTGGTGGGTCGGCAAATTAGTGAGCTCCAATCTACCCCTGTGCGACTGAGCAAAAACGAAAGACTCTTCTCAAACGTACGGTATACGTAGGCGGACATAGTTACCCACATACCACCGGGTGATGAGTGCGTCACCCAATCAGTTGAGAAGCACGTCATATGCCTCGTGCGCATGCGTGTGTGTCTGTATGTGGGTATCTCTGTCCGCCTACGTATACTGTGGTAGCCGCAGCTTCAGTGGATCGACCAATTTATCGATTAGGACAGCTGACCTTCTGCCTCGCTATGAATCGCTAACCTTTGTCGCGCTTCACCAGCTTATCCAGCTCCAACTTTCTATTTTATAATTATAAACGCCTGATGAGATTTATCGAAAAGAGTACTCTTCGCTACCCTGTGTTTTAATAATTGATATGGTTGCATATTGGACGCATGTTGATAGCCTGACTCTGAATAGGATACCGCTAACCATATGTGTCTCCAAGACTCTATTATGTTCAGAAACTGGTCCCACTAGCCACCGCTCGCTGCATGCATGGATTGAAAACTCCTCCTCTTTACTTGGTGATAACTGTCGGCTCTCATGTTATAAGATACAAAGGCCGAATGGAAAATTTCCTACCCACATGAAACGGCTAGGCTGTCTTTTGGACGGGGCCATGTTACTTACCGCTTGACTCGGATCAACCGTGGTCTCCATGCAACCTCTTATTAATCTTATTAGTTCAGCTCTGTAACAAATATGTGTATTGCAATGCATTCCAAGCACTCTTCTCCTGTAGGTCTATTTGGCTCTTTGACGTTGATATTCACATTGATGAGTGACTTGGGATGTGGAGCAGATAGACTACAATATCCTCAGTGGGACGATATGCACAATGTTTAAACATGACATCCTCTTTCGATTGAAATTTAGCAGTTGAATGGGAAGAATTGTGTGCCTGTCAAAAATGGCCTTCTATAGTAGATGTGACTACCCGCCGGTGAATGAGTAATTGAACTACGGTACAACGGAGTCTGCTTTTCCTTCTCGTCCCATGGTAGCTGCATATCAAAAAGCTAGATTGCGTCTGGATAAGTTACAAAGTGAACATTTCAGACGCCTCCGAACAGGTGGGAAACCGTAATGTTTGTGTGTAAATTTAACATTGGTAGCCCATCATAATAGAGCATATATCTGAAGAGAACCATCCTGACGAAAATGTAGACTATAGTTGGAACAAGTTTGCGAATTAGAAGTCAAGACGTAAGTAGTAACGAAAATGGACAAAACTCAAAATAAAACACCGCTTCCATTTAATGTGAAGTTCATTTTAGGGTGCGTGGTCTTTTGTAATGTAAACTTAATTGAATGAAATGACTACGGTAATACTCCTCCGTTCAGCGAAGCCAAAGCATTTACATGCATGCGGAAAAAGCTTTTACCTTCAGCGAAGGTAACAGCGATAGCACTTACTTCTTAAAGCCAGAATAGCGCCATTTGGGTCCTGTGATTATGAAAACAGTTAAGAATTAATATTTTCACATGTAGTTCAAAAAGTTGAAACTGACTGCTAGCGTGACTAATCAAACACCGACAATCACTTGTTTGTTGTGATATTTTCACGAAAAGCCAATATCTGCCACATGTTGCTCACCAACAGATTATGCTCGTCTCGTGGAACTAGTACGTTGAGAGCTCATCAATCGTTTTTAAACTCAACTAAACTTTTGGTCTACCGGCTTTGAAATATGGTCCTTCAGCTTTACAGGATGCAAACCGAAGAACATTATAACGTTAGTTCCATTCCGATACCTTTGCTCGAAAGAAGACACTGAGAAACATTTACTGGTAACGCCTGATTAAATGGCACCTATGATAGGGTGAAGATGCAGTCTTATAATTTTTAACACCAGTACGATTCAACATAAGCTCCTTTTCTCAACTATGGCACACAGCAAGCCAGAATTCTGCTAGCGTTGGCCTCCATTAAATTTACGGCCTGTTTTGCTTAGCGAGTGCCACTGTTTCCCTATGCGGACAGACCAGTAATCTATACTGATGGCACAAAGTACAGTCCACCATGTTTAGTACTTTACAGATACTTTGTATACATTTTCAATCCAAAGGAACTAACACGTAAATAAGTCCTGTTGTCGTCTGAGAACAAATGGCATCGCTCAGTGTTAGGTACACATGGCATTCTTCAGATGTGGACGGAAGAGCCATGGCATCAAAGCGAGAATTTGCACTAAATTTATACATATTAGTTGAATCGCATACTGAACTTGAAATAATGTCTGCTATTCTGACGGGTAATAAAACTGTTAGAAACTGTAAAGCCACTTGCTAATTTGGTTGCGTTTATCGGAACAGTAAATGAAAGCGAAAACCTTTCAAGTTGTACAGGTACACGGATAGCACTTCCCTTGATGCAGGCTATGGCCAAGGCTTCAAATAACTTTACGCATTCTCAGCAGGATAATCAGTGGTTGGAGCCACTTCATACTTCTCCTGACACAGTTGGCATCTGCGCCTAGCTGTCATTGGCTCCATCCCCATTAGGGGACGGAGGGAATACGCACCACCGACAAGCCCTAATAGGGCGAAACGTGTCTGGTGCTTTTTCGGACTGGGCTTGCCATGTAGCATGTGAGCTACTAGGATGAATAGCTTAAAATGCAAGGAACCCCCACAATTTCACCATTGATGCATATAGTAGCGCTTCGTGCCGCGAGAACTTTGCAGTACATCTAAACATTGCCTCAGTGACGAGATATCAACTAAAGGGTAAAAGTGCTCCATTCTCTCAGCATCTTAAACTTTAAGCACGTCCGCTAATACGTCATTCAACAGGGATTACACAGGAGACTCCTAAGTATTGCCGTATAACGGATTTGCAGAAGTTACCTTCGTATGTACCCTAGCACTTTCCTAGTACAATTCGCTCTGGCAGAAATCGTGCCTACAAGGAATTACCTGACACACTCACCGGGACACCACTGTATAAACTCAACAATTTCTTTGCTTATAGTTTTTAGCCTTTAGAATAGCGTTAAGTGATCATCATATAACATATAAAATATATGTGGGTACCAGAATAAAAGTCGGACGAGCATTAATTGGTGAAGTGCACATGGTGCTTCTACCAAAGTAGAACATTGTAATTTCGGGTCAAGCATTCCGCATGGTAGGGTACAGTCAAATCTGTCTAAGGATAATAATCAAGGAACCGAGAAAACGTGGTCGCCACGTATAAGTTCATGCATAGGGACATTACACATAAAAGAAAATTTTAGGGATGTTAAGGCTGGTCGCCACAGACAGGTGGTCACTTTAGTCAGGTGGCCGCTTTGGCAGGTTGAACTATATAAGCATTCCACCCATCAAACGATCCTCCTCTTTTACATCTACTTTGTGCTATTTTTTACTTCAGAAACAATAAAACATTGACAACTCAATTGTAATACCTGTTGTGTCGCTTAACGAACATAAACCTAATAGAAGCATCCACAAAGTCACCAACAAATTCCGTAGAAAGTATGGTGGAAATAAAAACAAAATGGTGAACTAACTTTCTCCGATTCTGAACTGTTGAGCGGTTTAGCAGGGCCACTTTTGTTCATCATAGCCGCTACGGTTTTCTGATAACTACTTAAAAGTGCCTGGCGTTGAACCTTCAAAAAGTAGAATGATTAAACACTTCTAATGCGAAATTCCACACTTTTAACAACAAAGTGGGCAATCATAATTTAAGTGTAGAAAGCTAAGTAGTAGGTCATTGCTCACCAAGCTGAGTTAAATACTTCCTAAACATTGTCAGAGCGCACATTCCCATCTGCTCGGAGCCTGCTTACTGCAAAGACCCACTGCCCAGCATGTCATTTATGTACTTGTATGGGTTATTACCAACAATACGAAAACTATCAACTTCTGATAACCAGTATGTTTGGTGCTTTAAATGGAGACACGGACTATTCCGTTTTCCGTCAGATGCTTACAGGTTATGTTCACTTTCTTCTAGAATATACAAATCAAGCCTAGTAGTTAATTCAAAAGCCTCACTTGACAGCTGTATGAGTTTCCCGTCGTCACGCTACCAACTATGTCAAAGAGTGTGGCTTTTGCTGACCTGTAGAGATTGAACAGCGGACCAGCGGACAATACATAGCTCAGAAGGTAGTCTAACAAAGGCCATCCTGGTTTTAGGCCATCGCACTCTTTGTCTGAGCTTAGAAGCTACAAGAAGAGCCATTACCGGAAATCAGCAGTTTACTAAATTCGTCGGGAACACCTTATACATGTATTTGCGGTTCGTGGATGTCACTTGTTGAAACCGAGCTGCACACCCTTTGTTTCTGGAACCACGTCGACCACATTTAGAAAGTAGTCAGAAAACGCACTTAGCCGTGGGAATTACACCAACTAGAATCCTCCCTTTTTCGAGTACGTAGGGAAAATGCTTGACCTAATTAACCAATGCTCACTTGTTCTCTGAAAAAGCCAATATACGTATCTACCATCCTTTTGCTGCTTCATGAATCGTTCGCCATCCTCCACAAGCCTTATCACCCTTAGTGAGTCGATATTCAGTTTCATTGTTCTGACATTGGCTTGCGAGATCGCGAATCAGGACTGAATAGCCGCACTGAAGATGTTGCCTAGTTTGGCAACCAAACGTCTGCAACCGAAATACCCGGCTCGGAGAACAGGACAATCCTCTCATCCACACCACGAGCTACAGGTACTCTAAATAATTTCATTGTTCTTTGCCTGTATCGTAGTCCGCTTCCATCCACATTTTGCTCTACAATTGCACTAAGCCCCATGTACGTTCTTCTGGTAGAGGACACCGACGGATTCTTGGGTGAAAGTGATCAGCTTCCAAATTGCGTTTCAATGTTCAGTGTATTTTCTCTTGCTACTGGCTTTCCACTGTCCATGTTTCAGTCCTAATGGCTCTTTTGCAAAACAATTCATGCAGTTAATCTCAGTTACCGGTTGGTTGACGGTTGTTAATTTTCCATTCTTTCATGGGTTTGGTGAGAGTACTGCTGTTATGTTTAGCGAATATTAATTTACTACTGACAGAAATTCATTCTTTAGAAAGTTTAATAGTGAGCTCCATGTAGTCAGTGAAGTGTTTGAATAAATCCAAGCTTGTGCTATGCAAGGAACTCGCATTCATTTAATGTGCCAACATCATATTTCTCAACAGGTGACTGCTCAAAAATTTAAGTTATTTCATTATAATTGACCGCATTCATTTATCGACTCAGCCTGTCCATTAAGGTCCTGGTTGATCGTTTTTGTCCTTATTAGGAACTTGCACATGCACTGAGCTTTGTGGAAATTGAACTTGCTGCCAACTGATTCGCAGAACAGCGAGCTCAGCTTCTGCGTCACTATGGACAACGGATATCGACCTGATTAGATTGGCTACAGTACTACGATGTTTTCTTGTTAAAATGCCAGACCTGATAAAACCTTTCACAGTAACTTTCTCAGCTGCTGATTTTTAGCAGAATAGAAATATTTTTTGAACTAAATCAGAATGAGCTTCATTGCAAAAGACTTGATTAGCCACTTATTAGGGAACAGGAATATTGATGGACAGCCCTGACGTTTACTGGGTTTGATTCCTCACTATAATCCACGGAGCAATAGTTCATCCTTGGCATATATTTTTACACAGGGTGCACAGAATGGGCACATCTCATGTGAATAAATGACCGTCCAACAATCTCTTAATCCTTTGGGGATTGCTTGGGAAGTCTAATGGTGACAAATCAGCGAAGCATAAATGAACGTCATTCGCCTTACGGCACGCCGAATAGAGGAATTACTAACGATGTTTACCCAAAACGCATGCCGACAGTCCTTCTTCTTTGAGAAAATAGATAATAATCGTACGCTCATGCGCTGAACACGTAGTACGATGGTGGCACTAGTAGATAATACATTTGTTGGCGCGCTCCAGTGCGGTTTGGCATGATATCTGGGTAGTTTTAGCGAGTTACATTGCTGATACAACACTTACCACGCAATGGAAAACCGAACAGATTTCTGCATTTGGATCAGCCATTATCTCCTGGTTCACATACAGTTCCTTCACAAATGCTTTTTGGATGTAATAGAGATTCTGAAGTATGTTGCGAACTTCGTTTGTGACCGAGGTACTTCGCACATTTTTCATGCTAGCAAATTCCTTTGGAAAAAGTGTTTAAAGTAATTATGCATAACTTCCGCTCGCGTATACAAGTAGAAAATTCATGCAATTAAGTAGGGTTATATAAGGTGTTATATAAGGTGCACAAAGCATGCAACTGTTATTCGCTTATGTCCAGCATCGTACAGTATCATCTCAGATGCCTTACACTTGGTTACAACAGCTACTGTTTCTTATGCGTTTGCTTTACGCTGTTGAGGTATCCTTCGAATGATTTCCAGAGTAGCTAAATCTGTCCACCAAACAAATCGTGCATAGCTCTCCCTTGACTAGCCTTCACAAATTCTATTCAAAATGCGGATCCTTCTACACAATTAAGGAAAGCCCCAGACGACATTTTTATCCTGTGGAGACTCGTCGATAACATAAATCAGCCGGAACCTGCCGGGTCTGAACTCATGAACTTACTCTCGAGAGTTGTGCATTTATGCCACTGTGACATGGGTGAAGCTTTTCTTAGTGGCTAGTGACGGTCTCGCTGAAATTAGCTGCGACCAATCTGCTCCAAAACACAATAAATCACCCTACCACACAACTGCACACAAGTTTGGTGCCGATCACCGACACGGTAATTCGCTGCTTTCAGAAGGCGCTCATCTTCAATAGTTTGCTCTAAGTTAACCATTGACTGGATGCCTAATTCCGTCCGCATAATTCTCAGATTATTTGGTAGAGAGTCCTCCGCCGTCTGCGGCGGATATGGCGGTTGGACCACTTGCTTGCACCAGAAGCTTCAATCCGTTGTTATATTTCGCCTTCCTGCCATCACCTTTTATGCTCTTCCGAAAGTCAGAACACACACTGAGCATCTCCCGAAACTACTATTCAGTAAAACGGCGTCAAGTAACACTGTACAAGTTAGCTACGCTGTGCTGCTTCTGTTGTATTCATTAACTCCTTCAGTCAGCACAGCTCACGCTTGTTTTTCATCTCCTTCGGTTCGGACTTGTTCACCCCTTCCGTGTTCGAAACAGCTCCGATTCCCGTTTACTTTAGACTGAAGTAATTGCGAACTGCCCCTACAACCCATTAAGGTTTTGTTAAGTCATAGACGTTTTTGACAAAAGTGGGGTTGTATTCCATCAACTGGCTTCGGGTTCTGTCCGTTCACCTGCCTTTTCTGCCATGAACACAGTTGATTTCTACCTGAAGTGACTCGTCACACGATGGTAACTGTATGCTGACGCTGTACAAAGATCTTCCATCAGTTAACTGCGATACATACCCCATTGGAGGTACACGTTCTTACAGCTAATACACACACCGTTATGTATAGCATAGGATAGCAAGCAGTGTTTTCCAACTGACATTTTCGGCTGGTTTGACTAAAGAGATCACTAGGAATATCCGCCTTCTTCACGGGAAGTACTAATTGTGAAGGGTTATCTACACTCCTTGCTTTGCAGACCTGTTATTCCATAAGCTTTGGAATGATAACGCAGTGATCGTTTGACATTCCTGGTCACGTATGGTTTTCCTGCGCTCATGTTCTATGGCAAAGATTGTCCCTTAACATGTTGCCATATTCCTTCGATACAAGCGTGGTTTGTGGATAAAAGCAACCTGCCCTGACTGACTTGTTGGGGTGCTCGCATGCAGGCTCGTCAAGTTAAGTTTGTAAACCACTTAGTTAAAAATGTACTGGTGGAGTCAGTTTGCCGCTCACGTTTTTATCTGTGCAGCTTATGAACACAGCGCCTTTGTTTCCCGAAGATGAGCCAAAATCACTCCATTTGAAAAAACAAACGAACGAAATTCAGGGTGGATTCTGGGTTTGGACTATTCCAAGGAAGCTCGTCTGAAACGGGGATCTATCATTTAATCCCTATGCAGCCGTAAAGACTAGACAATATTACTCCCCACTGATGTTCGGCAGAAGAGACATGTGTCTTCAAGTTCCGTTTAGTTTGAGGTTATCACATTCAGCTAGGTTTAATAAGCCATCCTGTCATGGGTGACGGCTTTGGGTGGCGTAAAGTAGCTGCAAGCGGTAACAAGACGTGGCTCAACTTGAAACACCGTGTACGTTACCGGAGTGTTTCCAATAATAAGACTTAATTCGCAAGATCAAATATCCCCACTGATCACCCTTACTCCACACGTACAAGTACTGATCAATAACAAAGTTTGTCCATCGTCAAGTGAAAGCTGTTGAATCATAGTATTCCTGTGTTCGAACGTATGCGAAGGTGTGAAATTACTGCTACCACTTTAGACCTTGGGGGATTTTGTCGCACAATATCCCAAATTCGAAGGCTTGGAGACTACTGTAATAAATAGAGCAAACTTTAATGTTAATGTTGACTAGCAGGATTTTAGTTGTAATTTTTAAGATATTCATCCCAGTAGTTCACAAGTCACATAGCACAGTCTAGTCCGGAAAACCACCAGACGAGTTTCGCCCTATCGGGGCTCGTCAGTGGTGCGTATTCTCTCGGTCTTTTACTAGGGATTGGATCTATGACAGCTAGAGGCAGATGCCAAGTAGCCAACAGCCTAAGCCACTGAGCCATGGGGGACGTTGGCTGGACCACATAATTTGTAAGCTAACTGGGATATAGTACCAGTGACCAGCCCCAATAGGGCGAAACGCGTCTGGTAATTTTCCGAACTAGGTTGTGCTAAGTAGCTTGCGAACCACTGCGATGAATACTCTAGAAGAACAAAATTTTGTCAAAATTTCCTCCTACTCGTTAGTTCTGGAGATGATTTTCTCGCTATCTTCTAGGCAGGAACACCATTTCTACTTTACTAAGACACTTCTACCTAGCTGCTTACAGGCCAGTAATGCTATTGTATAGACTGAAGAATGTCTACATCGTCCAGGTTGCATATGTCAATGAGTAAACTTGGCAGGGGAGCTTTGTGTTGCGGACAGACGGGTTGAGAAGTAAGTCCAAGTCCTCAGCCGAACAAAGTTCGCATGTAGGATGTGTTTTGATCCAAACAATCTCACAGCTTTTCACCCGATACAGTGGGGGTATAACACTATGGTTCAGGTCACCCAAGACATGTGTATGCTGGGATTATCTTATCTTTGTTTCACAGAGCCCCTACCCTATTCACAGAGGAAGAGGCTAGGAAGACCACTGGTGAGGAAGTCATGAACCGATTGATGGATAGTGAATGGACTAAACAAGGAAATTTTACAGATCGTTTTCCGCATGTATCATACGCTCTGTTCGACACGGTTATATTCAAGGGACTTGCTTCCCACAAACAGGACAGCCAATTGCGCACATCGCGCCTGCGAGCATATGTGCATAAACAACACAGTAAGAGCGGCGCGCACGAGGATAGTTGAACAGGAGACGTACATACCACGACCTCCACGTAAAGAGGTTGCAGAACAGTGCTACTACAGTGCGGTAGCGATGCACTCGCTAGCAACATGTCATGAAATCTATTTATAGCTTATCAAGATCGTTAAGAGGAGCGAGTTCCGGAGCTTCGCTCTCCCAGCACTATACGCTGGGACCGATTTTGTCCTTAAGTGTAGATTTTAAAGCAGGACAAAAGCAATCGTAGTGGGCAATGTTGGGAGAGAGCAGATCCGAAAACCTTCAAGTTGGATGTAACCACAATGATCGAAACGGCAGAGTTTGGCTTCAAAGTAAGTGAGAATGCGTGTAGCAATCCAAACACACGGCGGGCACTCTAAGAACTACCCATCGTTAGGAGGGTATTGCAATCAGCCCCTAAATGTTAAATGCCGATACGGTTCAACAGCTACATAAATAGAAGTTATGGGGTGGAGATTTAGAATCTGTGGCGGGTTGTTATTGCCACACCGTCCTGAGTAGCACTGGCGGCCAGATCCGAAACAGAGAATGAACATAAATTTGTCTCTGTCTAGTCACTGACAGTCACTTACGTGTAATGAGCTGGTACGGTTAATCATTTGGGACCATTCCACTACTTGGAGAGATATGCTGTGTTGCAATCGGATTACCTTTGTTCCCACCTCCAAACCGTCACGATTAACTTTCCAGTTCGCTACAGGTGCCGCACAAATAATCCCCTTGCTCACTCACTTTGACAAAGCTTCCATATCAACAGCAAACAGTTGCCCACAGATTATACTAACCGGTTCTTTTCAAATCCGTCTAAAATCATGAGTTTCCCATTGTTTTCAAGTATATTTCAAGAGTTCATCAAGTTATTCATGAAACCGAATAAAGAAGGGCATTTCATTTTGTGTACTAAAGGCTAAGACTAAAGTTTGCGCTTGAGGCTTTCATGGTCTGGTTTTTATGGATAAACCTAGTGCATGTTTGAATGACTAGCATGGGCTTCGATAATCACTGCTATCAAACGTTAGACAAGTGAGGTGGTTCAAAATCCAAACTAGGCTGCGTCAGCGAAGCCATACGAATGTTTGACACAGACTGTGAAAACTGATAGGAAACAAATCTCTATGGACTCTGTTGCTTAGGGCCAGTGAAGTCTATGGTGCTATGGTTAGATACCAGTATTGTACGGAACATTTGTTCTTCCAAATCTTGTATCATTAAGGCGAAGAAATAAATTGTTGTAACTTACCGACAGTAAGTTAGAAAGCAGGGATAACCTTTGTTCTTCCCTAGTTAGAAATACTTTCAAGAGTTTGGATCGGTCAGCAGGAAATGTCGGGGGGCAAGTTGCTTCCTCCTACAATTGAACCAGAACGAAGACGTGCAAATTCTGCAACCACGCCAGACTGCAATGGCTTAATTTAGCAAACAATTCAAACGTGCAGCACAGTAACCGCAATGCAGTTACATAATAAAAGCAAGCATATTCGGTTGGAAAGAGAAGGAAAGATGAAAAGGCAAATTTCAAATTTGTATGCTCAGTGGATGGGCAGTCACTAGCAGGTGGGTGAAGGTTAACAGAACGTCCCACCAGATAAGCAGTTGCAGATATGTGTTTCAGAAATAGTAACTGATGTCAATGTGAGTCACAGCATACGACTGCCAAAAGCGAACCACGTCCTTGCATTGGCACCATTAGATGCAGAACGGCGGTCTATTTTCGCTGTTTTCTAACACACTTGTAAATTCACGTCAACGATGCCACCAGGATCAGAACAGTGAATGAGCCATCGATGTTAGGCCTGATGCTCACCTGTGAGAAGCACATGGTTTATTATCAAGATGCGTGCGGTCCGTTGTGTCGAGGAGATCACGTGCCTCTTCTGTTCGAGTACATTTGTTATAGTGATTATTTCAGAGCAGAATGCAATCTATTATACACTATGACGTACTATCTGCACTCGTAAAAGACCTCAGTTTGCTATTCCTGATTGAGTTCACCCCAGCAAAGCATGGGAAGTATTGGAAAGGCAATTTGAAGTGCACGTTGTGTGGATGGATTGCGACGCGCAATCTCAAAGTGGACCGCGATTCCCATTGAAGTGAATCTTGGCCATTCGATCACTAGGACCGTAGCTGATGAAGCAGCTGCTTCATGGGAAGTATTCTTAAAAACCTTCACGTCATTATTCGTGAAAAGATCGGTGCCGAAAGATTTCCATTATCCTTTACAGCCTAAGTTCTTTATGGGAAGCAGAATGAGAAACTATGTACCTTGGAAATTTGGTCGGTGTACGTAGCTCAACACAAATAGTGTGTGTTTGGTTAGCCAAGACAAGTTTATGCACTAACAGAAGCTGGCGAAATGTTTCTTTTCGGTTAACAATGTTCTTTGCGAACATATCGATAGCCTTTGCAAGCGCATGGCGCAATCTCGATTCTCACTGGCCTTGATGAGTGTACACCTGCCATGAAAGAGGCTGCCAACACTTTAATTGTTTAGCGCACATGTGCCCTTCAGTGAATGTCGCACACGGACGCTGTTCCTATTATTGTTTCGGTTATTCCTTTATCAGGCTGTTTTAGCATCTTTTCCATTGCAGAAACGATACTAATGTTGCTGCTATTCCTGCACGCAAACAGCTCTGCTGGAGCAGACATTATTCAGTGATGGTATAATGATTTAAGCATTGGTTAAACGTGTACATAGTTCAGTCAGAGCGGAAAGTTGACATCAGCACTCGTACTCAAAAGGGAGCAAGTTGAGCTGCGCCTATCTGTTACCAGAAAGATACACTTCTTCTTGTTGTTTCCAAAGTCACAGAAACGATCATTGGAAACGCGTTAATGGACAACCTGGTAAGGTACAATATCATGATTTTCATCAACATTGCTGGTTCATCGCTAAAGTGTTTATCTCCACGGCACACCTAGACTGAATCAATTGGCAATGGGAGGAGGACCGATGTCAACTTCTCGGAATTCTCAAAGACGTTCGATCGCTTGGTTCACCGTACCAGTATGAGAGTATGGCATTGGAACTCTGTTACTGAGATGAAGCAATAACTGCGCAAACGGCGGTTGGGGTTAGAGTCCGAACATATTTGACCGGACTCGATTCGCGTCAAGTGGACCTCGCCTGTTCCGAGATTTCATTGATGATACATCAAGAGTCGTCACCTGTAAGGTGTTAATCTTCGCGGATCACGTTAAGGGTTCACAGGCCGTCCATGGATTGAAATATCACGAGATGCTCCAGTGCAAGCTCGATGAGGTCCATAACTAGTCAGTGAGGAACGCGCCGAAACTCAATGTGAAAATGTGTCTAGCTGTTTACATCCGCAGCTGACACTCCTAGACCTACAGGCTTGAAGCGGACCAAGTGAAGAACACCTCTCAGAAACGCAGCTTCAGTAGGCTCGTACAAGACGACCCCATTTGTTTAAGCTTATCTGAGTCCGCTTTACTTGGCTGAAAGCTGTATCCTGGTCTCCTGCAAAGAGCAGCCGGCAGCTTAGATTCACCAAATGCCACTTGGAATTCTTTACCGCTGTGCCAAGCGTTGCTCACGGATCTTAAAGCAATAGTGCTCAAGGCGTCAACCTTTGAACACAAGGCCTTGAGGTCTACTCCAGCCCAGGCTATCTCCATGTAGTGAGTCCAAGTGAAGACGAAACCAGTTATAGGGGGTCAGTGTTGGGAGGAGCAATACCGAACCACCTATTCGGATATGGTCCTTATGATCGTAATTACTGAGGTCTACTTTAAAGAGCACCGAGGTCTGCATAGAAATTGCGAGTCTCAATCCAACTGTCCAGCGGGTACACCAAATGCCACGTGGAATTCCTTACCGCCATGCCAAGCGTTGCTCATGATCTTGGAACCATAGTGGTCAAGGCGTCAACCTTTGAACACTAGGCCTCGAGGTACACTCCAGCTCAGACTATCTTCATCTGATTAGTCCAAAGGAGCACGAAACCGGTTATGGGGTTACAAAGTTGGGAGGAGTGACACCGAACCACCACTAAATTCATTCAACTTCTCCTTGATACTCAATGCCAACATTCGTCCCCAAGTCGGATACGTTATAATGGCTTGGCAAAGTTGAATTTGGAGAATCCGCTGGTGGCTGGGTTGCTACAAGCAACCTCAATTGAGACCTCGGTTCACTTGATGTGGACCTCGGCCATCCCGATCAAAAAGACCGTAAGTAAAATGAAAATTATAGTGTTGCTCGTCCCAACACCGGCACCCCAAGACCGCGGTTTCGTCCTGTTGGGACTCATCAGTTGGAGATAGCCTGAGTTGGGCTGGAACTCAGAGCCTAGTGGCTCATGGTTGACGCCATAAGCACTATGCCACTGAGATCCACGAGCAACGCTTGGTCCAGCAGAAAAGATTGCAAAGTTGAATTTGGAGAATCCGCTGGTGGCTGGGTTGCTACAAGCAACCTCAATTGAGACCTCGGTTCACTTGATGTGGACCTCGGCCATTCCGATCAAAAAGACCGTAAGTAAAATGAAAATTATAGTGTTGCTCGTCCCAACACCGGCACCCCAAGACCGCGGTTTCGTCCTGTTGGGACTCATCAGTTGGAGATAGCCTGAGTTGGGCTGGAACTCAGAGCCTAGTGGCTCATGGTTGACGCCATAAGCACTATGCCACTGAGATCCACGAGCAACGCTTGGTCCAGCAGAAAAGATTGCAAAGTTGAATTTGGAGAATCCGCTGGTGGCTGGGTTGCTACAAGCAACCTCAATTGAGACCTCGGTTCACTTGATGTGGACCTCGGCCATCCCGATCAAAAAGACCGTAAGTAAAATGAAAATTATAGTGTTGCTCGTCCCAACACCGGCACCCCAAGACCGCGGTTTCGTCCTGTTGGGACTCATCAGTTGGAGATAGCCTGAGTTGGGCTGGAACTCAGAGCCTAGTGGCTCATGGTTGACGCCATAAGCACTATGCCACTGAGATCCACGAGCAACGCTTGGTCCAGCAGAAAAGATTGCAAAGTTGAATTTGGAGAATCCGCTGGTGGCTGGGTTGCTACAAGCAACCTCAATTGAGACCTCGGTTCACTTGATGTGGACCTCGGCCATCCCGATCAAAAAGACCGTAAGTAAAATGAAAATTATAGTGTTGCTCGTCCCAACACCGGCACCCCAAGACCGCGGTTTCGTCCTGTTGGGACTCATCAGTTGGAGATAGCCTGAGTTGGGCTGGAACTCAGAGCCTAGTGGCTCATGGTTGACGCCATAAGCACTATGCCACTGAGATCCACGAGCAACGCTTGGTCCAGCAGAAAAGATTGCAAAGTTGCTCGTGGATCTCAGTGGCATAGTGCTTATGGCGTCAACCATGAGCCACTAGGCTCTGAGTTCCAGCCCAACTCAGGCTATCTCCAACTGATGAGTCCCAACAGGACGAAACCGCGGTCTTGGGGTGCCGGTGTTGGGACGAGCAACACTATAATTTTCATTTTACTTACGGTCTTTTTGATCGGAATGGCCGAGGTCCACATCAAGTGAACCGAGGTCTCAATTGAGGTTGCTTGTAGCAACCCAGCCACCAGCGGATTCTCCAAATTCAACTTTGCAATCTTTTCTGCTGGACCAAGCGTTGCTCGTGGATCTCAGTGGCATAGTGCTTATGGCGTCAACCATGAGCCACTAGGCTCTGAGTTCCAGCCCAACTCAGGCTATCTCCAACTGATGAGTCCCAACAGGACGAAACCGCGGTCTTGGGGTGCCGGTGTTGGGACGAGCAACACTATAATTTTCATTTTACTTACGGTCTTTTTGATCGGGATGGCCGAGGTCCACATCAAGTGAACCGAGGTCTCAATTGAGGTTGCTTGTAGCAACCCAGCCACCAGCGGATTCTCCAAATTCAACTTTGCAATCTTTTCTGCTGGACCAAGCGTTGCTCGTGGATCTCAGTGGCATAGTGCTTATGGCGTCAACCATGAGCCACTAGGCTCTGAGTTCCAGCCCAACTCAGGCTATCTCCAACTGATGAGTCCCAACAGGACGAAACCGCGAGCTTGGCAAAGTTCCTTGAAGCTGGCGGATCTCGAGATACCACAAGACATAGTAACGAACATTTCAAACGTTTGGACACCAGAAAGGACTGAAGAAACTTGAAGTGTTCAGTGGACTTTACCGGCGGCTACTTGGAGACCTCAGCTTAACATAACAAAATCGGTAAAGCACGAAAACTAGACGTCCCCTTCTGAAATTAGAAACGAACACAAGTCTAAGAGGTAACAGCTTGAGATCGGTACAAGTACGGTCACCCTGATTATCAAAATTATTTTTGAGATTTTCAGCTTTCGGACACCTTTCCAAACTCATTTTAATTTGACTCCACCATAGCCGTTTTCAAAGGGCACTTGCATATCGCACTAACCTCTCTACACTTTGTTATATAGACGGACACTCTTAGGTATTTTGGCTAACTAGCTTTATTGAGGTTATAATCCAGGCTGATACACGTATACCCGTACAGTCGATCTTGTTAACTGACTGTTCAATCCAATTCAAGTTCAAGTGGGACTGGAACAGTAGGATAAATCCCGTGAATGTTCTTTCCGTGGCGCGTCGTTCATCCACGGTAGTATTCGTCCGCGATAACTGGAATCCAGAAGAGTCAGATCAGCGCGCGCGAATCACACCACGGTCAACCAATCAATACTCACGCGACCTGCATTGGCCGTCCCGGTCGCACCGGTCACGTAAAATAAGAGAAATAAGAGCGTCAAGAAGAAAACTTAATATATCTAACAATACAATAAGACGAATATGCCAGAACGTGAAGGGGAATGTTAAGAATTAAAGGCCAAGGGCGTCGAGTCGGTGTTCGAACTCTTTCACTGTTAGTTCCAATACCACGTTCTCGGGCAGTGCATTCCAGGAATCCACCACTCGGCGTAATAAACGGAAGTCCGCCATGACTCCATCCGATGGAGATTTGTGTAGCTTCATTGAGTGAACTCGGAGCTATGGAAGCCGAGCCGGTTGAAAAAGTCTAGATAAATCGGGCCCGAATTTACCGGTAAGTATGCGATAGGTCAAGACTAGGTCGCCTTGATGGTGGCGAAAATGCATTGAGAACATTTCCAGCGCAAGTTGTCTTTCTGGGTAAGAATGGTTCCGTAGTCCATGAACCAGTTTGGTTCCAATTCTCAACACTCTCTCTACTGACATCCTGTCCCTGACTAAGAAAGGTGGACAAGCCTGCATGTAGTATTCCAAGTGTGGCCTGACGAATGCTGAGAATAACCTAACAAACATAGCGCCTGTGATGGTCCCGAATGCCCTGCGGATCATCCACAACATTCTGAAACCCTTGCACGTATCTTTCCTCCAGTTCTCACTGGATTTAAGTTCTGAAGACAACGTGACCCCTAGGTCTACCAATTGGGAAACATGGGGTAGTTCATTACCGCCAAGCAGATAACGCGTTTGGGGATCATTTGGCCCTATTCGTAAGATGGAACATTTTGCATAAGTTATGGGCAACTGCCACAGAGCAGGCCAGTCCCAAAGTTTATCGAGGGCCCGTTTCAAAGTCTGGGGTCCATCGAAGTCATACACTATGTGCCAAAACTTTAGGTCATCTGCAAACATGAGAGATGGTGCCTCCAGCAGTTCGGGCAGCTCTTTGACATACAAAGAAAATAACAACGGGCCAAGCACCGAACCCTGAGGGACCCCACTGAGGACTAACTGACGGAAAGACAGACTAGGCCCCACACGAATACACATCTCTCTCCCTTCCAGCAACGTGGTGATCCATTTTAGTGCACGCTCTGATATACCATAGGACCGAAGTTTCAAGGAGAGGCGAGCATGTGATACAGTGTCGAACGCCTTCTAGAAGTCAATAAACGCTACATCTACTGCATGATCCCGATCCAAAGCATCCGCCCAACATTCGCGTGTAACTAGCAAATTAGTCAGACAGGAATGACCCTTACGAAAGCTGTGTTGAAGTGGACTGAGTAGACCAAACTCCCGCAGGTAGTTTTCAAGCACATCCCTGACCAACTTCTCTAATACCTCGACCAGTACGCTTGTCAATCTTACCGGTCTATAATTGGTATAGAAATGCTTGTCGCCCTTTTTAAAAACCGGGCATCTTTCCAGTCCTTGAGAAAGGAGCATCTGCGAAGCGACAACTTAAACAAACGCTTCACTGGGCCACATAGCTCGCTTGCGAGTTAGTACAAAAGCTTAGGGTGAATATCATCTATCCCAACGGATTTAGCAGGAGTTAGCCCCTGAAGAAGATGGAGAACCTTTGCCTCCGAAATTGTGACGTGTGTTAAACAGGAGTCCTGTGGGAGTGTCATTGCTAGGTCAACATGCGGAGATTGCTCATCTCGAACAAAAGTCTCTGCATACTGCGCACTGAGTAGACATGCTTTTTCGTGATCAGTGGTGGCACTGGAGCCGTCACTGCCTAATAACACTGGGATAGATGAGCCAACGTTACTACGCCTTTTGACGTAGGCGAAGAATCTTTCAGGATTTGCAGAGGCTGAGTTAGCCAGCTCCATCTCATAGCTAAGTCTAGTAGCTCGTAAATAACTCTTGCAAGCATTCCGAGCTTCCCGATAACACCGAAAAGTACATTCTGAGAGAACTGTCCGGTGGCTCCGCCAGCATCTTGCTCCGTCTATGCATTAGCTGGGTGCGACTGAGTTCAACCATGGTGGCTTCGCTTTAGTACTCTATTTTACCGAAAAAGAGATGTGGGGGTGAGATATATTAAAGAGAAGGAGTTAAACGTATCCGAAGCCGTCTGTATATCATCATCCGGCAAGATGATGCATGGGAAACTTACTGCCTCGGCTCTAATAGACGGAAAGTCGGCGTGCCAGATGTTCGGAGTCCGGACCCTACGTGAATCCTAGTCTCTAATGGGAGCACAAGTGAATGACAAACACGCATGGTCACTGGCTCCTAAATGGGGACCGTACTCAAGGTCACTCACAAAGTCAACCGACCTTGCGAAAACTAGGTCCAACAGTGAAGGAGCATGACCCCCCATGTACCCGGTGGGTCGATCGACAAATTGGTATAGGGGTACTTTCAGTGTCAAGTCAACAAGCCCAGCAGCCAGCCTTGTTGTCGCTGCCTCATAAGATAGGTCATGCCAATTTACTTCAGGGACGTTGAAGTCCTCCATTATCAAGCACCTGTTCGCAGTGAGTGCGGATGAAGTCAATGAAACTCCTAGAATCGCTATCAGGGCTCCTAACCAGCTGCACAATTTTAAATTGTGTTGATTCAGTACAGACTTCAACTGCAAGAGCTTCAACAGTTTGATCAGCTGAGTTAATGTATTTTTGATATGTTTACCTCACATCTGATATACAAGGCGACGCCACCTCCGCGGCGATCAGATGGGCAGTCAGATCTCAGTATTGCGTAACCCGGAAGGTATAATTCATTGTCCATGACGTCAGAAGACAAGCAGGTTTCAGTGAACGAGAGCACATCAGGATGGGAGTGGTCTATTAGGTCCCTACTTCACACATCTTGTTTCGCAGGCTACACACATTACTGAGAACTATGTGAAAACGTTTGGTATGGTGAGCCCCGGGTCGTGTGCTACCAGAATGGGCTCTGGTAGGGCGGACGTGGAGTGTCGGCTCACCACCCAATGAACAGCTTGTTACGTTGCTCTTCCTGGTGTTATCTCATTTTCACGAGCTTGATCCATTATGCCAGTATCATGTCGCCTTACGGCTGCGAATATTGTTTTGTTCACATTTGTAATGATTGTTCTTACAATTCGTTCCCTGACCAACCCACCGGCATATACCGTTGCTCTGTCGTGCAAACTTTTGATTCCAGATTACGATGGCAGACCGTGCTTCCCAGTCGCTGAACCGGAATGTTACCAGTAAATATCGTGATTGACTTCGTGTAGCGCGTGTACCACAGCATAAATATCTAATCGGCTGCACTTCCTAGTCTAACTCGCAGATATTTGGCGCCACATCTCGAACCGATATCTAGATTAACAATGAGAATTGCGTGAAAACTTGCCCGAGTCAGTGGTTCAGGAGACCCGGACGGCCTCAAGAACCATAAGCTTAGAGACTGCGCACACAGTTGGGTGTTTTTGGCTGTGTTGACAAGATCACTTTGTGTTAACTTTCTGCGTTCATTGGAAGTATTTCGTGGAAATTGAGCTACAATTCAGTTTCATTTCCGATTCTGAAATTTCCGACCAGGAATACTTGTATTTCAACGTTTGGTTTCGGCGATCTTGCTATCGCCACTTTCTTCGTCAATTGGCCGCCATCTTGTGTTCGGATTATTCGCAATGCCGAAGCAGTCATCCTGTGGTACTTGCTCCAAACTAGTCGGATACCGTGCAAATGCCCTCACGTGTGCATTTTGCCAAGTTAAATACCATATTTCATGTGTTGGATTATCAGTTGAGCATTTTCATCGCCTTCGCGAGATCCAACACGATTTCGTCCAAACTATATGTGAAAATTGCCGAAATCAGATACAGCCAGAAAGAGTAAAGCCGACGTGTAGTCCTCAGCGTTTCGTTGCGAACAGCTCCGTGTGTTTGGCCCAACAACCTAGCGCGAAGAGCCTTCAGGTTTCGGCTCAGTCGTCCTGCTCTACCCGTGCAAACTCACTGACACGAAGTCCAACCGTTGTGAGAAGCCCAGTTGCACCTGGGCTAAATTGTTTACCTTTGTTGTGTCCACCGGACACTGATGTCCCAGCAGGTGAAAGTCTGAGTGCTGAAGACCAGTGGAAAGATCAGAGGACGAAATTACAAAGGAACGTTGGGCGTTTACGTTCTGTAAGTCAACAGTTAGCCAAACCACTTGAGGCTGGTAGTATACTTCGCCCTGCAAGGCCAACCTCGTCCGACCAGAGGCGTTATAATCTCGTGATCTTTCGCGCATCGGAGTCCAGTGACCCATCACCCCAAGTGCGCTACGATCACGATGTCGAGTTTTTACAGGGTCTAATTGATAGACTCTTCGACGCAGGTGAGGATTCGGTAAAAGTGAGGCAGATTACCCGTCTTGGAAAGCAAGGTGATCAACAAAATCGGCCTATGAGAATCACTTTTGTGGACGAAGCCAGTCCAAGACTTATCATGTCTCGCCTAAGTAGGCTGAAAGGTTTGAAGATCCATGTTCGTCCCGACCTGGACCCAGTAGACAGGGAGCGGCTCAAGTCTGCCATCATTGAGTTGAAAAGACGCACTAGTGAGGGGGAAACAAATCTTCGTATCGTAAATTTTCGGGTGGTTTCCAACAATCCGCGAATCAGGATAAACAGGCTGCTCACACTTCAAGCACGCCCGGTGGCTCCTGCTGCGGCCTGCGTGTAGCCTTCACAAACGTTTGCAGTATTATGAATAAGCGCGATGAGCTTTGTTGTTTCGTTGCGTCTGAGCGGCCAGACGTAGTGGGACTCGCAGAGACATGGCTGCATGCAGAGTTATACACCCAAGAACTTGAACTCAACGGTTACTCGTGTTTCCGATGCGATAGACTAAAGAATGCCCACGGTGGTGTCTTACTTTACATCCGGTCTTCCCTGCGTGGGAGACTTGTGAGCACCTACCGAAGTGACGATGGCCTGTGTGAGCTACTGTGGTGCTCCATCCGCCTCAGGCGCGGAGAACTGCTTGTGGGCGCAGTTTATCGCAGTCCCCTGAGTCGTTGTTTGGATTGGCTGCCCCATCTTCGGACCCACATGAGTCGTCCACACTTTCTGCTTATGGGCGATTTTAACTGTCCTCGAATACGATGGCCTGATGTGCATTTGATGCCTGGACATAGTGAGGTTGAAGCAAAGTTCGTGGATTTGATACTTGAAACTGGTGCATCGCAACACATATGCCAGCCAACACGCATATCAACACGTTCAACCTCGTCCTGTCTCGACCTGATGTTAACGAGCTACGAACAACGAGTGCGTGACGTTAGGATCCTGGAGCCACTGGCTACGAGCGACCACTCAGTACTGATAGCTGATATGGAATTATCTTTGCCGTATTCACATCCGCTGCAACCAGCTCCCAACTACTGGAAAACCGACTTCGATGGTCTTGCTCGAGCCGCGAGCCAACTGGATTGGTCTCTGTCACAAACTGCATCTGTGGAAGATTGTTGGATATTTATAAAAGAGAGATTAACATCATTGTGTTCCAAATTTGTGCCATTGAAATGTCGAAAGGTTGGACCGATTAAGCCTCATTGGTTTGACAAGGAGTATAGAAACCTGGCTCGGAGGCGGCGCAGACTGTGGGACAAATTCCTTCTCTCTGGCTCTGCCAATGATTACGAAGGGTATAAATGTCAGCGGAATCTCTGCAACAGTGCAAAAAAGAATAAACGCCGACACTTTGAAGAGCAGCTCGCATTAGCCGCGAAGACCGCCCCCAAGAGAATCTTTGCATACGTGAAGCAACGCCTGAAGCCGGCGGGTGATGTGCCAGTGCTGGATGGCACGGATGGACAGCCCCTAACCTCCAGCTCTGAGCGTGCGTCCGCGTTGGCGGCGCACTTCGCTTCTGTATTTGCGAATAACCAGGTGTCTGTTCCGAGTTCGACGTGTACCGCTTTTACCGAACTCGATAGTCTGCATTGTGGCGTCGAAGAGGTAGCTCAACTACTCGCCAACCTTGACGGCACCAAACCTGCCGGACCTGATGGGCTTCACCCACTGATTCTCAAGTCACTTTCAACCATCCTCTCTCCTGTCGTGACTGACCTTTTCAACAGGTCGCTCTCCGAAGGTTTGTTGCCGGTTGACTGGAAATGTGCAGTGGTGAAGCCTATTCCGAAAGGCGGCGACCCTAGCAAAGTAGACAATTACAGGCCAATTTGTCTGACACCTATATTGGCAAAGGTTGCTGAGAAAATCGTGAAGAAGAGATTGCCGCAGTTGCTACAGTCAAACGAGGTCCTGACGCCCGCACAGCACGGTTTTATGCAAGGTCACTCATGCATTACTAACCTGCTTGTGACGAGGCATGAGTGGTTAAAGGCAATAAACAAGGGGAAGTCCGTCGACGTGATATTCATCGATTTCAGTAAAGCGTTCGACAAGGTCAGTCATGAGGTTCTCTTTCACAAACTCAGCATGTGTGGCGTCGGTGGCTCACTGCACCGGTGGATCTGCGACTTTCTTGTTGGACGAAAGTGGAGGGTACAGGTCGACGACCATCTAACTGACTGGTACCCCTCTACAAGTGGCGTGCCTCAAGGCACTGTGCTGGGCCCCACTCTGTTCCTGATCCACATCAACGATCTACCGCAGCTTCTCCGGTCGCCGTGTGCCTTGTTTGCGGACGACATGAAGATTTGGAGAGAAATCGACGCTCCCGATGACTGTGGCCTACTTCAGCAAGATCTCAACCGCTTATCCACATGGTCTGCAGAAGTTCTTCTCCCGGTCAACCCAGCCAAGTCGGTATTTATGAGCCTGGGGAAGGGTGCAGACGGCCGAACCTACACCCTTGACGGCCAAACGCTATATCCCACACCCTCCGTGAAGGACCTAGGTGTACTCTCACGCTACGATTTGAAGTCCGTGGACAACACGAACAGGCTATATCGGAACGGACTGCGCATGCTTTGGGCGCTCAAACGTAGCTTCTGCACATGGTCTGAAGAGGTTGCCACTCGCCTGTTCTCTTCTATCATTAGACCAATGCTAGAGTACGGTTCGCCCGCCTACTTTCCGATTACCCGAGGCGAGGCACAAAAGATCGAACGGGTCCAACACGTTGCTACCAGGCTCATCCCGAGTTTACGTGGCTTTGGGTATGAAGACCGGTGCGAGAAACTAGGACTCTACACCTTGTCCTACCGTCGGGTGCGAGTCGACCTCATTATGACCTACCGAATTCTACATCTCGGTGAGTTCCCCATGTTAAGGCCAATGCTGCACTTACGAGGGCCATGCAGCACACGTGGACACAGATACAAACTTGTTGTGCCGGATATGAAACGTGTTCCCCACCCACTGTGCTTCGAACGGAGAGTGGTAAACATTTGGAATAGTTTGCCCGAACATGTGATTGAGGCAACATCTGTGCAACAGTTCAAAACGTTGTTAGATTTGCATTTTGCCTCTATTCGATTCAGAGAACGACTGCACACTTATGATGACATCACATTTGTGAATCCTGAAATATCGTAAGTCGAATATTTTAAATATTACATGAGAACGACAGTGATATTCAAGGTTGACAACTTTTATAACGTTTTTCGCCATATCTCGAAAGAGTTGTACAGAATCCATTTCTACTTGCTCTATAATACAGTATTCAGTATTCAGTATTCAGTATTCAGTATTTGACGCCACATAGCCAACAGATTGGATGACTTAAGTAGGGCTCACAAGACTGGCGTCCACGAGGTCGAAGCCCCTATCCTGGTGTTCTTCAGACAATGTGAGAAGACGGTGAACACCTGTGCGTCACATTCCATATGTAGGCGTAGGAATGGATCCCGATTCATACGCATAAACTTAGTTGCTCAATAGTTGACTTCAATTACCCGATGTTTATGGACGAACAGTGTCACATCGTGCACGCATTCGGTCTCCCGGATTCTATGCCGGTAGAATAAGATCGGAGGACAGGCGCAGCCCATCGCAACGATTCAGCAACGCATTTTTCATAGATCAATTTGGGTACAACCTGCTCGGAAACTGAGGGTGCGGCGAGTGCCTCTACTGCACGTGCACAGACCACATACTATTGAAATGGACTTGGCCGCAGTCAGCCACCTATTCGTCTACGTAAAGCTGAGAAAGCACTGTCACTCAAAACTTGCACAAGGCTGTATTTGAGCCTTTTCTCGTTTTGTCACAGAACGACTCCGTTGGCTTGGTAGTATCATAACGTGCCTACAGGACCACCGTCATTGAGGATAAATAGTCTCCTGTATTCAGTGACGGTAACGGATGGAAAAACATCTTAGCATCATCAGTATTGAGTGCAACCAAATCAGACTTATCGCACAACTATGTGTCGATTCGCTGACAACACAGGTTCGGTGGTGCAAATGAAACTGAGCTTCAGAATAGAAAAATAGTATGTGTGATGTGCGATTTAGCACCGTTACAGTTTGAGGAAAGCCAATTTGACGCTGGACTGTCGGTTAGAAGGGAGAAGTCGGACCATTCTCAGGTATCGTTCTATCTTCTTCAATACTTACATTGGTGGCGTGATCAGATGAAGATACTTGGTATTAAACCTTCAGTAAACCTGGAGCTTACACGCATATTTCATTTGGAATCACAAGGTAAAATGCTGCTCTCTTCCAGTACTTGTTTGATCTGTTCATTAAACAGCTGTTGAGATCCGTATATCGGAAACCGATCGTGTTCCTTCCCACAGAAACTATGCACATACTAATCTGTAATCCTTCACTCATCCATCCATTACTTAGTATAAACAGCCCAACTTGGTAGTCATAAAGACGTCCATACTGGATTTGCGCTGTTCCAAGTTTTAGCTGCTCCAGTTGGAATTAGACAAGCCAACTCACTCACCAGTGCCACTGGTTTCATTCTTTCCAAATCACTTAAAAAGGAAGTCAAAAAATGTCTGTGTGTAACAACGCCACTGGATGTGGAACCGGTAACAAGGACTGACAGTATGTAATGTTGCTTGCGATCTGCACACTAAGTCTTGGTTACTGTCTCCCATGTTTCGTACAGTTGCACGCACGAAAACACCGGTCAAGAAAACAGCTTCAGTACGGGTGCGACAAAGCGGCTATGGTCACACATCCTTTTTGCATTTAAATATGCCTCAAGGTTAGACCTAGAATTTCCTCGTTGATTCACTAATTAGAAACGGGTACTGGTTGAGTGCCTAGAGGCTACTGTCAGAGGCAATGACTTGACCGCCTTCTTTTCCCTCGTGCTTGAGCGGTGCTCGACCGAAAGTAAATGAAGTTCCGATAAAATAACTTCCTCAACATTAATAATCTCTTCATGAATCGCCACTGCAAACAAGCTCTGACAAATTTATTCTGTTACAGGACTCTCGTTCCTCATTGCTCTAAAAACCACGTCTAATAGAGAGGACGAATCCCCATATACATGGCGTGTCAGATGTGTAGGTAGATTGAACAAAATCCACCGTTATTTCGGAACTAAAACTTTTATACAGTGATTATTCAGTTCGCAGGTTCCGTAGCTTTATTGGTACCGTAGATCTGGTTTTATCTCCCGTTCTAATATTACGTAAGCCTCTGTTGTGTATCCCTACAACGATCAGAAAAGGTTCGGGGTCATAAAGGACCCACTGTCGTTTATGTTTCGAATGGAAACTTGTATCGTACGGAGACCCGAATCCCTGTGTCACCATTACAATGTCATGGTTCCTAAACAAATATCGCTGCTTTGACCTAATTTACTCTCATTTGTTATCTGCTCTCTATTATCATGCTCAGAACTCTCCCCTTTTGAGTGGAACAATGTCGAGCATAGTTTGTGACAGGCAGGTTCAGTTCCGAACTGGTAATCGAGCCCGTGCTCTTGTTGTCAAATAGTTGGCTACTGAACACAAATGTGGATGAGAGTTGATGGAATATCGGTCCAACAACCCCGCTCGCTGGGTGTGACAGCTATCATCAAAACTTTATCATGTGGCTTACTGCAATGGTGTACATTCGACAGCGAATCATTTTGCACTCTCCGACGTTTTCGTAGACTATTCCTCTACCATTTTCGTTGGTTGTCGCTTGTGTCTCAATCTCAGAATAACCAAAGTTCCTTTTCGCACACATACTGTGATCCACAAATCTTTTGTTATTGCAACGACAACAAGTTTATTTGCCATGCCCCATTTTGCAAAACTCAAAATGGACCTTCCAACCAAACTACAGATTGCTAACTGTGGGATCGAATATACTAGTAGCCAAGAAGTTATCGCTCCATCATATCTTAAGGAGTTTGCTTTTCAGCTCCGACTTACCAAAGTAAGGAGAAGTAGGATTGCGCACGAGATGTGAGAAATAATCAACTCTGGAAATCTCTACTGCTATCACCTAGGAATGCGCATGCGTCTTGTGAAACAAACGGGTTTTTCTTATTACGGATAGTATGAGTTCCCCGCCATTTTTGGGGGCAACACACATTAAAGTGCATGAATTTCTGCACCTCAAGATACAGCCTTGCCTCTTTGTTGGCGCAGAATAAAACTACGTACTAACTGGCAGCAAACGGTTGACAAGTTTACTCAAAAACTGGAAAATTTTGAATTGATATGGCATTTTGATTTATCTGCTGACATTTCTCTGTAGCTATTTTGTGTTTGATACCCAGTAAACATCTCATACAAGTATATAGAATTACCCTGATGCTTCTTTGTGATCCCGATGTGGCTCCGCATTCTGAAATGTTCTCCAATTCAGAATCGGAAGCTGAAAAGTACAAGCGTATTGTATGTGAACAAATGACATAGGTGTCACGCAAATGAATTTAGGCAACGAAAATGGGAATGGGCCGAGAATCACACCATCATAAAATTCGGCAGTTAGACATGAACCGCAAGCCCAAACTCATTTTAATTTCTCTTCCTTACTCTCATCGGACTTTCCTTGAAGCGGTGAACAACAATATGGTGTTCCATTACGCCTACTCGTTTAACAGTGCCAAATGTTATTAAATTAGCTGGCTTATTTTCTGGTGGAAGTTCTTGCGCCGTTAAAACGGCAGACTATCCCACACCGTCTGAAGGAATCTTTCGAGCTTACAGAGGCTTTAGATGAATTTAACCTAGCCGATAAAGTCATGGCCACATTGGATCTGCAACCGCTTTTCACCAGTGTTCCTCTACATGAAACAGTTGATTACGTGTGTGAAATGTCAGAGTGCTCCGATTTAACTCTTCCAATACCAGTCAAATTATTAAAGGATAGTTTACTACTATGCACTGAGAACATCGGTTTCCAATTCCAAAACATCCCTTATCGCAATATCGATGGGGTGGCAAGTGGTGATCCGTTGGACCCAGCGCTAGCAGATTTTTTCACATCCATGATCGAAACGAAGTTGAATGCAGAAATATCGCTTATTTCCTACTAAGAGCGATATGTGGATGATATATTAGTGTTTAGCTCATCAATGAGCACATTGCGCGTCTGGCGGATCGTCTGAATAACGTGCATACGAATGTAAAAGTAACCCGCGAAACAGAGAAAAGTAACTGCCTCCCATATCTGGACGTGTTGATTTGCCGAAGAGCAGATGGGTCCATCAGAAGAGAGGTTTGCCGAAAGCCGACTTGGTCAGGGCAGTACTTGGACTTTACCAGCTTCTCCCCAATGCGGTGCAAGCGGACCTTAGTCAAGGCGCTATTCAACCGTGCAAGAAAAATATGCACTATTGACAGTTTAGAAAATGAGATAACCTCGCTCAAGGATGAGCTGTTGAAGAATGGCTATCCATGTGGATTCATCGACAAACATAATCAGGTGAGGGTGCCGGGATAGAAGGCTTCGACAGTGTTTTAAAAGAAGGTCTACATCGAGCTACTATTTAAGCGTGATTTTGCCAATATGAGGACAAATAAGCGTATAACTTCCGCAGTCCAGAAGACTTCTTATGCAACTGAAGCTCTTCTTATCAACCGGATTAATCGAATACCTATTATGCCAATGACGGAAAGATAACCTATTGGCGCCAATTCACATTGTACTTATCAATGTACTTGTAGTTGTGGTATACACTACATCGGCCGTACAAGTAGATCGTTGAACTCCGGAATAAGGGAACATGTACCCAAATGGTTGCAGCACCAAATCACCCAGTCGTCGGTTGCTCATACCACTTGTTCACGTAAGCGATCCGCTTCATCCATAGGTAGGCATTTGCTGGCCACCTGTCATCAGTTTGATCCTTCCAAAAGAGTTACAACCGTGTTAAGGCTTGCTAACGCCCATTTCCTAAATTTCGCAGCGTCAGTCGCGATCAGCCGTATCAAACCCGCAGTCTGTGTGCAGAAACAGTTGTTCGTGAGCCTACGGCTGCCCTGGGCCTAGGGGTGTCACGCCTGCCGTCTACCCTGTTCTAACTTGTCCCGGTCGCACATTACCTGTCATCGTATATATGTTCATGTTATTTGTTAACACTGAAGAGACAATACGAAATGTTGATATCTGCCAGTGTTTCCCTTCCTATGGCTTTATTCATATTTCTAAAGTGATCCAATTTTTTCCAACTATGGAATTGTCAACCATACTTTTATTGATAATGTTTCGAAACGTGTTACATTCTGATCAATGCTCTCAGCTTTTCCTTCATCAACATGCAAGTTTTTTCCTGCTCTTGTTTTCTGATGTCTATTTTCTGTAGTTTGTTTGGCAACAAGTAGTGCATGTGCTGTCAATACCACATATGATTACGCTCAACTTAGGCGGGTAGAATTTAAACTCCGGAAAGTCATTCTTGGTTCAGCTAACTGGTAGATATTGAAGATGCAACAGGATTCCACGCAGCTGTGCTTCTCTGGCAGTTGGTGACTGTGGCGTCTTTGGTCTCTTCTGAAGCCAATTGGGCTGTACTTCTCATTTCATATGTACCAAATTTTGCTTGGCCATTTTTACGTTGGAAACTGGCTTAAACTTAGACTTGATACCCGGAGGTGCTACTGCACTACTGTTAGGTGTGATACTATGGTGCAGATGACGTCTTTACTCCGTGGGAATGATCATCTTGTGTCCAGTCAATGGCCAAATGATGGTTACGTTAGAGAAAATACAGTTTATTATTTTGAACAGTGGATCCAGTGGTAGCAGTATGAATGTATTTACTGGAATCTGAAAACCAGTTTATCGTTACGCGCTTGGATGTTTTTTATTACCCTTGTTAACGTAAATTTGATCAAGTGAACTTGGTAGTTTCAACGCTAGACCATTTCGTATTATACAGTAGATGAGTTGCATAATAACTCCTAATAAATTTGTTATAACAAAATAACTTCTTTCCATGCAATCCTGGAACTTTCGGCGAAACTTGACCTCGCTGCTCTTGAAACTGCACACCAACGAGTGGCCAAAATGTCTAACGGGATGCACTATCTCCCGTACTAACTTAAAATAATGGTCTCAAGAGATTTTAGTGGACAACATCGTTATCTGTGGGCTAATTTCAAGGACCCAACTCATTCATACTGAAAGTTACTGAGACTCAACCACAACACCCCACTGAGAGGTCACCAATTGAAATTGGCCTCACGGTGTAGCTGGTTGGAATGCAGTCGAAACATTTTCTCCCTTTTGTGTATCCCAGTCTTGAAATATTATTCGAAATTTTATCATCTCCCCTTCTACATTAACCGAATTCAAAACTCGAATTGATAATGAATTACACTAATTGTAGTACACAATTTAAGCCCTTATGAAGAATCGAAGTAACGCATCCAAACCGGATATATAAGTGAAAATTACGTTGAGTCCATGGATACAGGTTAATGTTTTTTGACGGACATTTGTTATGGTTACACTATCTACCCGCCGGACTTGTTCATAGTTTGCTTTTTTACCAGTGATAAATCTACTTTTCCAAATTTCCGCTGTTCATCACCGAACCGTGCGCGTTAACAAAGCCTTTCGTGAGTAGATCGAAGTCTATACGAAGGGTCATTAACCAGTTATTTGCCTCGGAAAGGACATAGCCGGTTTCCTACCAAGCATAGCTTCTTTCTCTATTCTCTTGATTATGTTTGTAGCTAGGATGCTTAACACTCAAAGATGTGGACGCATGGGATCCATCAGCGTTGTACTGGATAAAGTAACCAGCGACATCTGGAAAGAAGCACACCGTCCTTTCGTTTACAGCATACATCACGCTTGGTAAATTAGACATATTGACCGGTGACGTTCCACCATGCCAAGAGGTAATCTCAACTGACGCGTAAAAATATAATCGCAATTTCTATATCCACCCGAGGCAGGTAGAATGCCAGCGAATGAAGAGTTCCCAAGGTAAGAAACGTCCATCTAACACTTTTCTATTGTTGACAATCAGAGTTAGATTACGTCCGCCTATATTACCTAACTTTGCCCCTCACAGACTACATGATTGATTGCTCAAGACGGAGACTGCTAAACTTGTGTTTGCGCAACCACTATATGAAATCTAGCAGGCTGGAATCGAATGACAATGCACACGACGGATCCATAGTATAGCTGTACACAAATATTAAACCCAATTGCGTTGCTTAATACTGTGTAAAAATAAACACGTCTTAAAGCCAGAAGGTCAAAAGTCTAAGCACAAACATGATATCAAACCTCCATACAAATGCAATGAGACCGGCGCCGTCCAAACTGTTGCCGATTGTATTTCGCCTAGAGAGAAGCAGGGAATAGTTGAGCTCCTGGAAAGTAATCACAGCCAACGGCGTATGATCTTAGAATCTCCCTTTTCTTTAAGTCATATTACTTTGGCAAACTGCTGCCAAATGCAACAAGCATCCGTACTTGGATGGCAGGATCTACTGGACATCCTTGGATCCAACTAAAAGAGCATGGGAAATGTGTAGCTGATTAAAATGAGTAATTTACAGACCCTGACATCGGTTGAGTAGCGGTGCTTCTGTAGATGCCTCGAATGCATGTAAAAGCATTCGTTCACGCCAGAACACCAGTCACCCAAAGGTGAGAATATACAATTCTGGGGGCAATGGAACTCGCTTGCTCTGGAAGCTAAATTTCGTCGTAGAATGGTTGCGCACAAATGGTTAATTCACGTCAGACAGGTAGTCCTTGCACGTGTCCACTATTGAGGACACTAAAGAAACTTTACATGAGCACGACATTAATCTTTATTTATTCCAAATGTGGATGCTTAACTAGTGGAAGATCCGAATTTTAATTAATCTAGCAAAGACCACTTGACCGGTTTCTTGAATCGTGTAAGGTCTAAGTATCTCATGTGTTCACAACAATCATTATCCCCGTGACGAGGGACATTCAGTTTACCGTCTGCATCATTAGGCTACCAGTAATGTAGCAGTACTTGATTGATGAGCTCAAATACATGTCTGAACTTAGCTATCATTTATTTTGGAAATTAGACTAATTTAGTGTCTTGAATATTTACTTCATTGCGAATGTGTTACGAGTAGTTTTGACTAACTCGTGTCAGTGAAAGGTTGAGTCGGAGCAGCATTTCAATTGGTACGAACCAAATTGCGCCTACGGAGATACTCGTAGATTAACGTGGGGCGCAAATCCTGGAAAGCATTGGGAATGTATGGATCATCATCTCGCCAACTTTGCAACAAGTTGAGTGTTGGGAGCTTAGGTTAGTCATAGAATGTCTCAGCCCCCTAGTAACTAGTGAGGTAGGGGCGCAGGGCTGAAAGAAACCCACGTCCCCCAGGAACAATATTAACGGTGCACGAATTACGGTGGTTGAAATCCATTTTGTGATTGCAGAGTACCTATTTAGCGTTTGAATCGTGACAAGCAGTCTGCATCCAGGCATCTGGTATGCCGGTCTATGAAACTGTATCCAAAGTGGCGAATTGTAAGTTTTGAGGACTTTCACAGAGCATCAGTTTTCCTTACTAAAGCTCCATTCACTTAGTAGTACTACTAAGTACTTGAACATAACAAGCTTATGTGTACATATTTTGTAAAGAGTTGTCGCAACGCATGTCAGTTATCAGCGTCCTCACATAATCGAACGTCTTGTAGGGGAGTTACTTCGTAGCACCGCTAAACAACAGCACGAACCATCCTGGTCTTCTACAGGTTTTGAATTTTTGACTATCTTCCTACGTGGCAGTGATGGCGGTCCATCATCAAAGGTGCCGCTAGTTTCTGTGCAATGACGCACACCCTCCACCACCGTTCATACTACGATCACGTAAATAGCCGTGCCTAATGGACAAAAGTGGTACTGAGATATCGCTCGGTACAATGTATAGGAACAAAACAACACACCCTCAGGGAACCCAAGTGAATATCATGAGCAGTAGGCATACTGCAGCATAAAACATGCAAGCATAAAAATTTTTCATGAGGTATTTCGTGTCGCACACTTAAATCTCGGAGAGGTAATAACAGCTGATATCATGAGATGCATCTTGGAACTGGCCTAATGCGTTGCAGTGTTTAGATAAACATCACCTCAACACTCACACCCGTGGGGAAAGCTCAGGTGCTTCTCAAAATCCGTTTGAAGTCTCGTGAAATCACTCTCATCTTCACTGACTGGTGGGTCCGTCAATGGGTAATCTAACTTCGTCGGGATCAAAGACTCTTGATAATTTGAGCAAAAGTCGCTGCGCATTTCCTTACCAGTCCCATCACACTGAGGTTTCTGTAAAGCTTCTAAGCTGAAAAGGAATAAATTTGGAATCGAGTTCTCAGATGTGCATTTGGAAAGGGTACCTGCTGAAAGGCATAATGAAGTTGAATACGAAGGAGTGTGTTGGGTGTAATAATAAGGCCAGTTTGGCATGGCACCATGACAAACATTGAATGATAATTTCAAACCACCTCCAGCCCCCATTACCTGAAACAGAAACATGAAGTGTTATCGGAAAGACATTCGTAGCTCCATTGCAACCAGTTCAAAATGCAAGTTTAGGGGCTAGTTACAACACTCCTAAGACGATTCGACATATGGCAAACTGTAAAGCGTCATCACCACAGAGAGCACAGTTAGGTTGGTTTATCAGGCATTTGTGCACAGTGCCTTCAAATGCATTTATGCTGAGTGATTCTAATAAATTATCATGGGGAATTCAAACTGGGCGACTAGCGTGAGTCTAAATAGTAGGGTATTTTAAAGTTGACATCGGAGCAAGCGGTCTCAGTGACGCAGGAATATCCTCTGCAAAATACTTGCACTCTCAAAAGCCCAATGGTACCGTTTTAAAGCCATAATAAAACAGGTAGCTGGCTGTAGGCATACACGTGTGCTGTACTGCGGCCGAAATGCTGGAAGGGACTGACTGTTTAGTGGTTTATGAATTCGCCCATCTGTACTGGCTATGGTGGCAAGTTGCAGTGTAGGAAAATCGGACAGCTAAAGCATCCTCAGTGTCGATACATTGACAGGCAAATATTCATGACTGCAAATCGGTTGTAACCGAAAAATATAGCGAATTATTGAAAGAGAGATGTGACACCCCGATGTCCACGGGAGCCTAATGTTTACGAACAAGTGCTTTTGCACAGATTACCAGTTAACTGCGACAGCTTTGGCAGATTAGTTATTACCGGTGTAGGTGTCATTGGTGCAAGAAACCAAACATCATCCCATGGATCGGTCTGCTTGTGCTCATAATTTACACATAGGTTTTCACCATGCACACGCGCTTCCAAAGCATGGAGTAGCGATTGGTAAATCTTGCAATATTAGCCAAACGATAGGTAGCCAGTTAAAGTGGGTTCTCGGGGCAGCAACGAAACGGACAGGGATAAACTCGTACTCAAAAGCAACATCGGGCTAGGACAAATGATTGTACGTGAAAAATAACAAGCTGCAACATGATCCAGGCCCACTACGAGGGTTATTCTTCACGGGCTTAAGTTTACATAAGAACATAGCTTTGCCAAACTCATAGTGACAAAAGACTTTAAATAGGATAAGCTGAATTACGCTGGTTCGCATGTTTTGCTCAGCCATTTACCTACGGCGTAGAGTGAACAATTTGCGTCCAAGACTCCCAGACACATTAGCCAGACACTTCAGATTTGATCGCCACATACGAGAATGCACGGATACAAATTTTTATCACAAACAGCGGTATGAAGAAACCAACTAGTTGCGAATATGTTCCGACTTAAGATTTCCGGCCTTTTCTTTGTAGGACAATGCCCGAAGTACAATCAACAAGGACCGAAATCTTATCGTTGTGCATATACTCAGTGACAGACGAATCGGACACACATAGGCATCGCTCATTAACTGGTTTCGACTTCTTTACCATCTAGCTGCTCGAATACGAGGCGTTAATGACCTCCGGAAAGTTTCAGTTACTACGCGTGTGGATTTCTGATTGACAACTTTCTCCATGAATGGCATATGGAAGTGAGCGTCCAAGGATCGCCACATCACCCAACAAATGTTGAATGCGAGCAGAGCGATTTGCCTTATGCGGTCTAGGCCTAATCTCAGCATCCATTAAGGAGCAAATGAATCCATACCTCCGGAGAGCTCTTGTATGCGGGCAACCTTAAGGTGATGGACCAGCAAGTGGTAGAGTAATTAAGTGGCACTGCAAAGTCACTCGGTAAAGCCACAAATTGGTCCATCCTGAAGGGAACGCCATCCAAGTTAAAGTACGAGGAAACTGATAAGATATGACGTCGATATTTATATGTTCGTTCATCAATTAATGAGTCCTAGGTAAGGGCACATTTTCTGTATATCCCTGCAGGACAAAATGTACTGTTCGAAGCATTCCGGGTTTATTCCCCGAAGATGTATATGGCATATCGATCCTTCGATTAGCGTAGTCTGGTGTTTCGGCTTATTCATCCTCGTCCCAAGGTTCAGCGACTGTGTGCACTCTAATTTCGAACAATTACTCTGGACCGTCATCCTTCGGAAACATGCATTCCGGCTCCAACCGAGCGCTGTTTCCGATAACAAAGTACCAACATTGTGCCACACATACGAGCATCGACTTTAGCTACTCGAGGTGTTAACGGATGCTGTCGTCCTAAGCGCGTTGACTTGTGCGGATGTATCGGATACGGTGGGTTCCTCTGCATATGCATCGCCATTAATTGAATAGCAGTTGCAACAGCAAAGTATGGGACTTTCAAGTAAGGCTAAGCAAGCATCCCAGTCGGTTAGAATGTAGGCAGAACTACTTTCTTTCAACTCTCCCGAGCTTGGAACTCAGTTTTTAACGGCATGACGTGAAATTTTCCCCATGATCATCCATATGTTGGATTATATCCCCGTGCTGCAACTCATAAATTCTATTGATATAGCATATGCGTATTTACGAACCCTTGCTCACTCCGTGGGACCTTACCGAGGAAAGTCTAAGCCAGGATGTAGTCTGAATTAGTTGGAATCTTAGCTTGCCTACCGGAAACAACAACATAACAACCGGTTACTCTGTTCCAAGGATTATACCACAACCGTGAAAATTTTGTTATCTTAAACACAATGTCCGTGCAAGAATTGGCTTCCGTTTCTTGTAGGTAGCATAGGAGTGTTCCCATACCAATTGAAGGAGCATGTGACAACAGATAGCCCGTCTAGGAGAAAATCAAACGCCCTATTCCACTCTTATGGCTAAAACAATAGCAACGCCCAACCGAGGCCTACACATCACCCTATAGCGTCGTAAACTAACAACAATTGAAAACATTTGACTTCTCGTGGTTCCAATGGGTGCTGAGGATACGGCATTTGATCTAAAACCAGCCGCAGTTGAACCCACAGTATAAGCTGAGGGCAGTGGTCTTAAGCAGAATCTCACTGGATTATTGATGAGTTGGTCACAATGGAGAATCCAGAGAAATCTTACTAAAGTTATGCAGGCCACACTTAATTTTCTGTGTTGTGTTACTTTAAGGATGAAGACAACATGACCTAGAATAAATTACTTTCTGTCGTTTTTTAAGAGAATGACTTACTTCTGGCCTTTGTGTTCAACCAATGTGACCGGATGTATCTTGTTGTGCTTGAAACAGGTTGCCCCGGAGTTCGCTGTAGAGAATAACCAGAAGCTGCTATAGTGGGACCCGGATGGAGTAATTCGGTGATCATACCGGGACACACTTCATTTTGAAGATGAAATGTTTAGTCCCCGTACTACACCACAGTACATACTCCGGCAGGCTTAGTAGCTATGCCCCGCAAAGCTCATCTCTGCTTTCTTGACACACACGCGTGACGCTCGTGTTCCTGTATCCCTTGGCATATTCCTCTCTATCCTCTCTCCTTCTTTGCGCAGCGTAGTCACTGTACGCTCATTCGAACCAGATTTACCAGCCCTAAACTATGATCCATCATATGTGGAATTATCTTCTACTATTAAAGTCTTTGCCATCACTAACCGTTTTAACTGTCATCCATGATTAAGCGTGAGCGGGTTAATCAATCACATTGAGCCGATTGCCTTTCTGTCTGACATCATTCGATACAAAATTTTCGAGGCAGTTCGAAAGCCTAAGCCTTTTTCAATCCGGTGTTTCGTAACTTAGCTGTGAAATAATTTGTGATCGCTCAATCTGTGTTCAGCTCTGTGTTCAGATTCAGTCAGCAGGTTCCAGTCACGCACAACTCTTTGTGACCTTGTCAGCTAGTGCGCCTGTACAACCCATCACACGGAGCTCACGTCTACGCCGATCACTCACTTGACCTTGTACTCACAACGCCCAGCTGAACGACATGCGCAACTCTCAAAGCTGGAATATTACAGAACATCAGCCAACCCATTGGATCAGGTACCGACCCCAGGTTGAATGGCAGAAATACGAATCCGAAAAGGCTCCAAGCAAAAGGCATTTATGAGTTAGGAAAATGTCACCGATTAGTTGAGATAGGATTGGCTTCCTCGCGCTGTTTAGAATGGTACCATCCGAAATGTACAAACGTGTCCTAAGAACAGGTATCAGGGCGAAACAGCTCATGTGTTGTTTCTGTAATGCTTATTCGACCATCCTACTCGTTAAGTACTTTCTGATCCTAGTCCAGAAGTGCGACCGGTTGACCGCAGAAGCCGAGCAGCGGCTGAACGACAAGAGTACTTCAAAGGAAGCGAGTAAACACCTAAGAAGCGTAAGAGGACCAAGCAACAGAGCGCTGCACAATCTGCTTCCACTGAACCGCAGTCAGTCGCGTCCCAATCTTTGTTATCTTCTCCGGCTTTGGTAAAACGCCGTGCAGACACTGACAGTAGATACGAGAATCAAACAGTACTCATGGCAACAAAAATCAGGCCCCACTCGAAAAGACTGAGTAAGCAACTTTCACTATACCTGCCCTCCATCATTAACAAGGAGGAAGCAGCCGAACACCAATCCTCGGTACATGTAGCTCTAACGTCTCTTGTTGATACAAAGCCCCCGGGACATCTGTTACATATGCATAGATTGATACAAAGGTCAGCCGGGAGGCCGTCATTGCTGTCTCCTCTGTTGTAAACACCGTAAAAGCAAATAGAGTGAGATAGAGTAAATAATAAACACTTGTCAGCAGGCCAGGGCAACGGATTACCCTACCTTGTAGATCAGTAAAAAAAGGGATCCCACGAGAGTGCCCTGACTGTTGTGTGTTCAAATGTCCCGGAATCTACCGCCATCTCATTGCTGGGTAACTTATCAGATGACCAAGACCAAAGGGATTCACTGTACGTGCTGGTGAGTATCAAAGTCAAACCCATCAACCTATTACAAATTACTCGTCATCCGAACTCGCCACACTATGGATAACCCAGACATATTCGAGCAACACCGTAATCCTCCATCGAGATGGAAAATGTTTTACCATCCGCAAGCGCGCTAAGACACGGATCCTGCTGGATACTCATCTATCCTGATGTCCCTTAGATAGCTGGAAAATCAAGAAGAAACTCCGAAAAGGGACACAGCAAACAAGACCGCATAAACACAATCTTCCTATTAGGCCTGTCAAATATGCTTCTAAAAAGTTCATGATGCCCGAAAGCATGATTTAGAGCAGTGGCGGTTCATTCGTAAAACACTTTCTTTGGATAATATTGTGGAGCTGTCGCTCACCAAGATACCTCTCTCACCAAATTATAGAGGATGCGTCCCTAGAGTGCCAAGACTTGTAGCTAAGTCGAGCAAAAAGCAATGGATGTTTTGGATCGATGACGGAGAAATCGGAAAAGCCTTCATTCTGAAATTTGGTTAAAGGCAGCAGAAGCTTTACAATGTTCAAATATCAAAGCACCTGAAGCAGTAAAAGTACTAAGAATAATTCAAGGAGTTCCACTTGGCCGCTGCTTTACTCGACTTGAGGTAGATCTAAACGAAGAGTGACACACACCTTGACCGAATCAAGTTACAGATGAAGTGTCATTATCCCATCACAAAAGCGAGTAACTGTCGACCGCCCATCAGTCGGCATGCTCCCATACTTCACCACTTCAGCTCTCAGTGGGCTTCTATAGACCGAGAAACTGGCCTGCTTGTATATGAATGCTTAAGGTCTTCTGAATAAACAGGCCGAAATAAAAGTTCGCCAAGTTTCTGGGTCATATGATATCTTCTATGTCACTGAGACGTGATTGCAAACGGGAATAACGGACGCTAAAGTTTGGCCACAGGGCATGTCGATTACCCGGAACGATAGACCCACAAAAGGAGGAGGGTAATTCTGGATTACCAACGAAAGTTACAGTGAGAAGCCGTGGATGATTCAGGCTCGCAGCTCCCTGACTCTCTTTAGTGCCACTTGTAGTTAAAACTCAGAGACGCTTGCTTCATTGTCTTGGTGTACCGCCCAATAACTCTACATCCGAAACCGACTGCCACCTTGCGGCTGATTAAAGACGCACCCTAAAAGGTAGATAAGCTCATATCCTTACCAAAGGTGATTGTACATTACATTGTTTAGAAACCCGTGCAACGATAGGAGAACAATTCAAAGCCTATCTACAAAAGCTCATAACCACTGTTTCTCTTTACAATCATATCGATTTGCCCACTCAGTTCAGAAAAGGTAACGGGCCATCTGTGCTGGATCTTGTGCTTACCAACGAGGAGCATATGATTGATGTGTTGACTTTAAACTGTCCGTTGGGTCGCAGTGATCACACAGTGATCAAGCAGTGATCAGGTTCAACCTCGTCTACTATGTGGAATATCGGAATAGGAACTCTGAGACTGTGAGAACCATCACAATCTACGATCGATTAGCCCTGCTCGTCAAAGCTACAACTTGCTTGTTCTTTGCCAAAGTCGCCTGGCTCGAGTTCTTTAACAAATTCAGTCAGCTGATTGCCGTGGCTTCAGAGCTAAGAGTTTGCAATAAGCGTAAATCGTTTTTTTCGTTAGGATCAGAACTCAAAAATGGGTGACAGTGCGCAACGCAGTATGGTGAATGTACAGAGAAGGTTCAGCACCATAAACTGTGGTCAATTACCTGGACCAATGTAACCACTGCACTCATCTGCTCAGAGAAAACAAAACCGCATATCAGCAGAGTATCGCAAAAGCCCTCAGTGCCAACAACGAACTGCGGTACAAGCACGTCAACAGCCTACGAAATTTGTAGCTAGGATTTCCTCCACTCTGGACGGCCGATTGCCCAGTAAGAACGACTCTGAAAGCAGAAAACCGTTGTCAACGGTCATGCACATGGAAGTTACTAATCGCACGCAGTAGTTCGACGAAGAAGGCATTGTTGTGATCTACCTGGATTTTCGAAAACTTTCGATCGCATGGACCATCGGATACAACTTTCTAAGCTCCAGCATTACAGTATCGGCTACCCTGTTCAAAGCTGCATTGCCAAATTTCTACTTCACCGGCAATTCGTGGTCAGAGTTTGGAGCTCTTTATCCGACCCCAAACACGTTGAGTGTGATATGCCGCCAGGCTCAGTTCTCGGTCCATGTTTGCTTTTTGTGTTTACTAATGACTTCGCGCAGGAAATCGCTTCAAACTTCCCAATGTCTGCAGATGACAGCAACGTTTGCCGCAGGATTCAGATGAATGTCGACCATTATCTGATTCAGTGATCTAGACACGGTACATCAATGATCAGTTCAAATGTTACTACATTTCAACGTGAGTAATTGCAAGGTACTCTCCATACGATATCAGATCAACTACTCATACAGGCTCGGAACGCGTCTACCTCAGTAATCTTCCGTCAAAAGTGATTTAAGCCTGCTGATTCAGGATGGCTTAGGTTGTTCATCGCGATCCAAAAAAGTCTCGAAATCTAGAACCCAACACGTCGGTCTGTCGCGATAGGCGTTTCGACAAATAGGCCTCTCTAGTTGGCAACACATGCTCAATGCGTAGGTTCGCCATCATGTCGAGCACGTCATTAAAACCCGTCATCCATGGCAGTAACACGATTTTAATGCACTGGAGGAGACTCAACGTCAAGCATCCAAATACGTCATTCGAATGCGCCATCGCTAATATGAGCAGAGGCGAAAACGATGGGGTATTCAACGGACGATATCGCAGATTACAAGGCGAGGTGATAATGGCCTACTTGAATCTGCACGATCCACATCATCTGTATCGCTCCTTAAGGCATTTCAACAAGAATACAAACCTGTGAGGTCACTCAAGGAAACTCGCAGTACCGTATAGTCGTTTGGAGTGCCGCAGAAATGTCTTTTCCATTCGTGTCTGTCATCGGTGGAAGGCTGTCCTAGAATCGGTCGTCTCAGCACCGACACGAACAGTATTTAAAAGACGGTTGGATGACGCACCCATCCGCTTACATTTTCTCACTTAGCGCTACGCCTCCATCCTACTCTTGGAGTGTTCCATGGATTTAGTTGATGATGGCTGTGGCTTCTGTACATCTACGTGGATTGCAAAATTACAGCAAGACAAACGATTAGTCCTTATTTTCACATTTCAGGTGCTAACTGTTTCACTATTATTATTATTACCCTTATTATTATTATTTCGATATGCCCCTAAATATCCAACAGGACTTGTAAAGCAGCGCTTCTTAATTAGTATGAATTATTTGTTCATTGTTCATTGTTCCTGACGTGACATTGGTGTATTAGTTCGGAATGACTTGGATTATTCCAAGAAGGAATAATAAAAATCGGAAGCTGGAAATCGGCATGTCAGAATTTTGAGAAAGACATTCGAACACAGAGACACTGCCGTTTCCCTAAATGTTTGATGTCTATGTTCATTCTCACACTGGACACTGAACCTAGGCATGACAGTCATGGTAAATCATGGTTTCATTACTGCGGAACTTAATCACGTTCGGATCACTGAATATGTCACTTGACTTGGACATTCTTTAGGTAGGCGGGGATTATAAGTTTTCAGAGTAATCAGTGAGTGACATCCCCAGCTGTCTGGCGCGTTCGGAACTACGTGTGGATAGCGCGCTCTTAGTTTAACTTATACGTGTGAAAGTATAAATATTTAATTTTGCAAGCAAATTAGTTTTGACAACTCGGTAATAGATTCCTCCAAATTAGTCAGCATTGCGTGAACTGTTTTGCCCCCAGAAAAATTCCCCTTGGGTTCCCTTTTTCAGCACTCACCAGATTACCTCTGAAGCTGCTTATTTGCAGAGAAAATACACCGTTCATCTGCATTCGATCGTAGGCTCCTGTTGTGAGCTCAGCACTTCTTGTAACTGTCATTTCCATGGCAGCCAAGAAGAACCACTGACTAAGATATTTCCCATATCCTCTTTGGCACAACCTTTAAGGCCTCTTCCAAGATGTACTAGGTCTATATTTCGTACGATAGTGATGAGATAAACCTAGTGTAAACTCTTCTGGGGAAGTAAAGTATAGTAAGGTACTAACTGCGTAACTGTCGGTCTACTATGTAACGTAATTTGCAGGACCCCCTTTCCTCAAACCAGGAAACCAAATATCTGTATAAGGCTGGTTAGCAAATAGGGCTCTAAAGTAAAGTTCATTGTCGCGCCAGTGAGGTTCAAACTTTGTCCCCGTAAATGCACAAACCGATTGTTTCTGAACCTTACTGAAATGGGGAATTCTTGCTCGTCGAGAAGTGTGCAGGAAATGCAACAGAACACCGTGTAATTGAGCAAATGCAAGAAATTCTGTTTTCCGACCGTCTCTCAAGTATGCATTTCCTCAACAGGCCTAATCCACAAATACTCGTTAATGAGGATCTGATCCATGAGCTGACATGGTGGCTTAGCATAGAATGGAAGAAGCTTAGACTGTTTCCATTATGTTTGTCAAGAAACCAGTTGAGTGAAAACATGTGCAATCTTTGGGAGGGATCCGTTTCTTCCTGCTTACACGCTGGCCCAACGCTCGAAGGAGTTCCTTTAAGATGCAGAAGTTGGGTCTGGTTAGAAAGATGTTTTTTACTTTGGCGGTAGCAAAGAACTGTGTTCCTTATTAAAAACTTAGTTGTGATGAAACTTTTAGCAAGATTTCGAAAGTATCGCCTTTATCAACTTGCTGCGCAGCACTTATTGGATTGGTAATTGTAAGGCTTGAACTACATCTGTGCTCCTGGTTGATGAGCGAACTTGGTACAGGTTCAAATTTCCTGGTCGTATGTCTAATGTAACCAACTCAAAACCAACCACTCAGCCGGTGGGCTACCACTGGTTGGAGATGATCAGGTAAGCTGCCATTAAACCTGTACAAAACTAGACATTTGTACTTAAAAACTACGTTAAGCGGAGTTACACTGAAGGTGTTTTGCAGAATTGTGTCAATATTCGTGTGCAGATCTGGCCGCTTCCTCATCCTTAAAAACAGCCTTGAAGAACGGTCGTGGCTTCTCAATGGTTTGCACCTGGGCGTTTGGGTTAGTGGGATTAAGACATGTAGCCTGTATTTCTACTTGAAATGGATAGTAAATGGGTATTTTACAAAATTAAGGTCTTTGCCAAACTTAGGGAGGTTAGCAGTGTTGTACAAAACAAAGACGAGGACACCGACATTTTAAATATTATTTTTTAGGTCTTTTGCTTTTAAAAGCGCTTCCTCCGGTTTGTTAAAACCACCGGATCACAGTGCTGAGTTTCGTTAATGAATATTTGCCGAACCATTCCGGCTTGTTCCTGATTGTTTAACTCGCATGATGTAAATAAAAAAATAATCTGTAAATTCTCAACAAAACGAGGCACGCCTGCATTGGCATGAACACAGTAAAATTATATGAATAGGCTGTAAATGTACTGCAACGTTGCAAGTTTAGTAACAATGAATCTACCTATAATGAACAAACGTAGGTATGAGGGCAGAAATGAATGTAGCAAGGTGGGTCCTTGGATTTATAATTGTGCTTGTATTTTTATAATTGTCTTCGTTCGCGTCGTCAGTGTGAGAAGGGATCAATGAAAATCTTCACGGTGGATAACTGACCTCCGCAGGGTGGGTACAGACAGTTGTACAGGCAAAATGCAGTGAGTTTATTTAGTGGCAAGTTATATCCGCCAGGTCGCAAGGTTGTCAAACGGGCATTTATAGTTTTTATATGGTAAGCACTTGTCAGAAGGAAACTCACCACCTTCTGGAGCACTGCTGGAACGAGTTTTACCCCAACCAACCACCATGCACTATGAGGAGGTTGTTAGACGAGTAAAATAAGATCGGAACTTTCATGCTAAATGGATTGGCGGCACCGCTACTCTTTACAAATGTACCTGGTTAGATGATGTCCAATAATGACTGACTAAACACAAGTTGAAATTTTTGAAGGATTTAATGGTAGAGTCATCCCCATTTGATGAACGCCATTTGTTAAGTGTCAGTGATACCTATGGTTGAAACCATTGACGCCTTGCTTGGGCTTTCATCACTTCTTTAAGTCTTAATCATTTTTAGCCTTGTCTGTTTCTACACCCTAAATGTTTCCGTTACCTGATTGAAACCACTATTATTCCTTAGGGAATTGTGATTGTTTCACAGATGTAACACGCCTCCCTGCTGAAATGAATGACACAACAGCCATTCATACAGCAGTTGTTCAACTAATCTCTAACAGTTGATATTGCGTCTTCGACTTCTTTTGGTATGGTTCGGTCAACCCAATAACATGACGAAATACGGACAAGCTACCTTTCGCTGGATTTTCCAGTTTCATCCTACAGAACTTGGGGCATTTCCCAGGCTCCATTATTCACTCTGTGATAGTGTTAGAGTTACCTCGAATGTATGCAGAAACGTAAAACATCATAAAAAGACGGAGCAACTATTGTTTACGGGCATAAAAGTCAAAAGTCCACAAAGCCTGGAGAGGATTACATAATCAAAATGTACGCATATGACATTGCACGTATTGGCAAATGCGCCAAGATCATCATGCAAGCACATGTCGGTCACGCTGCATTGATCATACGCTACGAAGGATGAACACACCACACCTTGCATTGGGGCATCTCTCCGTGAACACGAATTACACCATCTCGCGCAAGTTGCTTAGTGTATCTACAGGTCAATTTCTAAATGAAAGAAGATTCTTTAAAGGATGTAACTCTGTTGGTAGACGACTTCAGTGCTGGAAAATTTGAAGAGATAGAATTCCAGAAACCCCCCAGAGGCTTACGTTGCGAGACAAACTTCGCTTGGAGACATCTCCGATTAGGTTTGGTGGCTATGTTTTATAGATAGTGACAAAGCTAGTCTATACTCTTTTGTACCTGATGCGTTGTTATGAGTTGAATACCTGTGTAAATTTCGTACAGAACAATGACTATTCAGCTAAACAGGATCCCCTATTTGAGGGCATAGTATACCAATTCCCAAACCGTTAATTTCTTCACAAAAGCTAACATGTGTTTGCTTCGAACACACAGTACCTAACCCTATTTCACTTCGCAGTAGTGGTATATCCTTAACTCTCTGAGGTGGAATATTTCACCCTTGACAGACTGCCATTGACCACGCTGTGCAGTGTCCGCACTCAGGGGCACCTCATTCAGTTGCCGCCATTTCTCTGTACGAATTCAAATCTAATCGTGTGGTGATCACTGTCGTTAATTTAATTATAGAACCACAGTAACAAAAGCTACTTTTTATTTATTTTGCCCAGACCATGCACATAGCATATGTTCATTATTCTACGATTTTCCATCCCACCTCGTGCGACTACTCAGTCTAGACTACGTGTGGTCGTTATATAACGCGGACACCGAAACCGCCTGATGTATGATTCTGGTAGGTGATAATAACTCACATTCAAGCAATTACTCTCCAAGTTAGTGCTATTAAAGTAGAAGCTTAGCTACCTCTTCCAGGATGGCTGCGGATGGTCACAACTCTGTAAAATCGACCCTACCGATGGGGTTAAAACAAAGCAACTCTCGAGAATAGAAGTAATTACCTTGTCTACCGGAGCGCATCTTCATTGTTTATGTAATTTTCGCTTTGTGTTTAAGCCACATCCCTCCTATGCTAGTTAGCTGTGTCTCAGAACCGATCTACCACAGCGGCCGCCAACAGAAACAGATCATTATTGCTTGAAAATGGAAGGTGAGTAACCAGCTGCACTAGCCCTAGCTCCATTGGCGTGCCTTATATCTATTGTTCACTTGGGTGAAAGAAACCAAGAGGCATGCGGACAGCAGTGCAAACTGAACTATAGCTTCTATCGTTCCTTCGGTACTCCCAAGGACAATGGACTAACGAGGAGCACTAAGCGTACCACAAGAGGACACCATTATGACTCACAGTAGGGCGACCCTAGTGCCACAAAGCCTGTGAACCCCCTCTTTCACTGTTATCATTGTCATTCCTTGAGATTCACTAATCATACTAATGGCAACGGATGAGAGGCCAAATTCTCCGGATGCCCAGTTAGCACGGTCGGAATTGCTTAGTCAAGTAGAGACAAGCAGTAGACGTGATACAGCCCACCTTCATTGTGCATGTTGCAGCCATGGTGCAGCACGTGTGAAACGACAGTTGCTATGTTGGTATGGCAGAGGAAAGATGTTCGAAACTATGTCTCTTATTCGCGTTGCATTGCCCCAACCAATGAATTCTATCCATCAGGCCAGAACAGCCTAGTGAATATGCAAAGATGAAAGAGTTGGAACACTCAGGCCTCACGTAACATTTACAACTCGGATGACGTATTCGAGTTGCCGAGGTTGTACCCTTACCTGTTGTTGAATTGTGTAGACTAGTAAGGAGATAAAGCCAATACTCTGAAAATGAGCCGTTCTTCATTACCGCAATATGCTCAACTACGAAGTTGCTCGCAAGTAGGGGGAAATCCGTGACTAGTAGATTGACGGGTAACAGTGAAGATGAATTCTTTGGATCGCTGAAGTTAGGTACTTTATCACAGCTTACAGTTCGCAGAACAAAAGAATACAGGCTCTTTGTTTAAAGTTGATCATGCCTAGGCAAGCTGGAACAACCTGTATACTGTTTAAGTTGAAACCACACTTTGATCCAGCCCCGATGATCCAACACGAGTTATTTGTGCTAATTTCACTGCCTTCGTTATCACTTTTCGGCATAATTTAAGGTAAATACAAATGCAGTCCGTTTAGATGATTGCATCTTTATAACGGGCAATACTACCTCACAGATGCAGTTCGTGTGCAAGCCGTATTTCTATGAGTCTCGGCTGATACGATATAATTCAGAATGCGAAAGTGACCAGCAGTATCAAAGTTATTCAATTAATTATTTTCTAGCCAATCATTGGGTGACAAATATCTATTTAAACCGTTAATTGCCCTTAATAACTTGAAAAGCACAATGAGGACGAAGTTTGGCAGCGGCGGCACATTATTAAACAAGGATTCCACATCCAAAGAACATATCACCTTGCCGGACAAGTTCATTATCTCGAGATCTTCGACAAGCGTGAAGGAATCGTTGTGGCCGGATAGATTAAACTGAGCTTTTAGTTGCGAAAGCAGATTAACCAACCAGCGCGATCGTTTATGTTGGGGTGCATTGGTCATCAACAGGATCGGTCTGAGCGTAATTATTCGCCACTTAGAGATATTTCATCAGTGTCATGTGATCTAGAGCGCTACTTGTAACAGTTGAAAGCCGAGTGGATCAACTACGCCGCAGTTATATGTGCTTCCAAAAACGTACAAGAGTGGAGTTTCACTCAGACTGATGGTCACGATGACCAACGCACCCCAAACTAAACTCACTAGTTGGTTAATATGCTTTCTTCGCTAAAAGCTCGGTTTAATCTATTTGGCCTCGAAGATTCCTTCAAGCTTGTCAAAAATCTCGAGAAAATGAACTTGTCCGATTATGTGCAGTGTTCTTTAGATGTAGAATCCTTCTTTACTAATAGCGCTACTGCCGAATTTCGTCTTCACGTTGTGTTTTCAAATACCTGTTATTCTGCATATGCGGACTCTTCAGTTAGAACGATGCCAAAAGTTGTGCTTTAGAGTGTGTGGCCACCTGACCAAACATATTGACACATCTTTAAGTATCTTTGGTTCATCGCAGTTGGATTACAAGCCGCAAAAGTGAGCTACTAATCCGGAAGAAGACCTTACGATCATGTTAGCTTATCGTGGCTCGTCTTTCTTTAATTCTTCTTCGGTCAACGCAACCTTTCACACATGCACAAGAGCCATTAAATAAACTAACTGGTATACAGTGTGGAAAAATGTCACACCCAGAGAACTCTATTGGAAAAATTCTACTATTTAGCTTTTACAGAACTGCTACTGAAATCGAGAGAACTAGTGAGGATGAAGGTACAACGCTTGTTTTGAACGTATGTTTTAATCCATAAATAGGTAGATTCCCCCAAATGTTATGACTTTTGAATAGCCCTAAAGTTGGCCTATCAACTAAGCGCCTTCCTGTTTTTATGGAGGCACGCAATCCTGATTTTAATCGTACCTCTTCAACCTATACAATTCAGTCCCTGGTTGTACTTTGCAAAAAGCGTATATGTGTTTAAACACTTTTCATGAAGCTGATGAAAGCAATTTTCGATGGAGTGATATCTAACATTCTATTCAGTTAGGGCATTTCTAACGCTCTGTAAGCAGTACTGAAACTTTCTTCGGACTTGTTGGCAGTAATTCGCAGGAAGGATATACATGTCGCACAATACGATTGTGCTTTGTCTAGGAGTTACGTAGCTGGGACTGCCACATTCTCAAATAGGAGGAACATTATAATCAGGTAATATTTCTTTAACTGTATTATATTTCAATTTAATTCTGCGTTTCTTGCTAACCATGAATAACGCAGCCTGGAAACTGTTCTTAAACCAAGTTAGCCAAAGTGTACCAAACTGGAATGGAATGCAACTGACCTAGCTTCAACTTTGGTCGTGCTAGCTACCTGGCGGTTGACCTCAAGTAGAATCTCGTAACTGCTAGTGGACAGTATATGTAAAGAACAGAGGGAACTGCGCAGAAAGAAACGGAAAACACGTCGCAATTTTTGCCGCAAAGCCAAAGACATAAGGCTGCAACAACACATTGGCGATACAGATGACTCGAGCGAGGTAGTCTGATTGATCGATTTGTTAGGTACAAACTATCTTAAAGTTCCATAAAAGGTAGTTTTGCGTAGCGGGAGAATGACCCATGATCTCAAGTACATTGGATAGTAGAGCAAAGGCACATCTTGCGTGCGACTACGTTTCTTCGTGGAACGGATGAAAGTCATCTTCAACCATTACTAAGAATACTTTTGATTCGGGATGCAGACAAGAGTGTTCGTGTGTTCTCCTAGCTCGGTACTTGAGCTGCAGATTTTTCGTCACCAGGTTAAGTAACAGCATCATTGAAAATTCAGCGAACTGCTTAGTTGTGTCACTTCCCTGAAGTTAGCTCGAGTTTTTTAATTAACCTTGCGACAAAATATTCGCAGAAAAATTTCCAAAAACAACCTCGGAAATTATCTGTAAACTTTGCATCACGACGTTCTGATACTGCACATGGATACTGTGCAGCTACACTTCATCATAGTTAGATACCGAGCGCGCTATTGGTATTTTATTGTGAATGTAGAAATGTCTGTACACCCACTGTCACCATAGATTAGCGTCCAGGGCAAACTAGATCTACCCCTATTATTACCCGGATGTGAGAATAAAATTGCGATCATTGTCGGGGCCCTACCGATAAAAACTATTGCCTGTGCCAGCTTCATCCAACAATCAGGTAGGCAAGCAACTTACTTAAGTGGCTAATCACAGTGTTCGTGCTTGAAACCCGAGTAGGATAAGTTAATATGCCCCCTCCTGTCCAAGTTCTGTAACCTCTTCCCCCTGGTTATGTGACATGAGCGATAAAACATAAATTTTAGCAAGTCAGGATTTTTAGTAAGCTACGATATCGCTTTCCGATTTCTCGAGAGCAGTCGCAACATTCTTTGTCTCATAAGACTGGTTGGTACTGTGTTGACACTAATAAACGATATCTCGGTTCTAGTTAGAAAATTGCCACCCCATAACAAGGTCGTGTCGTGTAAAGTAACTTGTATGTTCCACTTAACCGCAATTTTTGCCTGTGGCTTGGGTTTTTATTACGAACACATGCGTGAGACGGTGGTAAGTGCAATATCCCAGAGAAACTCGTGCTCCACACCCTAGAAACGCTGATTATAATCGGCGACACATCACTGTTTCTTCCCCGGGTCTAGGTAACATTTCAAAGCTATTTGGTTCAGTTTTGCAGCTTACTTGCTTCGCCTTAATATAGATGTGTGATATGGCTTAGTTTAGAGATCCACCTAGTATGTTATTATCTCGTGTGAGCACTTGTTAATCACATTTAGCACTGATGAGGCTATCACATTCTCTGGCAACTAAGATAACAGAGGCATCTAATCGGTCTCTAGAATGTCACAAATTCATTATTGGTGTACCTTGAAGGTACCTCCACAACTGAGCACTCGAATGAAAGCGAATCTAATAATGCTAGGTTTAAACTTATCAAATGCGCTCAGCCGTTTGTAGCATGAAAGCATTACTTGTACTCTTTCGAACCATGGAGCTTGAGACTGTGGTGATAGCTTCTTTCTTCAGTGAAATCTCAATTTGATGGCTCGTAAACACATGTTATACGCAAGTGCAGTTAAGTATGGGGTACATCAGGATTCAAGATTGCGGATATGCTTGTTCAGAGATTTCATGGAAGAAACTAAATGAGTTACCGTCGTACAGGTTGCTGATAATCTCATAATATGACTGCGCAACTAAGCAACAGAAGATCGCATAACACTGCAGATGGGCCTCGGCATTACCTTCACCTGACTGATTCTGAGGGTGGTCCAATACTAGGTGTCAGGCATTCGTCGTTATTCACGGATAGCTGTGAGGGGCGCTTTTACGTGCATCCCAACGTAAATGATTGCAAGATGTTCGTGCAGAGTGAACTTTGAGACGGGCTGATTGCACATTACGAAAATCCAATCAATGCTTCGGCTTTTTAAAAGCAACAAATGAGTTAATAGACCAAATAGCTTTCGTTCAGCATTGAATATGCCATCCGAGCCTGACAGTCTCGGCAAAAAATGCGACCCCAGCTCGTTCGAGCTCCCTCAGAGATAGATCAAAAGGTGTCAAAACTACAGGATCCCTCATAGAACAAGCCGTTATTTAAAGCGCGCCAAGTGGTTGGTGAGTTTCAGGAATAGCTTGGTGGACTAGTATTAAAATACCGGATCCTACCTCATCAGGAGTATACGCGCGGCCGACCAAGGATGCCTACACTCGCAAGAGCTGCGATTCGCATAAATCAATAAATCGACGTTAATTGTTGTTGCAACATTTATCAGCGTGTGTTGGAGTTATCACTTTTCCAGCAGCATTCTTATCCGCCGTAAATTTGAATATGCTCATTTAGCGACTTTATGGTTTTGAATCACATCAGTAACCATTCCAAAGTGGAATACTTTTGCCCGTGTATTTGAATAAGTATAAATAAAGAAAAAGTGTGTAATCTCGATCTGACCGCAGCACGCCTCAGTATGCATAACCAGTTACTCAGCGTGAATGGGTTACCTGCTGATCGGCTGCGTTTAATGTATCGCAAGTGCGTACCCATCCGCAGGCATAATCTTGTGCGCTTGCATACGTATGTTAGTGCGTCCTTGTCCAGAGCTGATGGTTGTGTGTAAAACGAGATTTCAAGTGGCGAATTGGAAAAAGTGAATCCGGATTGTCAGCGGCAGCGGTGAATTTCCGACAATCAGCATGAATTTGATCCAAGGTGCAAAGTTGGAGGGCCATTTTGTAGTAAAATTTGTGTGGTTGGATTGTGACGCACAATGTGAACCGTGATACTTACTGAAGTGGACCTTTATCAGTTCGACCCTTATGACCGTAACTGAAGCACATGGACATTGGATTCTGGCCGTCTGAAGCCTATACTTAGTAAGTGTTTTCTGGTGTGCAAAGCCCAATTTCCAAATTGGAGAGTGTGTTACCTCAATTCCACTGTTATTTGAGTCCAACAGATATTCCAACATTGGTCTGGCAGATGCACATAAAGAGACGGAGGTGCAAATTTCAACAAATAATGTTTGAAACGCTCCACCTATAGATTTTTTTCTTAACTCCAATGCTTAATAACCAAGGTTGCATATATGGTCAATTACCGTCAAGACAACTACCTAGACACGTAATATATCTGGCCTTGTTAGCTCTAAGCCTCTGTTCCGTTGTTCTAGCTTACTTCAACTAAACCTTCTGCATCAAGTAGATTTCTCAGCCAAATCGCAGGTTGCGTCCGTTAAGCTCTCCAATCTTAATTAAACAGTTACAAGTAGGGACAGGTATTCCGACCGACGACTTTTCAGAAATAAACGAACTGCGTCATATCGAGCTCTGCATAGTAGGAGGAATGCTAGAATTCGGGTGGCGAATAGGGGACACCGATAAACTGTGTGCGAACACATTTTCCAGTACTATCATACATCAAAACCTGGGAAACCCAAGACCAGTGTTGTTAAGGTAGAATGGAAATTAAGCAAGGTCCCTTTCATTTAACTAATAGTTGTGAAAAGTAAACTTACTCTGTGTTATCTTGCTCTCTTGCGGACGTACTCAGAACATCGATCACCTTCTCCTCCCGATATTTCTCTGAATGTCTTCTCCTATGAGAACGCAATAAAACGCCAGATCCTTCTTTTACGTTGTGTTTGACGGCAGGAGCTCTGGTCCGGCATTCGTTGATAATGATAGGTTTTGAGGATTTCTTTGGTAGCATCAAGAGAGTCAAGAGGACGAAAATGTGGTACACTGATCCCCTTGACTTTGTATCACCCTTGCAAAGAAAACTCCTAAATAAAATGGATATTAAAGAAGGAAAGTCAGTTTCGTCAAAATTTAGGCATTTGACTCATTCGAGGATCTATCGCCACAGTGCAAATTATTGGAAAGACTTTTCTTCTCAGTATATATATATATATATATATATATAAAATGAAGCAGCTATTATATGGCCAGCTGAGTATTAGGAAACGGCACGTGGGGAAACCAGAGTTACGTTACCAGGACATGAGTAAAGTGAACCTCACACCTAATCTTGATTGCAGATCATGGGAATCGAAGGCGGTTGATCGGCATGCATGGCACGATCTGATCACGAAGGCAGCTGCCGAAGTGGGGAAAAAAGACTTCATACATGCAGAGAAGAAGCGGCAATTGCGGAAGCGGCAACTGCGGAAGCGGCAAGCACCGAGGGCTTGTACTCCATCGACATCGAGCCCATGGTGCTGTAGCACATGCTGTCGCGAGTGCTTGAGTCAGGCAGGCTTAGTGAGCCATGAGCGAGGCCACTCGGGACTACTACAGAAGCGCCGACGGGTTCTGCAGAGAACGTAGGCAGAACCGGTGCAGCTTATGTAGGCACGCTGCATTCGATTTACTGACCGCGTGCTTGCATGCTAAGTCCTTTTATTTCAGGTGGTGGGTTTTCAATTTTGCCTTAATGTTTTTCTTTCTCATATAAATGTCTACCTGTACTCTATTCCATTGACTTGCACACCTCGCTTAAGCCAATTGTATTAGATTTCCATAACATTTTTGTGTTCGTCGCATTTCCGTAAAGTATACTTTCTCACCTCGTGAACTTATGTAGGATTCGTTTATAAACAACTTATTCCATATGCTCATTAACTTAAGGTTTATGTCACCGTTCCCTTATGCATTAATGAAGTTATTTTCTTGTATCTCTCTCTCTCTCTCAAGTGTTTGACTGTTGTTTGACATCCCCGGTGTGGCTGCGCTTGATGTGCATGTTGACAAGGTGTCTACCTGTCTATTACCCACTAACTAGTCCATCATGGCTCCAGGAGACAGTTGGTCGTTGCTGGAGGGGACGGGGTGCATGGTCCTTGTGGTCGTGATAGGCTCGAAGAGTGGTTCCATGCACTCAGTGTGGAGCGGACTACGGTCCAGCCACCGACTTGTGTGCGCTTGATTCCCCAAATACAGCGTGCTTGTGTTTGCACGTGAAGGAGTGTGGGCCGGCTCCGTTGATGAAACTTGGCTCCCATCCGCATGCCTCCCGGTCTTATTCCTTCGGGTTTACACTGGATATGGGGTATGTGGTTGGAGCTGTGGGTGGTGCAGCGCAAGCTACCCATGGTCCCCCTGTAGGCGCAGGCGTTCTGTGGCTTGCCACAGTGACAGGCAAATTCGAAACCGGTTGCCGACAACTATGTATATATATATATATATATATATATCATAATTCTCGACATTTCGCGACACAGGTCGATTTCGTGACTTGATCAACTTACACCCCGTAATCTAATAGTGGGGAGGCGTGTCCGAGTTTGTCTATGGTCTCTATGGAGTATAGGAGTGTTCCATCATTCGAAAGTAGTAGACGTAGAATTTCAGAATACGAATATCTGTGTGTACAGCCGGCAGTTCAACTATATTAATACGACTATCCATGGAGCCGTGTCCTTGGGATCTGTCTCCATGCGGGGTCAATCTCTTGGAATGATTCATTCGCACTTCCACGTCTTTTCTGGTCAAGTGAGGATGTAGCTTGTAACAACTAATTCGTCCTCATGGTAACTCGTTTTTTGACTGTTTTTATGTTTATGGTAAGAATAAACCCACAGTTCCCAGTCGGATCTTGGTGGCAACATGAGTAAGTTGTTGATGTTGTTGTTGTTGTTGTTGTTGTTGTTGTTGCTGCTGCTGCTGCTGCTGCTGCTGCCGCTGCTGCTGCTGCTGCTGCTGCTGCTGCTGCTGCTGCTGCTGCTGCTGCTGCTGCTGCTGCTGCTGCTGCTGCTGCTGCTGCTGCTGCTGCTGCTGCTGCTGCTGCTGCTGCTGCTGCTGCTGCTGCTGCTGCTGCTGCTGCTGCTGCTGCTGCTGCTGCTGCTGCTGCTGCTGCTGCTGCTGCTGCTGCTGCTGCTGCTGCTGCTGCTGCTGCTGCTGCTGCTGCTGCTGCTGCTGCTGCTGCTGCTGCTGCTGCTGCTGCTGCTGCTGCTGCTGCTGCTGCTGCTGCTGCTGCTGCTGCTGCTGCTGCTGCTGCTGCTGCTGCTGCTGCTATTGTTGTTGTTGTTTGACATGAGCTTTAGCTTCGAGTAGTGGACAGGGTAGCTGCTTCAAGCATAGGCTTTCCATGGTTAAGGCATCAATTCAACTTGACATTATGTGAACCCAGAGACCGCGATCAAGTTTGTTTTGTGCAGAAACAATTAGCTAATATTGGCAATTAGTGACGCTTTGTTAATTACAATCTATCAACCTGTGCTATGTGCACAGAAACTTTTGAGGCCATCAAATGTGTTACCTTGGTCTTGAGTATGACCTTTTGATTGGTGTTTCTACTATTTCCATGCACGTAAGTGGCTACGTGTTCTGCTTGCGTTGTGTTTTCGACTAAAGAGAACAATAGAAACGTCGATTTATAGCAACTTTGTGTTCGTACTGTCTTTACATTAAAAGTATGTAACTAAAAACGATAACTGCAGCGAGCTGGTTATAATGGGAGAGTAGAAAGTTAAACTGTTTAATTTGAATTCACTACGATCAGACAAGGTCAAATGCACATAAACTTTCGGAAAATCTCTGATTGGCCATTTCATTCTCCTGAGATTCGTCAATCTTGCAGGTTCATCTGCGCGGTGTGCTCTCCGTTTTTTTACTCAACATTACAGTTAACTGCAGTATTTCTTCAGAAGTTATCTCCAGTTAGATAAATGCTGATAACCGAATTCAGCTCGATAGCTCGTGAAAATTCAAATTATTTTACTCCGACTTAGCAACCGAAATGTGAAATAAAGTTGAATTCTTCTGGAAGGCGACACTTGGCATGTTGGAAAAGTAATATGCAAATCTACTAGAAGGTCTGTTTCGCACTGGCTCTGCCACAGCTTAGAACTTCAGCTTGGTCTGTCACAGTTTCATGCTATTGACTATCTCTACCTTTTTTGGAAATCAAAATAGAGCAGTGATACAGGATCGTAAGGTCCTCGATCGTCGCGTAGATTCAGTACACTTAAGGATTACAAGTCTCTTTCTTCATTCAAAGAAGTAAGTGTTATGGAACAGATGCTAACTAGGCTGCTCAGATGCTTTCTTTGATAATGGCAATGCTGATATCACTAGCTGATGGTAACTGCTTTGGAATTTCCGGCGCTCAGCCTCGAGGTCAAAAATGCTGGCTGATATCAAACCCTGCCAACTAACCTGATGGGAATTCTTTTGGTTTTCTCTAATTGACACAGGAATGAATTCCTCTATTCTGATGGATATCAGTGATCTAATCGACCTGATACTTCGTACTGATCACTAAATTACCGTTAGAATGACTATGGTTTCATAATTTTATTTCACCAGGTTTGGTACTTGGCTACGATCCAGTATGATATTATGCATTACTTTGATATCATGTCTTACACAATCAGTCCGTTTACTATGAGAGTCTGGACAGGCCGCGAGATAAACCAAGGCTGGTGCATGTGGATGGGGGACGAATGGACGGCTGATGTAGTCAAACGCTGGATCTATTCATGTGGTTTCAATGGGTGCAGACTTTTGCATGGTTACTCTGTGTATCGCATGTTAACGCAGGAGTTGGTTGATAGCATCCGATTCAAAAGTAGCCTACCATTGTAGCCATGGTATGACAGCCACCACACGTCTGTCAATACAAGGCTACTAAGGGCTACTTATGTTGAACCCTACATAACGCCACTCGGAGACAAGTTTCTGGTGCAAACTCGAAGCGGGTAAAAGCGAAAATTGCCACATTGCCAACTCGCACACCATTGGCATGCGCAGTAAGCAAGTAACATTTGGGGAACTATGATGCATAATGACTAAACCGCAGACTGTTTGATAACAGGAACGCAGTTCAAGCCTAGTACGACAATCGACTCATTTTGTCTTACCCTGTGAGCATCTGACGAGCTTCTGGAGCCAGTAGTCTCTCTGGCCGTAGATGGTGGGTAGTAACTACGTCAACATTTGCGCCAACCACAGTAAAACCCAGCAACGTATTCAATGCTAAGCGTTCAGCACAAATTAACCATTCCGGAGCAGTCCGAATGAATTGGCAAGATTTGGCGGACGTCAGCCACTCAGTACAGGAATCTAGGCAACCATATTACACCTACCTGCGTAAATATTCAAGTAGGCTACGAGACTAACTGCCAAATCTACCAAAAGAACAAGTAAACCGAAACAAACGACTGAACAAATATTTAACCGTCATGCACAACATTCAAATCATTCATATATATATATATATATATCATATAAAAATAATATCATCAATACTTGCTTGTCGATAAAGACAACGTACTAAAAGCAAATAATGAGAGAGCAAATTGATTTAGCTCAACTTAGGGAGTGGATTGCAAACTATGAACTGTTAACCTCAGTGGCAATCACAAAATAACGACCGCGTAATGGCACTCAGAAATTGCACGCCAAATTTGAATAAGATCAGTAAGCATCCAGTGACACCTTGCAGTAGCAATATCGCAGGAAGGATTCCTGAGATCTTCTTGGTGTAGTACTGCATGACCTGCTTGTCGGCCAATCGTTGACAGCAACATTTTCTCCGTGTCAATGCTTGAATGCTGACAGCATGCTTAAATACATTTGTGGTACATGCTACCAATGGAATGTAAGAAGATTACAAAAAGCCTGGCATAATAGCAAGAAGATGCCACGCTCATTCGCCTACTTTTCGGTCTTGTACTTTCTAGTTTACACTTGGAACGGGGTATGTGAACGGATGTGCAGCTCTTAATAGCCTCGTGTGTCATACGATGGTTGATGGGGCAACACTGGAACACGGATGACATACGTGTATAGAGCAGCGCTTAACAAGACTTTTAGGAGGGTCAGGATGCAAACCAAGAAGGAAAAAATAAAATTATGGCAACCTCCTGAAAGGCATTAGCTTGAAGTTATTAATGTGTTTAAATGGCAGTGTGCCTAAAGAAGGCTTAAATTTGCATTGGAATACGGTTACATTATCTCCTTATGTATGACTCGCAATGTAGGTACGTCAGGATAACACCAAGACGCCTTTGAACATGCATATTAAGAGAGCGGGAGAAAAAATTAAACGGAACAACCCATGATTTACACACACGGAGATACAACTTGTTCTGCAATGTCCCAGGTAGGTGTATTCTGCGGTCAAACAAAGCTGGTCGTCCATCAGGTTCATGTTGTGACTAAGTTGCAATATGTGGAGCCAAACGTAGTTCGCTGCCTGATAATCCGGTAGGTACTTATAAGGGTGCCTTGTAGTGGTCGATACCAACAGCTGCACAGTTTTAGGGTCATCAAGCGTTGTTGCTACCAAAGGCAGAACCAGACCTTGGCATAGTTAGTGGCCTCTCTTTGTGATATCTCGATCGCGACGATATTCAGTTATCAGCAGGACTATTGAATCTGGACAGTGTAATTAACATGTGACCACAAGTAGGCGTCAGACATCTGCGGATAGATCGTGCAGCCTGAATGCCCTTCGTAGAAGATCGACGAACTAGAGGCTTGTCGTTGACATTTTTCGGATTACTTCCAACACCCAACCTTGTCTCGAATTACTACTTGTTTTTATTGCCTGTAGCCCGTTGAAAGCATTTGAATGAGTAGTTGAGGTGTGAAATCGTTTAATGTGCTATGTTACAGTGGTCAAAAAGACCGAACAACCGATTAACTGAGGAACGTTGGATGCAGTTAGATAGCAGTGAATAATGTAAGCAGCCGTGCAGACGATCCATAACCCAGTACGTCCTCGACATCGTTTCCTTCTCTAATAAAGACCGTATATTTCGTGCTCCTACGGACCAAGTGGCATGGGCCTATGCCTGGGCGGTCTTAATTGGGGTTGATCCGCTTCGGTTTGTGACTCCATGGTTTGAGTGGCCGGGCACCTCAACAGTTTGTGGTTCCGTAGCGGCCGATTATTGATTATGCTGGATTGAACCTCGCTAGACGTGTGCAAGGTGGCGGAGAAACACGTGACCACTTGCCAAATACGGCTCTGATTGTTTGGATACGGAGCACAGATTCAAATCGAGTTGCCAGCTTGTTTCATTAGACAATTTCTTCTGAATTGCTATCATTCCCCAGTGTCTCTGCGTGCTTTCCTGCCACACTGGTTCTGGGATTGGGAGAGATAGGCGTCTCAAAAACGCTAGATCCTCACGTGATGCGGGTTTATGCACATCCTTCATATGTACTAGATGACGCCATCCGGAAGCTTGATAATTACTTCTATCAGTTTCGTCAATTAGTTGAGTTCAGACCGCCTCAGTCTCCGGAACCTCCGGGTCGGGTGTTGGAACTCTGACGGCGTCCATTTCTGTAAAACCAAATCATTGTCTTCTCCACGCTGTCTTGCGAACAAGTTTTTGAGCCAATGGCTTTGGCTGAGGATCATAATCGTTCTCCCGACAATACCTAAGCCAGCGTACAACTATGCCTACTTCATCAAACTTCAACCACAGTTCGCATCGGGTGCACGCATCTCTAAAAGAGTCGTCATATCTGCAACTTACAGCAAGACAGAAAGGCGAAGATATGCTAGTACTGTTGCCTCTCTTGTTTCTTTCCCCGTGTGCCTCTCACTCCCCCTACCGAGCCGTAGTACTAATCTTCCCTTTGTAATTCCAAACATAACCAGCTGCATTGACACTGTAGTTCTGCCGTCTGCCCCTATCTTCATGCACCACCCACTGAATGCCTATCGTCAACAGACATTTACAAGGCCACAATGTCTAGCTTATTTGGCAGCGCTCAGCGTTTGCACGCTCAGACAAATGGACCAACAGGCGCGAAATGAACACGCTGGGTATTGACCTGTGTTGTGTGTTTGAGCCAGGATCAATAACCCCCAGGAGATGGTTGAGGTAATTGCGCAGGGTTTGTGCTCTGACTATTGGTTGCGCGCATTCGGTGGTGCTGTACGGCAGAGATTGGTCAAGCTGTGGTGGGCATCGTCTTCAGCTCCAGGGCTAGAACATAGTTAATTCCTTGGATTCCGTGAACAGTTGTTTTTATGCAGTCCGACTGATGATAACAACAAATGTAGATCCACGAAGGAGCGCTAGATACTGGTTGTTAGTTGCTTCCTCTTATTCCCCACCGAGTATAGTCCTGCTACCGACAAGGATTCCTTCTGTCGTAAGCTTAACACGCCACTTTGCAGTGTGGCACTGCAGACCTTGTTATCGTTGCCGAGGATACGAAGGCGAAAGTAGGTCATCTGAGCTCCTCAGATGCTGAGCGTGGTGCTAACTGTACTATTGTCTGGGCGATGGTTCCGAGTGCCTCTGTGTCAATGGCATACGGGGGTCCTATTAGACTCAGGGGGATGAAATGCAAAACTGGTACCGCGTAGGCGGCTAGACAGTTTCAGCACAACTAACTTGTAAAAGCGCCGCTCTCTGTCGTCTCCGCACAAGTCACTGGACGCTCTAAAGAGCAGTGAACGTGTTGGAATCCAAAAGAAAACGCCGTTCTGTCTTTGAGAAGAGTGCACCCAGACAAGCTCTTAGGCCCTGAATAAAAGCGAAAACTGAGTTGTGGGAAGGAGGTCTTGTGGATCAGCTAGGTCGTCCAAACTTACCATACGGAACACCTTCTAGTGGAACACTTCTGACAGAAGTCCAGTTGGCCCCCTACTTCTACGACTCCTGCTCAGACATTTTAGACTGGGCCATGATAACTAAGTTCCTTAGATCCAAAAAGGCTGAAGTCCGAAACCCGATCACAGCTCTTACTCCTTTTCGAGCCGCCCGTCCTTATTCCCTTGAAGTCGCACTATGTAAGAATTGTGACGAGATCCTCCGCAAAGCATTGATCTTCCTATTAGAAGGTCTGGAAAATAGCGACCACCCAGGCTAGCTGGAGTGCGTCGGTTATAATGGTACTATACTGAGTGCGAGTGATATAGCAACTTGGACGCACCCACGGAGTGGTCACGCTCACCTGCTCGACTATGTCATCGTACGTCAGCGTGATATGCGTGAAGTGCGCATGACACGTGTACTGCGTGGAGCTGAGTGTGGCACTGATCACAAATTGGTGCGAACCAAACTGTACATACATTTTCGTAAATCGATGTATTGCATTCCCGCCGTGAATCGGCGTAAATTTAACATTCTCTCCCTCGGTACTGTGGCCAAACGTACTGAGCTGGAGAAGGCGTTGGCTGCACGCGTGTGTAATGTGGACTGCATAGCCACAGTGGGCGACCTGTGGCACCACATTCGCGACCAGGTGACAGCTGCTGCCGAGGAGACCATCGGGCGCACAAACTGTAAGCAGCCTGATTGGTTTGATGACAACAATACGATGATCGGCGCATTGGTGTCGGAGAAGAATGCAGCATTTGCTGCACATGTTGCAGATCCCAGTGACCTGGGAAAGAGTAGTTAGTTTCGCAAACTTCGACGGCGACTGACCCGAGAGCTCCGTCGCATTAAAAATGTATGGTGGACGGAGAAGGCGAAGCAGATGGAATGCCACGCCGAACGCCGCCAACGCAAGGAATTCTTTGACTCCTTGAAGACGGTGTATGGACCGAGATTGGAGCCGCTGAGGACACTGATCGATGGTAGTTCAGGCGCTACCTGCATCCAGACTGCAGACATAATGCAGATCTGGCGGAAACACTTTGACTGTCTCTTGGACAACCGTTCAGAGATCGACTGGCCTACATTGAACTACCTGAAGCAACAAGATGTGAAGGCAGATCTGGCGGATATGCCGACACGGGATGAGACACAGAGAGCACTTGCTCAGCTGAGAAACGGCAAGTGTGCCGGTGCCGACGGGATCCCGCCTGAAGTATTGAAACACGGCAGACCCGCGTTGTTGACTGCGCTGCACCACTTGGTGCAACGCGTGTGGATTGAGGAGGTGCCTCCTGAGCTGAATGATGCCCTTGTGCTACCACTGTACAAGGGCAAAAGGAGCAAGCAATGTTGCACGAATTATCGTGGCATCAACTTGCTGAGTTGCGTGGGCAAGGTGATTGCCCGAATCCTGCTCAACCGCATAGTCAGTCAGGTTGTGGAATCTAACGTGGTGGAGGAGCGGTGTGGATTCCGCTCGGGTCGCAGCACTATAGATATGGTGTTTGCGGCTCGTCAGTTGCAAGAGAAGTGCAGAGAACGACACCAGCCATTGTACTCGCTTTTTGTTGATTTCACCAAAGCAATTGATACGGTGAACCGCGAGGCATTGTGGCTGGTGTTGGGTAAGTTTGGTTTCTCGCGTAAGTTTGTAAGTTTAATTGAATGTCTGCACAGTGGTATGCGAGCGAGGGTGCAGCTGAGTGGAGAGACCTCGGATGACTTTGCAATTGTCTCTGGTGTGAAGCAAGGCTGTGTCTTAGCTACTACCTTGTTTAAAATATATCTTCATGCAAGGTTGTCTTGTGCTTTTGATGCGGCTTGTGCTTACGGTGTTCGTGTGGAGCACCGTATTGATGGTGGGTTGCTGAACATCCGTCGTTTCGGTGCGAGAACTCTAGTCTGTGAAACAACTATCCGTATGTTGCTGTTTGCTGACGACTGTGCGTTGTTTTCACACAGCGCGGATCAGTTGCAGCACATGACTAGTGCTCTGGCTTCGACAGCGGCCAAATTCGGGCTCACCATCAACACAAGCAAAACTGTCTGTCTCTTTCAGCCTTCACCGGAGGTGCAATCTTCAATATTGCCGCAAATCAGTATTGGTGCTGAAGTATTGGAAACCACCTCCCGCTTCAGCTATCTTGGGTGTGTGATTTCGACCGACCAGCAGCTACACGTTGAGTTGCGTAACCATGTGTCGAAGGCAGCAGCGGCATTCGGGAAGCTTGAGTGCCGAGTGTGGAACAACCATCAGCTTAGCATTGGCACGAAGCTGATGGTGTACAAATCCATGGTACTGTCCGTTCTTCTATACGGCAGTGAAACGTGGACGATGGACCGTCGGGATGTGCGATATCTCGAGCGGTTCCATCAGCAGTGTCTGCGGCGAATTTCGCGCATCGGTTGGGGCGCCAGATTTGCAGACACGGAAGTGTTGCGCCGAAGTGGGATGTATGCAGTGGACTGCATACTTTTACTGCGACACCTGAGATGGCTCGGTCATGTGTGACGCACGGATTCGACTCGGATACCGAAACAACTCTTATACGGTCAGCTGAGTATTGAGAAGCGGCATGTTGGGAAACCCAAGTTACGTTACCAGGACATGATCAAAGGGAGCCTCACACGTTCTAATCTCGATTGCAGGTCACGGGAATTGAAAGCGGTTGATCGGCGCGTATGGCGCGATCTCATCATGAAGGCAGTTGCTGAAGTGCGGGAGAAAGACCTCGTGCATGCAGAGAAGAAGCGGCAAGTGCGGAAGCGGCAAGCACCGATGGATTGTATTCCATCGACATCGAGCCCATGGTGCTGTAGCACATGCGGTCGCGCGTGCCTGAGTCAGGCAGGCCTAGTAAGCCATGAGCGAGGCCACTCGGGACTACTACCGAAGCGCCGACGGGTTCTGCAGAGAACGTAGGCAGAACCGGCGCAGCGTTTGTAGGCACGCTGAATTCGATTTACTAACCGCGTGCTTGCATGCTAAGTCTCTTTATTTCAGGTGGTGGGTTTTCGGTTCTCTCCTTATGCCTTTCTTTCTCATATAAATGTCTAGTGGGCCATGCGCTGTGCCATTTGGGGCCACTACAAAAGCGACGACGGGTCCTGCAGAGAAGGTAGACAGCACCGGCGCAGCGTTTGTAGGCACGCTGCATTCGATTTACTGACCGCGTGCTTGCATGCTAAGTCTTTTTATTTCAGGTGGTGGGTTTTCAATTTTACCCTAATGCTTTTGTTTCCTATATAAATGCCTAGTTATACTCTCTTCTATACACTTGCACACGTCGCTTAAGCCACTTGTAGTTATTTCGGTAACATTTTCGTGTTTGTACCATTTCCGTAAAATAAACCTCCTGACCTCGTGAACTTACCTCGTATTCCTTTGTAAACAACTTATTTCATATGCACACTAATTTAAGATTTATGTCATCCTTTGCTTGCGTGCTAAGTCTGTTTATTTCAGGTGGTGGGTTTTCAATTTTGTCCCAATGCTTTGCTTTCGCATATAAATGTCTACCTGTACTTTCTTTTGTAAACTTGCACACGTCACTTAAGCCAATTCTAGTCCTTTCCGAAAGCATTTTTGTGTTCGTGGCATTTCCGTAAAGTTTGCCTTCTGATCTCGTGAACTTATCTCGCATTCTTCGGTAAACCACTTACTTCAGATGCTCATTACTTTAAGATATATGTCACCCTTTCCTAGTGAGCCATGAGCGAGGCCACTTGGGACCACTACAGAAGCGAAGACGGGTCCTGCAGAGAAGGTAGACAGCACCGGCGCAGCGTTTGTAGGCACGGTGCATTCGATTTACTGACCGCGTGCTTGCATGCTAAGTCCTTTTATTTCAGGTGGTGGGTTTTCAATTTTGCCTTAATGCTTTTCTTTCTCATATAAATGTCTACCTGTACTCTATTCCATTGACTTGCACACCTCGCTTAAGCCATTTGTACTCGATTTCCATAGCATCTTGTGTTCGAGGTATTCCGTAAAGTATACTTCCGGACTTCGTGAACTTATGTAGGATTCGTTTATAAACAACTTATTCCATATGCTCATTAACTTAAGGTTTATGTCACCTTTTCCTTATGCATTAACGGAGTTATTTTCTTGTATCTCTCTCTCTCTCTCAAGTGTTTGACTGTTGTTTGACATCCCCGGTGTGGCTGCGCTTGATGTGCATGTTGACAAGGTGCCTACCTGTCTATTACCCACTAACTCGTCCATACTAGCTCCAGGAGACAGTTGGTCGTTTCTGGAGGCGACGGGGTGCACGGTCCTTGTGGCCGTGTTAGGCTCGAAGAGTGGTTCCATGCACTCAGTGTGGAGCGGACTACGGTCCAGCCACCGCCTTGTGTGCGCTTGATTCCCCAAATACAGCGTGCTTGTGTTTGCCTATGAAGGAGTGTGGGCCGGCTCCGTTGATGATACGTGGCTCCCATCCGCATGCCTCCCGGTCTTATTCCTTCGGGTTTACACTGGATATGGGGTGTGTGGTTGGAGTTGTGGGTGGTGCAGAGCAAGCCATCCATGGTCCCTCTGTAGGCGCAGGCGTCCTGTGGCTTGCCACAATGACAGGCAAATCCGAAATCGGATGCCGCCAAGCATACAAGTAGGGTAGCTGCACCGACTGTACTACTCACAGTGGCATTAGGTTAACATCAGGGCAACAAAGTTACTAGCACCAAGTCTCGTTTTTCGCCTCACCGTGAAGCGGGAATCGTGAATTAGGGAAGAGCAAGTAGGCTTCCTCTCAGGATGGCGCTGCATACACCAAATATTCACTCTATGGCAGGTGCCAGTGCAACGCCACACGTCCCGTAATGCGACAATAGCTGGCTTCTTAGACTTCAACAGAGCCTTTTACTCAGTCGATCGATTCATTATATTCTAAAACTTGCGCGGACAGGTGTTCCTATGAAATATGAGAAGATTTCACGTGTCCTGACTCGAGCACAAAAGGCGGCGATGGGGTGTTCGGTAGCTGGTATGATATTTTCCGATAATAATTTGCGTTCGTTAGGATCGTTACCATGTTCTGTTTATTTTCTGGTCGACTCCAACGTGGATTGTTTCCTTGCGGAATCTCAGGATGCTGGGTTTGAGGTACTGCTCGTTGGAAAACTTGTTGATCATGATTACGCAGATAATATTGTCTTGCCATTTATTAATGCTGGCGTCGCCCAGTCAACCCTGATTAATTCCTCAAGTTTGGTCCAACTTTGCTTGCACATCTCCTCTTCAAGCTGTAGTATTGTTGGTGAGCTACTAGTCGTTTGATGAGCCCTTGACCTTTGATCAAGAGAAACTCTAGGTAGCTGATCACTTCACTAACCTTGGCAACTGCATCAACACTATGGGCGCTGTATCAGTGAAGTCTGTTCACTTATCGAGAAGGCTAGAACTGCCTTTTTGGATCTGTGACATATGTGGGATCAAAATGGGTTTCCTTCCGTCTTAAACTCCGTTTTACACGACCACATTGAGGTATGTTCCACACTATGGGATTGAGAATTGCTCCTTTCGATGTGGGGATTTGAGACACGCTCAACTCTTTGATCACGAGTGCCTGCGGAGTTGTTCGGGTACTGGATGGAGACAGCATATCCGCAACGATGATATGCAGAAGTTAGTGCTTGGTAATGGTAACCAGGCTAGATGCTTAGATGAACAGATATGATTGAATGAGTTGCGCCGGCTTGGGCACATGCAGCGCATATTCGGTCACTCCTTACCGAGGCGAGCCCTGTTTTATTTGCCAGAAGTCTGGTTGTGCAAGGTTCAAAGTGGATAAAATTTGGTTTGGCTGCGAGAATTGAGGTAACTGAAGACCACATTGGATGCTGCTTGTTCGTGTCACTTTCCTGGCTAGAGGTCAGGTGACCAGCCTTGTGCTTAGCACCAGTTGCTACAGAACATCGCTCGTAGTTGACATCAGTGATACCTTTGCGATACTCTCCTAGTCAGACTGCTTGTAAAAGCCTTTGCTTCTGAGTTGTCTGTGAGCTCATAGCCGATTTCGACACAGGACAGTAAAAGCTGAAGGAAAACTGTGCTGCCGATGTCGTCTTATCATTGGATGATAGTCAGCTTTTTATGACCTTGTGTCGTTGACAAGGTGTAAGTGTCTTGATCTTGAATTTGTGTTTATGGTATTTAGCCTTTACGCTAGGGCCGCTTCTCTACCGTGCATTATTTTCAATTCCTTACATTGCGCTGGTTGTACCTCATTGAGGCACCAGTTCAAATGGCTGATGCAATGATACCGATGGTGATGTTTGGAAGTATCGGCTGCAGCCTCATCCTTATTGACCGAGCAGACAGCAAATCAGTTCCGTAGCTACCGTTGAAGGGACGTTGCTTAAAAGTATGCACCGCCCACTGCGCCAGTCCTTTCGACACTGGGGATTATGGGAAGACTTGACTTTTGTGTAAGATCATTGGTTAATGATTTTTCAAACTCCTTGACAATAAATGGTGACCCGTTGTCGATGCCTACGGTTTCTGGGATGATAGAATGGCGAGAATGGAGCGCATTTTGCAAGTTACTTCAGAGTTGATATATGAAACGGAATCCACTTTTATCTATTCGGAGTGGGTATGCAACAAAAATCAACACGTCGTCCCACGGATCGGGCACATGTAGTACGCATGTGCCCGGTGCCATAGCCTTTTTGGCCGTTCCATTTGGTGGATTAGCCCAGGTATTATTTTGTGTTTCAGGGCATAGGTCATCATTTAACACATGTTCAAAATTCTGGGTAATGTTTAGACACAATCGGCAATCACGTGCTTATTTTGATCACTTCAGTATGTATCTCGTGCAACTGTCTCAGAAATGAATGTCAGTCCATCCGGAGAAACTATGCGTGAGCCTCGGGATATTGAGAGGTCGCATAAAATTGACTTATTTTTCTGCGAAGTCTAACTCTTCACTTAGTTTCTAGTGTTTGTGACTCATCCGATAATTATGAGTCAGTACAGCATCGGCAGCACGGCGTCACGATTCGTCAGGCTTCGCATCGGCTCACTCCGAATACTCGTCTTTTAAAGGCTCTGCATCAGATTGACGAACTCCACGGATTCAGTGTCTGTTGTTGTGTCCTGCTGATGCGGGTGGCTACTAAATGCATCGGCCCTAGGGTTACTAGACATGTTTACATATGACAGATCGTAACTATAGGCTCTCAGAAGTAGCGCCCAGCTTTGCTTACGGTGTAAGGATGTCTGTCGTATTTGCTTCTCTTCTCACGATAGAAAAAGAAGTACGTTATGGTCCTTGAGGATATCGAGATGTCTTCCCCAGACATAATGGTGGAAATGCTTGTCTACAACGGTAGGGGCTAATGCCTCTCTGTGCATTTGTGAGTAGTTCCTCTCAGCCAATCGCAGAGGGCGGAAATCAAGTGCGAATGCACTTAGGGGGACCGTTAACCGTCAGGTGGAAATGAGCTGCATCTACTCTGCGAGGGAACACATCAAAGCGCAACACTGGTGATCAACTCAGCTTAAGGCGTAAGCGAAGCGTCGACGAACTTACCCTTATTTTCTTACCTGTAAGGGTCCTCCTATGATCCGGTACAAAAACCCTAAAATTTCGCTTGTGTAGCAGTTAGTACAATGGTGAGAAGAGTATTGTGACATGAGGTCTGCAACAATTATCGTGAGAAAGCATCCCAGAACATGCACGAGGTTCCGCCTGATTCTTGGTTTCAAGCGTGACAAGAGTACTCTCAACTGTACCTTCTAACGTGTGCACTCTAAACTTAGCAATTCGATAACCAAGGCATTCAACAGGATAAGAAAGAAAAGCACACCCGAACTTCCTTAATTCGAGTCTACTTATCAGGAGAAATCTAGCCACAGTGGATGAGGCCAGGAAATATTCAGCACTCGTGCGTCCTGTAATCAGAGTGTCATCCAGGAAGGCGCAAACAAACGGAATATCCTTGGTTAGATCAGCAGCGCTTCTTCGAACTACGGCAGGAACTGAGCTATCATCGAAGTAGAAGAAGTTTGTATTTGAATAGGTCCATGTGGGTACTAATCGTACTATATGCGCGGAATGCCTAGACTAAATCAACTTGCAACTACGCTTGACTTAAACATAACTTGATGAATTTGGACCCACTTACTCACGTGGCATACATCTTCTCCATCCAGCGTATACTTATCCGGATTTAAGCGACAATAGGCACTTATTTTATAGTCTCCACAACTGTGTGCAACGACATACGGTTATTGATGCTCCCCACTCATTGCAATGGACGAACTCGACTTTTCCTGCCTATACCACTGTGTTACTTTAAATTTCAATTTGGATCAGCAATGCAGTGGTTTGTGGAATATGCAATATTTAATAACTTATTGGAAAACTAGTTCTGTCGTACCTTTTTTGTGGGACGATATGAGTAGACTGGTGGATTGTTGAAGGTCACAATGTGTGATCAAATTTACTATGAGAAAAAGCTTTAGATGAGATTCACATGCAGACAGGCTCTTGCTCTTCCTTAATTGCAACGGTGGCTTATTCCACATGGGGGCGTACATGTCATTTGTTCTCTGTAGGGATAGCAGACAATTCTTCCGAGTGCTTGATCCCGTTTCCAAAACAACAGCTTCACTGGTTGAGAAGATTCGTTAATATATTATACTGTAACAAATAAGCGGCTGTTCAGTCGTCGAAGCTAGACTGTGTCAAGCTGGAAGGATACAGAGTGTTCTTCTGGGTAAGCGTTGATAAGCACCCATAATCATTTGGTAAATGAGCGCTGAACTTTTTCTAACACTATTTTATCTGCCTTGCCTATGTGGCTAGACATAATGTTGTAGTACTCTATAGTCTTTGTAACACTGAGTTTGAAGACTCTAAGCCGTGTTTGGGATAGTGGAAGGTATCAGGTTTTGTGGCTTGCCAGTTGTTTCGAACTCGCTAATTGTTGTAAGATGTGTGCGGAGATGTTGAAGCAGTTAGAGTATCACATTCCGAAGACCCAAAATGAGTACACGATTTGCACGGGGGTACTAGTTGGAGTGCTAGAAACTACTACTATCTGCATCTGTGACAGGATATCTGAGATTTGCCTACTAAAAATCTCGGTGACCTCTTCCAGTCTATTAGTTTGTTGATAATATATCAGCATGCATTTTCTATGCACAGCTTCAGATATTCAGGTCGAAATATGTACACTATTTGGATGTCGTCCGTAACTAACAGTGAGTGTCCAGGTCTAACGTAGTTGCATATATCTCTCTACGTAAATGAGGAAATGCAATGGACGCACTAAACTCCCAGGAACGATCTCATTAGTAACTTCCCTGGAAACAGAGCAGTGTTGACCTATCGTCACTCTAAATATTTGACCATTCAGGTGTGAGTGGAACCAGTTCGGTGGAAGCTTACTGACCACATAGGACTCGAGCGTTGTCCACAACGAGTTATGCGGTACTCAGTCAAACGCTATTTTACATACCCAGAAGGATGACGATGGCCATTTCACCATCAAGTGTTATGGTGAGGTGATTAAGGAACTGCAATGCTTATGTGGTACAGCAACCTTTTGGTAGTTACTACGTGTTGTGAATTGCTGCGAAGCTTTTATCTTGTCTGAAACTGAATAATACGATTAATGAGTATACTTGCCATAAAATTAGCGGCGGCGTAAATATGGTGTATCGGCCAATAATCTTGCTCCTGATCCCGTCGACCGCCTTTGTGTTTCGGTAAAAATATAAGGTTATCTCACTGAGGCGGGAAGCATCCAGTGGTTAATGACAGCTTAAAGGTGTTCAACGCTAGGAGGGCTACGTCTTTGCCACTAATACTTATAGGTTCAGGGGAATATCATTAGGCCATGGTTGGAATTTTGGCTTCATGCATGTGATAGTTCTCTGTATGTAGTTTACATCCAAAGGAATGTCACAGATTTTCCCCTCCATTTTTTAGAACATAATATAGACGATGCAGTATTGAACGCTGCGGTAAAGTGAAAATTCATTGTTACACATACTTAGACAAACTTTCCCCACTGACATACTAATGCCAAAAAGTGGGCTTGGCATTTCCTGGCGCCATTACCGATTTCGTCTTTTGAGCGATTGTGCCAAGCCACGAATCTAGTCTGAGTTCCTGATGGCTCGATTTGCTTCGGCGGCTCCAGGCTGTTGCATTTAGTGCGCAAGCTTCGGTTAAGTTTCATTCATTTGAATTATTGTAACAGTGTGCTTGATATTGCGGCGCAGCGATCTCAACTGCTTTAGATTAGAAGCGGCCTTGGAAGGTGACGGAAGCGAACCCGAAACGAGCGGTTTCAAGTTGCTGCAACACGACTCTTTATTTTGCCTGCATTTTCAGTGTTAATTTATAGGGGCCTGTTGCTTCACCTTGTAAGTTCATTAAGCTCAGTTTCGCCCAATATCTCGGTTGTACAGATACAACTTAAACGGAACTCGGATCGCGGTCTGTAGACCGGATAAACGTCTCGCGCCCGTGTGCTTGTTTGATTTTCGCTGATCCGAGCATTAACGCTTGGTGATTACGTCATCGAGTTTGTGTTTACCGTCAATATCATTTTTGTCTCTGACCATTCGTCCGCATGGGACACTAGCAAAAGCAAGCTTGTTACACGAAAATGCTTGTATTGACCGCCGAAGGTGTTCATGCTTATCTTCAAGATGCTTGCTAGAATATCGACAGATGTGATACTATCACTCCCGAATTCGCTTGCATCCACGGCCCAATATGTTGTGCAGAAGCATCGGTCCCAATGCACTGAACGTAGCATTTTGTCAAACGAGCTCCATTCAGTAAGTCGTAGTTGATGTACGGCTTTCCATATCATTCTATACCATTTCCGAGTCATGTTAGGCCATACAGGTAGCGACTTAAGCTAACGAGCTATCAACTTAGTCTGGTACGCTAACAGGTTACTCCTTCCGATGAACTAAGTTAAGTCAGGCTACTGTGACATGCGCGCACCGTCGTGTGGGTGGTTCCTTAGGCAAGCGCTGTGGGCCAATAACATGTCGAATGCATAGTAGACATAGCAACGTGTACGCATGTGTAGGGTAGGTGGGTTAGGGGAATCACTACAGCCCGGAGTTTGCTCGTGTGCGACTTGGTACATGGGCGGTGACGGATTCCATGACGGCGGATGAGGGTAGTACCTCGTTAACATCTGAGGTCACCCACGGCAGGCTAAGAGGAAACGAGGTCAGTGTATGATAAGGAAGTTGAGCGCGATTCACAACACCATTATAACAGAGGCTGTTATGGAATCGGGTCACTGGCTACTCGCATTCTGACACGGCCGACAATCCGTGTCACTAAGCTAAACCCCAGGCGCTTGTCCGTACGATCTACTGCGTGCTGTGAACACATGGCGCGCACCGGGCACTAGGCACAATACGAGTGGCGCATTGAAGCGCGTTGGCCACAGGTGACTTTGGTCACACCGCTAAATCGCATGTGCACCGGTAGACATAGGCACATGCACTGGTGAGATGGTACCAGCGCAGAAATCTTTCTGGCGTCCTACGATTGCGATGGGCGATGTATCAAGGTGGAAAATAAGATGGTAATGCAGCTGACATATGAGTTGTCTTAGTGCTTGTTCCACGGCTAGCACGCAATGCGCCTCAAAGCAACGTGTAAAAGTTACACGGAGTATTGTTTAGTAGGGGCAATTAATTGAATGCTGAAAGAGTCCCGTAGGTAGGTAGGGGGTAGACCACAAAATCCAAAGATTATAGTGACACACAGTTAGGCGTATACTGATGCTGCGGTGATACCATGATTTGCTATGGGTCGAGAAGTAGTGATGCAAGGCGACGCTGAGAATGGGATGTCTACACACGGAGCGGCTTACGGGCTGCTTGTACGCTGTCGCGTGCTCCCACAGGAATGCCTTCCTACTGAGGGCAAGTGTGACTGAGTCTCGCGTGTTCCGCAGACAATCAGCGCAGCATATCAGAGCGTGGGAAGTTCGACGCTGTCCATCTACAAATAAATAAATAAATAAATATTTTATTCTGGTTATGTATTACATACCACAAAGCCAATGTTTCCGCATATAGAGTGAGTGACCAACCATTTTTTAACCAGAATGAAGTATCTATTGGAGGGTGGATGAGCAACCTAGATTAGTACTCGCTTCTGTGTGGACTAAAATCGACCATTAAGAAAGTGCTTGAGCCACCTGGCTGTCGAATGTGTTCGCAAACAGCAACGAGTCGGATGCTTCAGGAAACGGTTCATGGTCCCTTTACTGCTATACTCGTACTGTTTCGGTGCCATAGGTATTTTGTTGACACTCAAAACTTGTTATCGGCTCTCGACGGTTCGTGACATATGCTAATCGCCTCACAGCGTAGCTGGTAACGGCTTTAAGAACTAAGGCGTTGGCTCGGGTTACAGAATAGTTAATCGCTTCTCCTACCTTGGTAACTGAAAAATTCCATGTGCAGACAACACACTTGCACATGCATTCACCTGATCCTCCTATCCTTTGCAGAATACATGCACGCCAAAGTTATCTGGAGACATAGATGATGAAGCCGGAGGCTAGGCTGGTGTACCAGTTGTGTTTACTGCGCGCGCAGAAGCAGCGCTACTTGTTTGGATTCTAATTAACGACTAATCCTGTGCAATTTAAGTAAAAGCCTCCATACGATTGTGCAGCCGCGAGGTAACCAAACACTGTTTGTTTGACGCAACAGTGCATGTTCCCACGGGTTACAGCCCGGACATAGCTAAATATAACTTCTACCGTCAACTATCCTACCTACTTCATAAGAATCATTGCAAGTATATGGTGGTTCTCATCGGAGACCTCAGCGCACCGGTTGGTAGGCTGGAAGCTTTGGAACAAGATGTCGGTAGTCCGGATTGCAATGATATTCGCGTGACGGCTTAAGAAAGCGAAATAAAAGCATCAGCAGTATGTCATTACGCACTACCGACAACATGCTGCCATGCAAGCACCATCGGTCACACGTAGACTAAGGATGCTAAGAGAGTCGCCCGGTCCCGACGCAGGCTCCAACCAGCGTTGTCAGATTACGAGACAAGCTGGTTACCTTTAGGCTACGGGATTGAGGAGGTCGAGCGCCACAGATCTCTGCTGCTCACGGTCGTGGATACAGACTGACCACATGGTGATGGATTACCATTGACGAGGCCGTTGATGGGAGAGCAGATCAAGTTGAAGTACTTAACTCACTTCTGATCACGCGCTTGTATGTACTAGAATCGTTACAGGTTCCGGCCCTCCCCCACTCAGAAGGGAGTGTAAACAGGTCAGTTGCAGGTGCCTTGTCCGCTGTGCCGTCACATTTTAATCTGACTACAGAATCCACCTTTTCTGATGAAATTATTAGTGTGATACGCTTCACTTGCACAAGTAGAAATGAGTTACAGCCGAACCGCGACTTCTTAACGTGCTTTCGGTTACTGGTAAAACGACGGAAAGACCGGCCTGTTAGTTATGAAATGAGCAGACGCAACTGAAGAGTAAAGCGCGTCGCCTAACCGCATTCATCATACTTGCCACACTGGATTCACCTAGCCTCATTATCCTATGGTGTGTTCCGATGCTGCTGGAAATCTTAACCGAAGTCTGGACTCCCTGCAGTGTCCTTTCAAACACTAGGTTTGTGTGGTGGGGGCGTTATCAACCGCATTGCATCTGGAGGTTGCGTTACATCGTCCGATTTCATCTGCCTTACAGGTTTGGTTAACCCCACTGATGAAACCGAGATTACGAGTCTGCAGGAGAGAACGAATTACCCTCAGTTGGATTCCTGCGTTCCTTGCCCCTGGATATACACCCCCTCACGGATTAACACTTGGCTCCACAGTCTATGCGGTTCGTACACTTCACAGACCGTAACCATTAAGTATCACAAATCACCGTAGGGGGACAGCTATGTTCCGTGACCACAAGGAAAAATCACCTGCACACTGGGGTCTTGCAGCGATGACGAATAGGCAACGCCGACAGGCAGATGACTGACCGCAAACAGCTGACCAGCTTTGGGTCAATGAGACAGCCAGTTTCGCGAGATGGGATAGAGGCAAACGGTTGACCCAATACATAGGCTATTTGGGGGGGGGGTGGAACATGAGACGTAGAGAAATAAATTGTCAGTAATACTGTGAACGGGCAGTTTACCGAAAAGCGATGGCACGAAGAGGACCGTATGCCCACCATTCCATGGAAGTGAAGCGCAGAATAATGAAAACGTATGAGGAGGGAGCGGATTGGAAGCAGGTTGCTGGTGTGCTTAATGTGAATGTGAAAACCTGCCGCAGCTGGATTCGTATGTGGGAGTCAAGCGAACCACACTCTTCAACGAACCCCTCCATGCTGTCCCCTTGGTTCGCTTGACTCCCACATACGAATCCAGCTGCGGCAGGTTTTCACATTCACATTAAGCACACCAGCAACCTGCTTCCAATCCGCTCCCTCCTCATACGTTTTCATTATTCTGCGCTTCACTTCCATGGAATGGTGGGCATACGGTCCTCTTCGTGCCATCGCTTTTCGGTAAACTGCCCGTTCACAGTATTACTGACAATTTATTTCTCTACGTCTCATGTTCCAACCCCCCCAAATAGCCTATGTATTGGGTCAACCGTTTGCCTCTATCCCATCTCGCGAAACTGGCTGTCTCATTGACCCAAAGCTGGTCAGCTGTTTGCGATCAGTCATCTGCCTGTCGGCGTTGCCTATTCGTCATCGCTGCAAGACCCCAGTGTGCAGGTGATTTTTCCTTGTGGTCACGGAACATAGCTGTCCCCCTACGGTGATTTGTGATACTTAATGGTTACGGTCTGTGAAGTGTACGAACCGCATAGACTGTGGAGCCAAGTGTTAATCCGTGAGGGGGTGTATATCCAGGGGCAAAGAACGCAGGAATCCAACTGAGGGTAATTCTTTCTCTCCTGCAGACTCGTAATCTCGGTTTCATCAGTGGGGTTAACCAAACCTGTAAGGCAGATGAAATCGGACGATGTAACGCAACCTCCAGATGCAATGCGGTTGATAACGCCCCCACCACACAAACCTAGTGTTTGAAAGGACACTGCAGGGAGTCCAGACTTCGGTTAAGATTTCCAGCAGCATCGGAACACACCATAGGATAATGAGGCTAGGTGAATCCAGTGTGGCAAGTATGATGAATGCGGTTAGGCGACGCGCTTTACTCTTCAGTTGCGTCTGCTCATTTCATAACTAACAGGCCGGTCTTTCCGTCGTTTTACCAGTAACCGAAAGCACGTTAAGAAGTCGAGGTTCGGCTGTAACTCATTTCTACTTGTGCAAGTGAAGCGTATCACACTAATAATTTCATCAGAAAAGGTGGATTCTGTAGTCAGATTAAAATGTGACGGCACAGCGGACAAGGCACCTGCAACTGACCTGTTTACACTCCCTTCTGAGTGGGGGAGGGCCGGAACATGTGACGATTCTAGTACATACAAGCGCGTGGTCAGAAGTGAGTTAAGTACTTCAACTTGATCTGCTCTCCCATCAACGGCCTCGTCAATGGTAATTTATCACAATGTGGTCAGTCTGTATCCACGACCGTGAGTAGCAGAGATCTGTGGCGCTCGACCTCCTCAATCCCGTAGCCTAAAGGTAACCAGCGTGTCTCGTAATCTGACAACGCTGGTTGGAGCTTGCGTCGGGACCGGGCGACTCTCTTAGCATCCTTAGTCCACGTGTGACCGATGGTGCTTGCATGGCAGCATGTTGTCGGTAGTGCGTAATGACATACTGCTGATGCTTTTATTTCGCTTTCTTAAGCCGTCACGCGAATATCAATGGAATCCGGACTACCGACATCTTGTTCCAAAGCTTCCAGCCTACCAACCGGTGCGCTGAGGTCTCCGATGAGAACCACCATATACTTGCAATGATTCTTATGAAGTAGGTAGGATAGTTGACGGTAGAAGTTATATTTAGCTATGTCCGGGCTGTAACCCGTGGGAACATTCACTGTTGCGTCCAACAAACAGTGTTTGGTTACCTCGCGGCTGCACAATCGTATGGAGGCTTTTACTTAAATTGCACAGGATTAGTCGTTAATTAGACTCCAAACAAGTAGCGCTGCTTCTGCGCGCGCAGTAAACACAACTGGTACACCAGCCTAGCCTCCGGCTTCATCATCTATGTCTCCAGATAACTTTGGCGTGCATGTATTCTGCAAAGGATAGGAGGATCAGGTGAATGCATGTGCAAGTGTGTTGTCTGCACATGGAATTTTTCAGTTACCAAGGTAGGAGAAGCGATTAACTATTCTGCAACCCGAGCCAACGTCTTAGTTCTTAAAGCCGTTACCAGCTACGCTGTGAGGCGATTAGCATATGTCACGAACCGTCGAGAGCCGATAACAAGTTTTGAGTGTCAACAAAATACCTATGGCACCGAAACAGTACGAGTATAGCAGTAAAGGGACCATGAACCGTTTCCTGAAGCATCCGACTCGTTGCTGTTTGCGAACACATTCGACAGCCAGGTGGCTCAAGCACTTTCTTAATGGTCGATTTTAGTCCACACAGAAGCAAGTACTAATCTAGGTTGCTCATCCACCGTCCAATAGATACTACATTCTGGTTAAAAAAATGGTTGGTCACTCACTCTATATGCGGAAACATTGGCTTTGTGGTATGTAATACATAACCAGAATAAAATATTTATTTATTTATTTTTTTGTAGATGGACAGCGCCGAACTTCCCACGCTCTGATATGCTGCGCTGATTGTCTGTGGAACACGCGAGACTCAGTCACACTTGTCCACAGTAGGAAGACATTCTTGTGTGAGCACGCGACAGCGTACAAGCAGCCCGTAAGCCGCTCCGTGTGTAGACATCCCATTCTCAGCGTCGCCTTGCATCAATACTTCTCGACCCATAGCAAATCATGGTATCACCGCAGCATCAGTATACGCCTAACAGTGTGTCACTATAATCTTTGGATTTTGTGGTCTACCCCCTACCTACCTACGGGACTCTTTCAGCATTCAATTAATTGCCCCTACTAAACAATACTCCGTGTAACTTTTACACGTTGCTTTGAGGCGCATTGCGTGCTAGCCGTGGACCAAGCACTAAGACAACTCATATGTCAGCTGCATTACCATCTTATTTTCCACCTTGATACATCGCCCATCGCAATCGTAGGACGCCAGAAAGATTTCTGCGCTTGTACCATCTCACCAGTGCATGTGCCTATGTCTACCGGTGCACATGCGATTTAGCGGTGTGACCAAAGTCACCTGTGGCCAACGCGCTTCAATGCGCCACTCGTATTGTGCCTAGTGCCCGGTGCGCGCCATGTGTTCACAGCACGCAGTAGATCGTACGGACAAGCGCCTAGGGTTTAGCTTAGTGACATGGATTGTCGGCCGTGTCAGAATGCGAGTAGCCAGTGCCCCGATTCCATAACAGCCTCTGTTATAATGGTGTTGTGAATCGCGCTCAACTTCCTTATCATACACTGACCTCGTTTCCTCTTAGCCTGCCGTGGGTGACCTCAGATGTTAACGAGGTACTACCCCCATCCGCCGTCATGGAATCCGTCACCGCCCATGTACCAAGTCGCACACGAGCAAACTCCGGGCTGTAGTGATTCCCCTAACCCACCTACCCTACACATGCGCACACGTTGCTATGTCTACTATGCATTCGACATGTTATTGACCCACAGCGCTTGCCTAAGGAACCACCTACACGACGGTGCGCGCATGTCACAGTAGCCTGACTTAACTTAGTTCATCGGAAGGAGTAACCTGTTAGCGTACCAGACTAAGTTGATAGCTCGTTAGCTTAAGTCGCTACCTGTATGGCCTAACATGACTCGGAAATGGTATAGACATCTTAGATGATCTGACCTTCATGCTACAGAGCACGGTATTGTGAGTACATCCAGTTAGGTTGTCCTCAGCTAATGTATAAACTGATGGAACACATATGTTGGAACAAAAACCTAAGACTTTTTCTAAAGTGGCAGGCTGTCTAACGTATTGAGTCTAACTATGGATACGGACACATTGGATTGCCTTCCCAAGGTGTCTTATGGTTTATGTGCTCGAAGTTCCACAAAGTAAGGCGACGAAAATCTTTAGAGAACTGTTTTATCTTCCGTGCTAATGCAAACTGCAAGCTCGAGGCATATACAGCGGTGAATACGGGCACCTGCTACGAGACCTTATCATGGTGCATCAAATACTGACTAATCCCAATCACGCCTGTCATGATCTGGCCCAAGTTATCCACAGTACCAATCTGAGAGTCAACCAGCGCAAACTGACCACGCACCACAATCGACTTGATTGCCGACAAAACGTTTGCTTTCATCGGCAATCCACAGCGTGGAATGATCTACTTTCTCACGTCCTTTTCGCTCACATCTTAACGCTTTTTTAATGCATTACGTGAGATAGCTCCATTTCTAGCGGAAGACGGATTAATGCAAAGCGTGTGCTCACCAGCCAACTCTGCCACGTAAAGGTAAGCAGGCACTCATATTTGTTTATGTAAATAACTTGGCGAGTCAATTTAAACCAGACTTTGTCAACGTTCCTGTCATTTTAGACAATATTCTTATACATCCCACTCCGACCAAGGAACGGGATTTATTAATCAACTGCTTTTATGCCCATTATAATGCATTTTTCATTGTTCATCACCAGCAAATCCAATAGAATTGGCAAGTTTTCATCAACAAGCTGAGTTTAGCCAGTCCAGTAGGATTCCCCACTGGACTCGTGGCACATTTAACCTTAGCTTTCTATTCTAAGTTTAACCTGTCCTCTAGTAAAAACATGCTCTCCAAGGTAGTTCGGATCACTCTACTGTAAAACATTACCCAAATGGTACAGTAGGGTCAAGAACGTGCACTACCAGTGGGATCATTCAGAACTGTTGGACGATGGAGGTGTGTGACAGAAAAGGCAGAAAATCTTCAGTTCATGCCTTGTGGCAAAAGATATGCTAATTGGTGTAGGCCAACATACGTATAAAGGCAGTGCACACTTCTCCAACATCAGAAAGATAACATAGCACAAGCAGGTTTTGTGTGTGACCCAATCAGCATAAAACTCAGAACCGGGAAGCTGGCAAAATACCCTGATATCCGCACCAGGACTAACTTATCAGCCACCTGCTGACACTGAGCACTCTACACCCCAACCCAGAATGCCCCCACGGCTTGCGTCGGTGATTCCACAAAAGAACGATTGGCAACCGACAGCACAAACTACTACATAATCTCCCACCTGACATCCGCGTCCACAAACACCTTTTTAAACTCTGAAGCCCTTATTTATCTGTTTGTATACCACTGCGCAAGGTCTTCTCAGTAAGCTAACCGAGCCTCGTACCCGTCAGGTTTCAGCCCCTTGGGACTTCGTCATAGCAACCAAAAAAGGGCCAAATACGGGGATCATTTCTGTTGAGATACCCTTGCCAGGCATTGTTATCCCCAAAAAATGATCGACCCAATAGAGGTGGCGAAGTAAACTTACATTACCCAGCTGACTTACACATCGGTATTATTGACGATCCAGAGAGGAGAATTGTTGATTCTCTTCGGTGTTATATGTACTTGAGACGTGGTAATGTGTGTTTACTAGCATTTGTTTACGTTCCACCAATATCCCCCTTGGAAATGAATCACCGCCTAAGTTTTGCCATGAAGCAAGCCTTTCACGGACATACATCGGCCTATTGGTGGTGAATTTCATGCTGAACACAATCGAAGCCTAGCTTCCCTCAGGGAACAATTCAACGAGAACTTGAAAGAAATTATTGTCGATATACTGCTGTACAACTATAGCGCCCCTCTGAGGCAATTCAGAATGTGTGACGAACCAACTAGTTTAAAGCTTGTACGCACCGACGAGGAATTAAGTGTTGAAACCGTAATAACTTTGCTGTAGCACTCATACGACGCTGTTATTCCTTACATCTGTTACTCGAAACAACGAAAAATCCCATGCCGTCAACCATTAAGATATCCTGTCTGTCCCCACTCAAGCAACCAAGCAGCCACCCGATGTTACCTGGATGGAACTCATCATCCAGTCCACTGGGCTAATTGCGAATACTTCGGAAACAAACGTCTTTCGCCCACAACAAAGGAGATCCTTCCTGAGGAACCGGACCCGAATGTGTATGGCTATAGGGGACTCCGTCTGACACGCTTATAGGGTCTGTCCGAGTATGCGGGGATGGGATATAACAGCGAAATCATTGTCTCATGTTGGTCCGAGAAGATGAACTCAAACAACCAAAGGAATTACAGATGAAATTCACTGCTACTCCTAAGATGCTATACAGAAGCGCGAAAAATTTCCAGTGAGTGCAGCGCGGAATCTTAGTCCTAGGTGAAGTAAATAGTCTGGCGCTCAGTACACAAGTGGCGATCACTGAGCTACGGCAACAAGTTCCCCCCCCCCCCAATTTCCAGAGTTAGTCGTAACCAAACACACATTGTTGACCCATTTCACTCCGCCCTCAGGATTAAGCCACGTATCATTTAGTGCAACCAATGTAATGAAACGAGTAATGTCTTTGCACATCCACAGTTTTTCTGGAGTTGGTGGCATAAGACCGAAGGCATTAATTCAGTCGCCATGGACATCGTCGAACCGTTAGCTTGATTCTTTCAACAATGCCTTGATGAAATGATGGGTCCCACAATGTGGAAACAGGGAATGGTCACTCCTGTTTACAAGGGCTGGGACCGTGCGGAGCCCTATAACTACGTTCCAACTACTGTCAATGATATCCAAATTAAAGCTTAATCTCAGAGATTCTCATGGGATATTTTGTGAGCAATGACATCCTAGTTTCAAAATAGCACGATTCCACGGAATGCTGTTCTGCACTGTAAACTTGATCCTAGCCTGAGAACGCTGGATGAAATCAACCGATGCCAAAGTAGGAGTCGACGTCTTTAAGCTGGACTTCCCAAAAGCGCTCTATCACCTGAACCACTGCATTCTCCTTCATAAACTTCGAGATTATGGAGTTGAAGACCCTATCCTGGGTTCAATATGCAACTTTTGTATTTAGCTTCTGCTGTATGCTTGATTCTTCTGCTCCATCACCAACTCAAGTCCAATGTGTTTAACGCCAAGGATCAGTGTGATCTAGCCTTTACACTTAGTATTCATGAACCATTTTGGAATATACAGCCTAGGTAAAACTTTTGCCTCCACAGTCCTGCAGAGTGTTAGACACAGCAGAACTCACTACACCCGACAGGATGGAGAGACGCCGGAGACGGCGTCGCCATCTAGAACGCTCTGTGCTACTATGTAGCCTGAGCGAAATTCAGGAACCAGCGACCTACCAAAGAACGATTAGTGGTCGACTGCCAAACGGTTGACTTAAAACTTAACCCGAAGTTAACGTCCGCCAACGCATATCGAACATCCAAAATACTATCCTGTTTATATACTAACGCCCAAGACCTTAGTAAGTTGAGCAAAGCTAGAAAACGCCGGACGTCCCAACCGTGCGATCGCGTTACGGTTGTGGTGACCTGGTTAATCCTTGACATAGCTGATTCAGAAGTCAATTTGCTTGTTACGCCACTGCTTCAGAACGATAGAAGTGGAAGGGATGGTGGTGTAATGCAGTATCACATGGCTAACCTCCGATGTGAACTTATAAATCACCCATAAATCCATGCCCCTGTTTCGCTTTAGTGCCGGCTATGGTGGCGGAACAGACACACGTGTCGTGTAGTTGTAATTTGCCGTCCACCGAACTCTACGTGGGAAAAGGCCTTCAAAGTGAACCACCTTCATCAGGTTGCAATGAACAAGTCCTGCAGTCACATTCTCATCGCAAGCCACTTTAATACGCGCGACCGATAGCACGGAGTTTAACGCCTGTTTACAAGAGCTAATTTCCAGCTACCCTCTGTATAACCAAGTGACCTCGCCCACCAGATTTCGAACTGGTAACAGGCCGTCAAGTGTGCTCACCAACGAAGTAACAGTGGTCAACGGAATAGTTACAAGCACACCACTGTGTCGTGGTGACCATGTTGCTCTGCTGCTTGGCTAAATATGCCATGCGGAGTATCCTGAAAAAGTAGATACTAGAGTGTATACGGCCATGCACTACAACGTGTTGTCTACGCTAGTTAGGGATACATTTTGGACCTTCTTAACGAAATGCACCCAGAATTCGTCAGTAAAAGGTGTACAAGGAAATTTAGCACTTAGGTAGCGCACACATCGGAACAGAAATCATTCCATCGTCAAAACGAAATAGTCATTTCTGAGGAGCAGAACGCATAAGTGCTAGTCCTTGAGTGACCTAGCACGGAGAGCTCAAAATGACGCCCCGAATTCCGAAACCTGGACAGCATACGTGGCACAGCGTAAGTTTTGCGTGGCATTAATCCTAGAGGACATGGTGGCACGCCAGCAGGAGTTGATGAAACGATTCTATACAAACCGCAAACTCTTATACAGTTGTGTTAATGACCTTTCTTAAGGGGTAACGCGGAGTACCAGCACCGGTCACAACGGACCGATGGACGCGATCAACAACGGATGTAGCCGTTCTCTTATAGTTCAATAACTCACAGATGTTCCAGACGGCAATAGGCCCAATGAGTATCCCTATTTATGTTTCCCCACTGTCAGTTTTGTCCAATATCACCTTTACTGCAGAACCCGTTTTAAAGAAGCTGTTGTCCGTGTGTAGCCACATCTCTCCTGGTGTGGATAACGTTCGGCCGAAGCTTCTTCAAGCAGCAGCCAGTGATCTTGACCGTTTTCTATCGGCCAATTACCGTCCGATAACACTGCTTCTTGTGCTTTCCAAACTTCTGGGATCAACCATCCCAGATCAACTGATACATTAGCTGGAAAACCGCAGCATAATAGCCCCGCAGCAACATGGCTTTCGACAAAACTTCTCAAGCACTATGAACCTACTAATTGCTCACAATAGAGGGACTGATGCAGTTGATGGTGAATCAGGAGTCAATATCATTTATCTGGACTTCTCAAACACATTTGATCCCTTAAATCACCGTTTTCCTCTATAAACATCTGATCCAAGTCATTTCTGATCCACTGCTGCCTTGGATAGGTCATCTTCTGCACAAAATGTGGTTGGAGGTGCGAGAGAGGTGAGTGAATCCCTGTCCGACGCAGTTGAGCTGAGGTGTGGCTAAAGGCTCGGTGCTAAGGCTTTGTTTATTCTTAGTTTCCAAAAATGATCTAAGGAAGTTAATTACTTCCGATTTCCTATTCTTCGCTGATATATGATATGATGTGCGATCAGGAAGCGGACAAACACCAAGGGCTCTAGCACGACTTTAACACGATTTCGAAATGATCGGTTCAGAATACCCAGCCATTCAAAATGGAATAAGGTGTTGTTTACTTACGCCATAGGCATAAGTATGTGTAGTGGCTTGAGTCACACACATTGTAAACCAGCCCCTAGGAATGTGACGTGGATGTGCTCATAAAAGTGACTTCAACTGTTCAAAACAGGCTGAGGCAACTGCGAAGAGAGGCACGGAATATGTCAGCCTGCTGCGGGGGGGCATTCGGAATCTTAGAACCATCCGTCTTCCCCATGATACACAAAACTTACATAAGCCCTCACGTTGAACACGCAGTCCAAGCTTGGCAACCTTGGTTGAAGTGAGACCTGGAGGTGCTAGAGGCACCACGACGCAGGGTCACGAAGAAAATCAAGGGTCTACAAAGTCTGCCTTAACAGCAAAGGAAGGAGTCGATGGGGGTTTCCAAAGGACGTTAGCGAAGGCAGCACGGCGATCTTTTGTTAATGTACCAAATATCGAGTGACCCTAATCACGTATACAGTCACTTGCTGAAACACAGCCATAACACCAACCCCAAAGGTAACTGCTTGAAACTGTGTGAACCATACAGCCTTCTGAAAGGTGGAGGAAATGGTTTTTATCTTAGGTTTGCGAAACCCCAGAACTCTCTCTCAAACTGTTTACTCCCCAACCTTGTATATATGCATAGGACGATTGGACGTTGCCCTTGGCCCTCATCGCTTCGTTGCCGAAAACTGTGTCACTTTGGATGTATATGTCACATAGCCCAGTGGAGTAGGTACGTGGGTGAGTTTACTTGTTTTTAATTCTCTCGCGGCCTACATCACACACAACTGCCGCCATCTTGTCTTATTGTTGGCATCCAATTCTCATTTAACACTACTGTTAATCAGCGACGCATATGCTCGAAACATGCTTAAACAAACAGTACACATATCTTTTGATATTGTAGTTGTACCTCTCCCATCCTACGGGAATTACCAAACAAGTGCCTTTTTTTACCAGTGCTAAATCACAGTTCATTGTTCATTGCTGGCGTAGTCCAGTGGCACTTCTTACTATTTTGCAGACGAGGTCATTGATTTAGCTTTAAAGAAATGGACGCTGTCGGAGTTCAAACCCCAACCTGGAGGACCAGGAGACTGAGTTTGTCTGACCTCTCACCATTGACCAACTTGGTAGGAGTATTTCTCAAGAAGCCCATCAGTATAGCTCAACGGGTCAAGGAGGTACACAAACCGTCGAACCATGTGCAGACGAGGTCAAATGCTGACTATAGTGAATGATCACACATTACTGCAGAGCGATATCGACAGGGCGTATACGTGGTCACCCGAAAACCGGTGTCAGTTTCACGTGCCGAATGGCAATGCTTTAGCCTAAGCCATCAGCGTACCCTTGAATATCGGCTTAGGGGAACATTAGTTGTAACATGCTTCCTAGGAAAGCGATCTCGGAGCAATTGAGCAGAGTGACCTTTACTGTTGGAGACAGAAGGAAAAACGATCAAATAACCCAGTTAGCACATCAGCGTTCTGTGGAATGCTTTCGGAAAATTCGAGCCATCAATCATTCCGCAAATACCGAACGCCTATGTGAGACTTCAAATAGAATACGCGATCCAAACCTGGCTTGTCTTGTGTAAACGGATATTGATGCGCTTAAAATGTCACAATGTAGATTGACCAAAATCTTTGGAGGGTTGCTTCATCACCGTTACCAACTCAGATTGCAAGCCCTTGACTTTTCCAGCATTGAATATCGGCTTAAGCAAGGAGACCTCAACAACGTATCCGTAAGACTGGCTAACCCCAAGCACTCCTGTTGCGACCTGTTGCAACGCAGCCACACTATTAACGTGAGAGGCCATCCGCTCCAACTGGCCACTCACTATAGTCCACAACAATATGTCTGCTACCTTCGGGTGTCACTCCTTCAGTGTTTTCTTGCTTGTTTATGCGACAACATCATCCTCTGTCTTACTACTCGCGAGTCTACTTCCAGCTAGTGAACTTGGCAGTACATTGTAAGCTCTCCCCGCCCGTCAATCACACAGACGGGGATCACACTACTCCTTGAACTACGTGATCATGCAATGTACATATTTTCCGTTGTGTTGCACCCCCAGGCTCATTCCAAGTTTAGGAGGATTACCGTACGAAACCGTGCGAGGAGCTAAATTGCTACACCTTGTGCCATCGTCGTGTGCGAGTCGATCTCATCACCACCTACCACATATTACATCTCCGTGACTGCAGCATGTTGATGCCGCCGTTTCACTTGCGAACACCATGCAGCACACGCGGACACTGGTACAAGCTTGTGGATTTAAACAGTCTGTCAGAACAAGTCGTAGAGGCCGGATCTGCGCAGCGGTGTACAATGTTGTTGGATTTATATTTCGCCATCATTCCATGTAGCCTGGTTCTACTAAAGTTAGACATCTTAAAATGCTACATACGAAAGTGGATAACGAGTAGATTATCACAGGTGGTAGGTACTTTTTGTAGCAACTTTCACTTTTTGCGAAGTTGTACAGATTTAAAGTTTTAGTAGCTCTCCCAATACGGTACAGTAAGCCGAGGTGATTCCGCACCCTAGATTTTAACCTATGTCTAAAAATTAAAATAATTAATACTTAACAATATGCGTAACCACACATATTGGATTTATAGTGATAGTTTAAATTTCATATTACTAAACAAAGTCACTGAAAACCCAACTGTAACAAATATATTAGCATGCTATTGATGTTTGGATAAAAAAGTATACTGGAACAATTCCACATCTGCCCTAGTCAGCGTGTATTCAGACATCATTACCAAGCCATTTGCCGGCATCTGATGTCATGTCCCCAGGAAAATAAATTTCGCAATATATTTCTACTAAACACCTATGAGAGAAACCACACGTCATCCCTGTCCGAGACGGAAAAAACGAAATCACTGCAACATTCTGAACCACTTTTGCGCTTTTCCGTGGAAACATCGTTGCCCTGAGCATTTGAACAGATTTACTTTTGTTTAAAACATTTGTATCTTTTTGATCATGTGAACTGATGGTTCCGGTTTATCTAAAACACTTTTAAGATTACCTTTCTTCTTTTTATGCACACTTCTCCCTGGGCTGGTTCATTTTCCAACCTTAGTTGATCCATTCGTTCTACACATTCCTGAGCAGGCAGACTTTCGCTGTGATATCGTTAAATTGGTTTTTGATCCTCTTTTTATAACTTACTGTTAATCGCTTAGAGTCAAGTGAAAAACCATTCTCGTCAATGTTGTACACTAATTCGGACATATTCATAATGCCATTGGTAGGATTCCGGTAAGCAGATGAAATCATTCCTCAAATTTCCTAAAGGTTTGAAAACAACCGGTTGGCATATTTTGTGTGCAACGTTTCACTTTTGACACAAAAGCTTCCTTAGGCGGAGTGAACCAGTCGAGGACGGGTATAGCACTTACAGTTAACTGGGATGATAATCGAGACGTAAGGTATGTAGCCAGGTCAATTGCGTTACAGGTCAACGCACCACTGCAAATAATGCGTGGAACGGTCACAAGTGATCCCCATTACAATGTCATACAAGTAAGCCCTGTTAACGATGGGCGCGGGGATGATGCGATGTTCATTCTCTGCCCCAGTTCCGTCTGCCGGCGCTCCAGACTGTCGGGTTAACACAGCTCGCCACACGCTGGAAAGCACTGCCCATCCATTCTGTTCGTGCTGCTGTTCGCTTTGCTAATCTCAATCTCTTCAGCAGTCAGACTCTGGGGAGTTGATCACAACCGCTTTCTAACGATTTTGATGTCATCCAAGTCGATCTCATGCCCTGTACCTATCGCTTGCATCGCTACTTCCGAGCTCCTTAGTAGAGCTGTATATTCAAGATCGTCTCTCGGTGGCAGTGTTGTGCGTCTCTTGTGTTCTGCTATCCTTGTGAGTAGCTCTCTTGCGGTTTGGCCGACGTACACATGTGTGCAGTCTTTGCAACTAATTTTTTAGACGCAATTGGTTGTTCTATCTGCGGGAAGTGGGTTTTTCAAATGCGCTAGTGTAGAGCGGAGCGTTTGGTCTTTCTGGAAAATTATCCTCATGTTTTCTTTAGTTAAGGCCTTCCGGATGGTCTCCCAAGTTCCATCTTTATAAGGAATACCTACCGTCCCAATCCACTTCTTAGTACTCCGTGGGTGTGGATTTGAAATGCCACAAATGTCTGTTTATTTGCAGCCAACTGGGGTTTTGAATTTTTATCTGCTCTGGACTTCGGTATGTCTGGTTTGGATCTCTTTAAAAGACTGCACTGCCAGTTGTAATTGCACTCACAAGCTTTTAGTTTGGGGGTGTACTTTCCAAAACATACAAGTAATTTGGAGTCCACGAACGGTTGATCATCTCATGAGACAAACATGAGCAATTAGTAACGCAATAATCAAACTAAGCTACATTACTCGACTTCTGGCAAAAGTATGATTGTTAAAACAAGTATCGACTTTTAAAAATATGCAGCATGTGTACTTTCTTGTATATGACGTTACCAGGACATAATCAATGTGAGCTTATCACGTTCTAATGTGGATTAGTGGTGTTTGGAATCGAAGGCAGTTGATCGGAGTGCTTGGTGCGATGTAATCACGAAGGCATTTGCCGAGATGCAAGAGAAAGCGTTCATACATGCTTAGAAGAAACGGCGAGTGAGGAAGCAACCGGCGCCGATTGGCTGTATTTTATCGACATATAGCGCATGATGCACCTGCGGTCACGAGTGCATGAGTCAGGCAGGCCAAATTAGCCACGAACGAGGCCACTCAGGACCAACAACGAAGAGACGAAGGGTTTTGCTGAGAATCTAATCAGAACCGGCACAGCGTTGGTATGTACTCTGCTTTCGATTTACCAACAGCGAGCACGCGTGCTTACTTTCTTTATTTCAAGTGATTGTTTTGCCATATTTTGCTAATGCTTATTTTGTTAAATCACTTAGATGGCCGTCTGAATAATCTTTTACTAACCTACGTAGGCAGATTGTGGTTAAATTCGTTAACATTTTTGAGTTTGCAACATTTTTAAAAATATCCTTTTCTGATAACTTGAACTTTCGCGGGTCTGTTGACAAACAGTTTAGGAGATAAGCACATTTAGCGAAGAGTTAAGTCGGTATATCCACATTCTTTTTTCGATACCTATTATCTCACATTGTCACTTCAAGGGATTGGCTGTTGTCTAACATCCTCGATGTGGCTGCGCTTGATGTGCATGTTGACAAGGTGCTTATCTGTCTAACACCCTCTAGTTCGATTACTAGCTCTATGAGACCGTGACTCGTTGCTGGGATAGACGGTCGCTGTAGGCGGGCTAGACTCGAAGAGTGGTTCCATCCAGTGTGGAACGGGCTACGGTCCAGCCACCGACTTGTGTGCGCCGGATTCCCCAAATAGAGAGCGATTGTGTTTGTCTGTGAAGCAGTGTGGGCCGGCTCCGTTATTGAAATGTGTCTCGCATCATCACCCCTCCCGGTCTTATTCCCTCGGATTTACACTGGATATGGGGTGTGTGGATGTAGCTATGCGTGGTGCAGCGCAAGCGATCCATGGTCCCTCTGTAGGCGCAGGCGTCCTGTGGCTGTCCCCGTGCAGGCCGCAGTGATAGACAAATCCGGAAACGGATAACGCTAACCATATGAGTCTGGATAGATCGCGTTTTCTATATCTCTATCTGACAACTTGTAAATGGTGCTGATCGTATGCAAGCAGGAAGTTGGTAAAATAATGTCTCCAATAAAGGAGACCTCCTGCAGAGACCAAAACTGCTTTCCTATGACTGAAAACTTACGTGACTGAAAATGCGTGGACTTGCATGCCTTACGGTATACCGCATTCATTCAGGAGATTGAGCACCAGTCTACCCATCGATTGATCAGTATTGAGCTAACGGTTCCACTTCGCTCACTTGCGGCTCACACGGCCTGTAATGTGACGATTTTGTGTGCACTGGTTACTTTGTCCGCTAGTACCTTCTCTTTGTTGTCCACTCAAGGCACAAACAATTGGAGATTTTTATGCATGTTATTAATAGGTTGTCAATGGCACCGCGTACTTTGTATCCAGCATGTGTTTTTACGCTTGGCTCAACAACTGCGTTTTGGTAGTTGCACATCCCATTTTCACAAGCACTTATAATGATAATGTTTAGTTTGCTCATGAACCAGGGTGCTTGGTACTGGATGCCTTAGCAGATGTTGTGTAATAATTTGCGTTTGTGTAGGATAAAAACACATGCACCTACAGCTACTTTCCCTTGGTAAATACCAAGCGTAGTCTAGTTGGTGACAGTTTGACAAACTGTGCACATTTCACAAAATTAGTGGGACCAAAAAGCGTATCTACTTCAGGCTAGCTGTGGAGTTCGTAGGGACCTATCGTGTCTCCTATTATCTTTTCTCCCTACTTCGATCGTCTCCTCATATAGCACAACTTCGCCGGATATAAACATATTGACGACGTCCTACTCGGATGCATGGCCTTAAAGATTAGACAAGTTAGAGGTTTCAGACGGGGTATAGAGATATCTGTGAAATTTTGGAGCTCCAGTTCCGTTTATCTGAACCCCATAAAAAGTTTGACAGTAACACTCTTTTTCTTCCGTTGAGGTAGGAAACAAGCACTCGTAAACATCTCCTACCAATTTTGTAGATGACTGAAATATGCTCCATTTAACTATGTGCCTCTGCATCCCGTAATTTATCTTTCTCCATAGGTATTCTTGAAATGCGTTATAGCGCTAAGCAAACTTGCATTTTAAGTTATTACGCTCAAAATGCTTTCCGTCCCACTTTTTTGCTTGTAACGCTAGTAATCGCATTAGTTCTCCTTCATTGGTTATGCTCTTCGCAGGTTCCTTTCGCCCCGGGGTTTTCCTTCCTGTGTGCTTAGTACAACTCATTTAACCCTACCTATGCACGCAGATATTGTTATCAAACAGTTAGACACACGGATCAAGTTTACGTTTAAGTCTCTAAATTATCCTTCTCATTTCCCACACTGAATCTGCCAACCCGGCATCTAGTTATACTTCTGAATCGAAAGTGCCGAGTTGTATTTGCTGGTGCTTACTATCTATCCACTAGGAGTTAAATGCACTTTTTGCGTAAATACGCTAAAGTAAAATTGTATTATCCCCGTGTCTTTATTGTTAACTGCAATTTACTCGGTGATATATTTTAACATACTCGGTAATGTAAGTTATTAAAATACCCATATGTAGCTCTATGATGAATAGTCTGACTAAACTTGTCTTGGCTACATACTTTCCGGGTATTTTAGGTGTTGTGCATAGTACTTTAAACCAAACACGTACTCTTTCAGTATATCATAACACTGGATTTTACTGGTGTTTGTAATTTCTGGCTGTCTACTTGTTTTACTGATCGTATATCTCCTGACACTTTCTGTGAATCGCGCAGCTGACTACATCCTTGTGCACATTAATTGAAACAAACTATGATTGTGTCTCTTTTTCTATGAATATCATGTTTTTATACATGAAAGCTGCCGTTTTGCATTTATTTTTTATTTTATTTTGGGAATAGATATTTCATCATTGTTTGTGAATCAGACGATGTAATAACTGCGCATGTCTAGTCGTTACATCACCCAAGATTGCGTCATACGTTTTATGGTTAGTAAGGTATTTGTTTCAACTTCTTGTTTTTTGTGATGCAGTCATTGTTTGAGAAGGACGTGACTCCCAGAAGGCGCACAAAGATCGTGACCTTGCACGAACACACAGACAAGACCTACAGGGACATAGCAAGAATAGTAGGCGTCAGTCCGGCAACCGTCAGCTGTGTGGTCAAAAGAAAAAGGAAACGGGATGCATTTCGCCAAAACGCAAAGGAAAATGTGGTTCTAAGAGGAAAACCACTGCCAGGGATGACGCTTACCTAATACGGGAAAGTGTTAAAGATCCTCGAAATACTAGTGACGCATTAAAATGTGATTTGGGGGAGAAAGGAATAGAAATCAGTTCTTCAACGGTTCGCAGGCGACTCCTGGAAGTTGGTCGGAAAGCCAGACGGCCTGTGATAAAACAACTTCTGACAAAAGTAATGAAAGTTAAGCATTACAACTGGAGACTAAAATACAAAAACTAGACAAAAGAAGATTGGAGAAAAGTCCTATTCAGCGATGAAAGCCATTTGTATGTTCATGGTCAGAGAAGTCAGTATGTTCGGAGGTCAGAGGGAGAAAACGTTCGTGATTCCCACATTGACCACTTTGTGAAACATCCACAAAAGCAGATGTTTTGGGGATGCTTTAGTTATTACGGCGTCCGCGCCTTGCATCCAGTCCAGGGCATGATGCGCTCTCCACAAAATATAGAAGTTCTCTAAAGAAGAGCTGTTCCAGAACTAAAAAATACCTTTCCAGACGCATCTGGCGTATTTCAACATCTTGGGTCCCTATATCAAACTTGAATTAATGGTTGAATAAGTTTCTCCTTTGTCGTACAGTCCATGCCACGAAGACGTTGCTTGCAAATAGACCACATATTTTCAATGGGGTTTAAATCTGGTGAATTCCCAGGCCAGTCCAAGATGGTTATTTGATTAGTATTGAAAAAAGTCTTGACCATTTTTGATGTGTGGCACGGGGCCAGATCCCTTTGAAGAACTGATTTCTATTCCTTTCTGCCCCAAATCACGTTTTAATGCGTCACTAGTATTTCGAGGATCTTTAACACTTTCCCGTATTAGGTAAGCGTCATCCCTGGCAGTGGTTTTCATCTTAGAACCACATTTTCCTTTGCGTTTTGGCGAAATGCATCCCGTTTCCTTTTTCTTTTGACCACACGGCTGACGGTTGCCGGACTGACGCCTACTATTCTTGCTATGTCCCTGTAGGTCTTGTCTGTGTGTTCGTGCAAGGTCACGATCTTCGTGCGCCTTCTGGGAGTCACGTCCTTCTCAAACAATGACTGCATCACAAAAAAACAAGAAGTTGAAACAAAAACCTTACTAACCATAAAACGTATGACGCAATCTTGGGTGATGTAACGACTAGACATGCGCAGTTATTACATCGTCTGATTCACAAACAATGATGAAATATCTATTCCCAAAATAAAATAAAAAAATAAATGCAAAACGGCAGCTTTCATGTATAAAAACATGATATTCATAGAAAAAGAGACACAATCATAGTTTGTTTCAATTAATGTGCACAAGAATGTAGTTCTTGCTCTTGCTGATTCGCTCTCCACGCCTTTTGAGCAGTACACTATACCTTTGATACAACTGACTATCTTCTCTACTGTTCCGTATTTGGCACGCCTCTTACATTTCATCTCTACCGACTAGTATCCGAAGTGCACCCGACAGCAGTCCGACTGGGTTTATTTGCAGCAAAATCTGTCAAAACTACTCGAATCCCTTTTCCAGTTCGGATAATAGAAAGACATTCCAGCATCCGTTATTTGATGGGCTACCCTCTCCTGTGCAGATAGTGGTCTGCATCTACGAACTTCCCCAATCACGTCCACCGCGCGCATAAAACGCAAGTTGTAGGAGTGCGTTTATCTGATCGGTTGGTAGTTTAGTTCTCTTTCTGATTTCAAGAACTCTGTAATTGAGTAGGGGGTTGGTGGATTTCACTTGTTGTGGCTAGGCCTTTTGAAATGGACCACATCTGGTATTGTCAAAAGTTGCACACATACCCGTTTACATTACTCCACCAAAGTCTGGCCGGAACGAGTTCCAATGGGCTCTTTATCTGTCCCTTTTTCCGGGGTGTGTTTTAGATGAACAGTGACTTTGAAACACATGCGTCTCTAACGTGATGCGTGCAACTGATCTCGAAATATCGTGAGATTTCCATCTCCATCACCGCTGCTGTCTCTGTATATTGTCGGTGATCGCCAATAGTTTGCACAATGCACACTGGCTGAGTCCCGGGGAGATTTTTACGGCTGTTGAATGGAGTTTCCTGAGCAGATATCCACGGTGTATACTTCGTGCCTACGAACCTGTGGTGGGTTCATGTATAATTACCTCATTATCAGAATATCATCAGCCTTACAAATGAGGAGCAATTTCTGGTAGTTGATTGAGTGGCTACTGAGATCAAGGATGCTGACAAGTATTGAATATCTCAACAGAGAGCTCCTAAATTGTCACTGCCACAAGCTATTCCAGCGCGTCGGCATGACTCGCTAAATCATTCCTGAAGTATAGGATTTCGTGAGTCAACTAGTGACACTAAACCTGGCTGTAGGACCAACGGTAGTAATTCGGCTGAACATCCTCACATTCCACATCTGTCTCCGAATCCAACTTGGCAGCACAATAACACAAGTGGAACTGTAGCCAGTGAAGGAAATTCGGAAATTCCTAACGCACTGCCTAGTCCGCACAATAGCATCCCTCAGCTGCTCGCACAACAACTAGTTTATGCCCCGCCGCCATTCCCCGTCATGGAAATGCCTCAAAATCCTTTTCAGGACACCAAACTCCACAACACTACTCCCCATGACTGGGATTTCCACCACCATGCCCCATGAATCAACAGATGACCTCTGTACCAGGACATCTTCTTCGTTGGAGTTAATACAACCTAGAGATCTTCAAATCACGAATACATCATTGTGACACATCACCATTAACAATACTAGAAAACAGTCCCTCTTAACCCCTTACCGTATATTCACTAAATTCCGCCGTTATAAACGTTTGTTCCATACTACCTAAATTGCATCTTCTTACAAGTTTCCTCTGGCTTAAAACTCCCTAGTTTGGTTTTCATCACTGAAACATAGTGCAACTCAGACATAAGTGACTCTCAGCTTCAAGTTATTGGCTACCACCTGTTTCGAAAAGATCGTCTGAGCAAACGAGGAGAAGGATGCGCTATATACATTTGAAATGATATCACAGTGATGCCTGTTGATCTTCTGACCCTCAATGATTTAGAAGATTCATTGCGGTCAGCAATCCCTTCCAGTGACCTGCTACTGGGTTGCATATATAGATCTAGCGCTACCAATCACTATATTGAACAATTAGTTGATTCTATCAACGCTGTCTCAAACCTTTCCTACAAACATGAGTTTATATTTAGAGATTTCAACTTACCGCATACTGACTGGACGATGCGCACAATTAAAGTGTCAGGAAGCCTCATGGGAATAATTCATAGCATTCAGATCAATGATTGTACTCAACAACTTAATCAACCTACAAGAAGAGCCAACACATTAGATGTGATATTTACCATGGGCATTCCGTCAGGGTTCGCCACTGTTGACAGCCCACTGATAGGATGCGACCACAATACTGTACTGTGCAGCATGAAAATTAAAATAACAAAGAAACTACGAGTGATTGACAAGCCTACTCGTTGCATCCATCTTATTGACTGGATCATATATGACAATCTCTTGAGTACCCTGAGTTGGGACAATTTCTGCTTAACACAGGATCCAACCTTTGGCACGAACAAATTTATAAAAAATATTATTACCTGCACCGAACTAGTAACACCCACACTGTGGAACAACCCCCAGAACAGTGGTAGTCAACGCAAGCTACGCTTCAACGTTATCACCAAATTGAGGAGACTCATGTCCCAAGATCGCAAAAACCATAACTTTAAAACAGTACTGAAAATGCATGAGACTCTACTGAAGCTAAAATATCAGGCACTGCAAGCGGAAATCACAGAAGAAAATGAAGCGTTAGAAATCCGCAAGAAATACAAACCTTGGCGAAAGTTCTCAACAGGATGGATCCAAATCAGAACAGTCAAGTCCAAAGTTTAACACTAGAAGATGGCTTGACAACTTAAGAGATCAGCCAAATGGGTGAAGCATTTAACTCTTATTATGCTGCCTCATTCAATACAGATATCAGTATGTCCCATACTCTTTTAAAACTGAAGTCAGATGAATAGCTCTCCAGTGTTCCGGTGAGCCTGATTGATGTCCAAAGGAGTATGGTTGACGGCATCCGGTTTCGGATTTGCCTGTCACTGTGGCTAGCCACAGTACGCCTGCGCCTACATAGGGCCAATACATGGCTCGCGCTGCACCACCCACAGTTCCAACTACACACCCCATATCCAGTGTAAACCCGAAGGAATAAGACCGGGAGGCATGTGGATGGGAGCCACGTTTCATCAACGGAACCGGCCCACACTCCTTCACAGGCAAACACAAGCACGCTGTATTTGGGGAATCAAGCGCACACAAGACGGTAGCTGAACCGTAGTCCGCTCCACACTGAATGCATGAAACCACTCTTCGAGCCGAGCACGACCACAAGGACCGTGCACCCCGTCCCCTCCAGCAACGACCAACTGTCGCCTAGACCCAAAATGGACGAGGTAGTGGGTAATAGACAGGTAGACATCTTGTCAACATGCATATCAAGCGCATCCACACCGGGGATATCAAGCAACAGCCATTCACTTGAAAAGACAAGATGAAATAAAATAAATGGAATAATGCATGCAGATCCGGTGGCATAACTCTTCGCTAAATTACCATATGAAGTAAGTTGGTTAGCAACGATTGCGCGATAACTAAAAAATGTCCCTAAGTTACTTAAAAATGCTACAAAGGCAACAAAGTTACCTAAAGTAAGCGCAATTAGCGTAAGCTAAATGGCCAGTTTATAGAAGATTATTCAGATAGGCAGAACAAACCAAACAAAGTGGAATGAAAGTCGTACAGCTTAAAAAGACCTAGTTTAAGTGTAGGGAGTATTCTCTCCATAAAACCGTCATTTCAGCCAGGACCTGGTGGTATTCCTCCAGCTGTCATCAAGTATGGAGGCAAGAACATTCCTCTGCTGACGTTAAACGTCCTCATATTATCCTTAAACAGTGGATATTTCCATCCACAGTGGAAAGCCTCGGCAATAGCCCCAAAACACAAAGGTGGCTCCCAATCAGCAATGATGAATTATCGCCCTCTTAAGCATACTGTGGCAAGTTCAAAGGTCCTGGAGCGAATTGTCAAGAATGTTTGTAACAAGAGGAGACCTGATAAACAGCACACAGCACGGGTTTCTTACCAAGTGATCCTGTGTAACATGTCAAATACAATTCTTCGTCCACGTAACATCGGTTGTTGACAGCGGCATAGCAGTTATGGTCATTCTACTAGGCATGCATAAGGCCTTCAATGGTATGCCACATAAAATTTTACTGTCCGTCCTGCACTTTTACGTGGTCAGCAACCCATTGCTAAGCTGGTTTAAATCCTACCTAGAAGATCAGGCGCGGAGCGTTAAATAGGCCAGTAACTCCCCTCCTCCTGAAAAGTTACGAGCGGAGTTGTCCATGGCTGTGTCCTTGGACTACTACTCTTCCTAATGTATATAAATTCCATTTGTGATTACATCAAACATGGAGGATCATACCTCTTTGTGGACGACGTTAACCCCTCTACACATTTCCACCCTGATAACCTTTAGTCGGGCCTTAATAACATACATGAGGACTTATCTGCGCAGGACTCTTGCAGTAAAAATTGGTCCATGAAATTCTCCGCTGAAAATAGCAAGTGCTTGGGTATGGATGTTGCATACCGGATGTCTCCATCACCCTAGCAAGTACAAACATCCTCTCCTCTGCAGTTAGGGGCCTTGGAGGAATATATTCCGCATCGCTGAACTTTTCCGAGCATGTCACATATCGGATAGCAGAGGCAAAGAAATTGAAAGCCCATATCACTCAATCCTCTGTTCTACGTGTAGCGAGATTGGAAATGTTTAACATTTTCGTGAGACATTTGCTGGAGTACTGCACGATTATCCATAGTCACCTGCGTAAATTGGATGTAGTAGCTTTAGTAAATATTCAGCGTTCTTTCACGAAACCCATAATAACGAGTTTCGGTCCGGTCCATCACTCTGAATAATGAAGACCGCTCTCGCCGCCTTAAACTAGACCCTCTATGGCTGCGCCGCCTGAGAAATAATCTAGTTCTCTTTTGCAACATTTTACAACGCCGGGTGTACACGACAGGCATAGATCTTAAATTGCAAAATACTTCAACCTATCCCACAAGAAATATGGCTTACTCACTCCCCGTAAAAAGGGGAAGTTAGGGAGCCGCTCCAACTTCTCCCTCGTCAGGTATACTCAAAAAAATAAAATAATAATAATAATGAAAAAATGTGTCAGCTGTACGCCGTAACGGCGCTTCGCTGCCGCGCGACCACCACCAGTCGCGCGCGGGCTGAGTATATCGCGAGAACGCCCACCCCTACGCGGATTCGAACCGGTGGCCTTATGGTTGCAAAGCCAACTTCCAGACAAGCTATCATTGAAAGTACGGGAAACTGAGCGCTTCAACAAATCTAAAATGAACTTTAGTACCTTTCTCACCATGCAGCACAAAATGAAATCATTCGGTCTACAAGTGTCTACAGATGTGTCAATTGCATCAGGTCCAAACAATATATGATCTATATTGCAGGTTCATTACACTCAATCATACCTTAATTTTATGCTCGAAAATGCCACCCTTGAAGTCTCACTTGTAAGACTGAGACTGAGACTGTATTTAAGAGCAAGTAGAAAGGTTTCTGTACAACTCTATCGATTTGCGAAAAATCATAAGTTACTTGTGAATTCTCGGCAGTTGTGTCTGGTCCGTTAATCGTTTATGCTTGTTCGGTTAGAAATTTGTAATAGTGTTATTATTTCCGGGCATACAATGTCTTCTTTTGGCACTGTAGGTGCATCGGTTTTACAAAAGCATAGGTTTCCAAAATAATCGTCGAACCGGTTTTAAAACACTTCACAGAATCGGCCTCTATTAATCCTTCAGGTAGTGTATTCCATAAGTTTATGATTCTTCGTTTGTAGGTGCAGAAACGAAAAATATCTATCGCTTGCTTTATCTCTCCTCCGTATATGTTAAATCTTCTACTGTGCCATGGCATCCGGATAATTTGCATCACATAGTGCGTATTGAAAAGTGAAGTCAACTCAATAATAACGCTACCTGTTATTCTAAACTTCTGCAATATTTTATCACGCCCAGTCATATGGCATCCCACAGGGTCGCGAGACATGCCATTTGGCTGTTGATTTCGTTGATATTTCTACCCTCTAATTTAACTATTTCATCTTATTCTCCTGTTATTCTGTTGCTCACTAGTGGGCCGATCTCCTGAGATTATGGTTTGAAGCTTCTAAACAACATGTATACCCACGCCAAAAGACCCATTGGTGAATATAAAAAGTGTGCAAACATTAACAAACAGTGCAATCTGAACTGCTGAACTCACACTTAATGGTATATGACTCCAAACGGTGGTCCAGGTCATCTTGCAAGCAAAACTATATGAATGACGAAAGGACTGACTTGCTTGAGTAAGTAGCTCACCAACAAAACAATTGCCCAAATTATGGATAAAATCGGTAGTGGCCAGCGTGCTTTTCAACCACACCGATACATGACCAGATGGGGCGTGGCGTTGCGGGTGAAATCTCTCGAGGGACTACCTCGTATGTATGCAGGTCCCCAGAAGACGGTTCCAAGAATAACCGTATTACTTCACTTGTTCTTTCTTATCTGACTTCATTCTGTATTGAATCTGTTGTACTCCTGGTTCCTAGTTACTTCATCACAACCGTCCTACAGTCTTACCGATATTTCCATTAACATAAAGCTTAGAGCATCTCTCGTGGTTGTGCTGTATTTCCTCTCTAGCTACACCAAAAATCGAATAATTATTACACACTTTCCTAATCACTCTGTCTTTGGCATCTTCTACCAAGCTACCATGCACTGAATAACTCCTGTCTTTACAGTGAATAGGGGTTTATTTCTTTGTATATTTATCTGTTTAATTCTTTCTTTTCAACATTAACTTTTCCTTGCATAGTCACACATGCCCTAAATATTCACCTACAAGTGAAGGCTGAAGGGAATGCCACTGAGCTCACCCAGCATCTCAACCGTCTAGCAGCCCAAAACACAACTTGATTAGTTAAGCATCATAATTACACCAAGAAATGTCTAGACACTACGCTATGTCTTAACGCTCTACGATGTGAATATTGCTTATAGTATCCTGATAAAGCAACGAGTTTGATGATCCACTGGAGTTACCCTAATACAGTATTTTCCTTATTTTCGCAACTCCCTAACTTGCTACTCACAAATAGCTCCAACTGCATTACTCCAGTCTATTATGTAAGATGGTGTCTTACTCAGCTGATTTTGATTGTTAAGTCCAACAGTTTCATGCTTTTCATACTCCTTCTTCCACCCCATCAAACCGCCGCCATCATGGCACCACCAACCTGTACCGTAAACAATCAAATGAGAATGCCCGCGAACTAATAGCATACGGTGACAAAAGTCCCAAATGAATATATTCGCAAGAACACCTCTATTGTAAGCCTATGCAAACGTACACCATTGACATCCTCACATGCCTGAGCATTTTGCATTGTAAATATCACCCGTCCCTTTGTGGGCGCGCTTTCTCGGTAGCAGGAGAAATATACCTTAGTATTATTACTATTATTATTATTATTATTGCAAGTACACTCTAGCAACTGGGGATCAGATATACTGCTTGGCAACCTACAATGTATACATTCCATTTGGGTTAGAATTTTCAACTCATTTGCATTTACGTGCCTGTTTTCTTTCGCTGAACACTTAAATTGTTATACAATCAAAGCACCTATATATGAGCAAGATATATGTGACTTGTTATTAGACTAAGGAAGTTTATATCACTGTTCATCAGAGTCAGCCAAAGCGTACAACAAAATATTTGGCTTAGTTGGTCAATAAGCTTGACACTGAGTGAAACCCAATATAGTATGCCGAGTCATCTCATAAACAACTCTCTGTCCAGAGGCAATTTCACCCTACTTCAACTATTTAATATACTGGTTTGAAGGGATGTACTAAAATAACTGGACACAAATAGTAAATGCTTTAGGACAAAGCTTTCTCTATAATGCGGGAACTTACGTTTGGAGAAATACACCGAACTCGCGAATGCTCCACTGCGAAGTACTTAGTTAAAGCTTTCCTTGGAATACCATCTTCACCACTCTTTCATATCGATCAGCCCACACTGGACTTCGAGATGTGACGGAAATGTTATTGAGACAGCTAGCGCTCTTGCTCTGCGTGCTTTTGCAGGCGATTACACACATCACGTGCTACCTGTGGGCTTAGTGTACCAATCGAATGGTGCGATAAGCTGTAGCAACCGAATTAGTGAGACACGAGGCATAACAGGAGGGTAATGAAGTTACATGCTGTGCACTTGACGAAGTACATTTGGCCTGAGTAAGGTCTCAGAGGGTGTTCATGGCTAGCTGAAATCGGCTAAGCATGACCTGAAAGTGATTGTGTGCTGCACGGTTTACGCGATATAAACTAGGTCTGAGAACTAGTATTATTCTGGCTTAAACCTCTTTGCCACAAAAGTTAAGAAGTTATCCAGCTTCCGTCGGGTACACTGCTCCTTTTGTAACGCCAAATATATAATGTTCCGTGCGTACGTCATCCAATATCCCATTACGTGTTAACATCTGTGTCAGCCGTGATACTGAAATATGACGGAGAGCCACTCCCATCCTAAGGTTTCCGAGGACCGTGGTCTCGAGAATGTTTACCAGTTATTTTCTACCCAGGTCTGGCAACCAAACCAAGGGTTTTCTTTCGATGTTCCCAAGTCTGCGCAATGAACAGCTTAATCAACTGATCACATTAGGTGAAACAGGAATTCTCAGGATGATACGTTGGAACATAAACACATACGGAGTGATTTCAGAGGTTGGTAGCACATACTCAACGACCACGATCACGTATCATCACCTCAAAAACATTAACCAGAGCACCAGTCTAATATGTCGCTGAGTATATGTGGCTACATACTACGCCGGTTGAAATATTGGCAAAATGGTTTCTCTGTCTACCTGCACCAGTTGCCAATATTTAGAAAATATCCCTTACATTAAGAAAGACTTGCCTTCTTAAGGCCAAATCAATACATCCTGACATGCCATTAGATAGAATTAGGATTTCTCACAAACCAAAGTAACCTTTTCATCTCAGTCCGTATGTGAACTCTCGTATTTGGAAATCCAATTAAACTATGTCTGTCACACAATGCCAGCATATGCCTGAGTTCAATCAGACCACCATGTCGGTCAAACTAACCATGTGAACCATACAACATAACCATGATTGCTATACCGCCTAAATGTGTCTAAACGATACGCAACCGTCATGCCTTTCGAAGCCTTGCAAAACGCAGTTAATGGCGTAAGAATTAATGTAAACGTAATTAGGTTGCTGCGAGTTCACCGCCAAGGTAAACTCAAAGCTTGTAACAGACGCTACCCAACATAGCTTAAGAAACATCGTTCGGTCACTGTAGAAGCCATTGCGATCAGCGTGTTGAAACCAGAGCTGTGCAAACAGCGTGTTCTGTAAAAGGAACTACATTTGTTTTTGTACAGCAGTCCGGTAACCAGTCTGCATTTCCCTTGTACCTTAGCTGGGATCAGCTTTGCTGGGCCGTGTCTCGTATATTTGAGTGGATTGCGCTGTACCACCCACAGCTCTATCCACACACCCCAATCCAGTGTAAAGTCGAAAATAGAACCGAAACGCGTGTAGATGGGACCTATGATTCATCAACGGGGCCGGCCCACACTCATTCAACAGGCACAGAAGCAGCATCTCTGTACTTATGATTGTCGAAACTTGCATGTCAAACGTACACAAGCGGTGCCTGGGCCGTAGCCTACCCCACACTGGATGGAAACAATCTTTGAGCCTATCACGGCCACAAGGACCGTGCACCCCGTCCCCCCAGCAACGATTCAGTGTCCTGGATACAGTGATCGAAGGGAAGGGTGTTAGACAGTTAAGCGCCTTGTCAACATACACAAAGATCGCGGCCAGCCGATAGACAGACAGACAGCCAGTCCAGTTTAGCCCGATTGTGATGACCAAGCGTATCGTTTGCTTCCTCAGCATTGACCTTGACAACTGTAAAATGGTAGTGCGAGTGCTGCAAAGTCACATGCATTTGTCCACGCTTGTGTATAAACTATTATACCCTGAATGGAAAGACACATACTCTCACGGAAAATAATAGTATGGGTGTGCATGTATTGAAATTAGAGGCAAGACTAACAATGATATTCTTCAATTTGTGTGAACTCGCACACATAAAGTAAGTACCCAGTTGGAGGGGACTTTATTGACAAAGTTGAACAACACCTGTGTTCCGTTTGGCTCACCAACCTGCGTTCACTAGGATCCCCGTCCTGTGGTATAATCTGACTTGGTCCATCCGTCGCGATACCCATGTTACTGGGTGGGGCCCCGTTGGCTTGGTGCACGATTGTCGACCGTCGCATGGCTCCGTCTTAATGAGTGGTGGTCAAGCCTAACACTACCCTAGACTATGAATATGTCGCAACTAAGCATGAGAAGGAGACCGTGGTAACATGTGCAAAACGGACACTGAATGTGCGGCGGCGATACAATATTGAGCAAAGAAAAGTAAGCGGATTAAGACGGAACTAGGGTAATGATGATTCGGTGTAGCCCAACTGCGGTGACGAAGAGTGGTATACACAACATCAACCGTAACATGAGGTACTAGTATGGGGGCAACAACTTCCATAGTAGCCTGTGGATTTTACTCCTTTCTGCCAGGTACAGAATGCCTGCGCCTGCTCAGAGACTGAGTGGTTGTCGTTACACTGCAATCCTCGATAACAGATGAGTGTCAGCGCAAATGACGTCTTCTCTGATCTTGTGAAAGTGCATTCGGTTCCGACTTATCTTCCATAACGTTTGCCGATTAGCGTGCATCGTTCGCATAGATTAACTAACAGAAGTTTAACTGTCCCTCCTCAGTTGTGTCCTTTCCTCAGCGGTTACATGACAGTGCGTGGTGCTCCGTCTCACACTTGGCATTTTCTGCATAACCTTACCTTAGCCTCGTTGGTGACTTGTTAGACTGGCCGATAAGATGTAGTCCGCTGGTTACCGGCGTTTGTATGCCACAATTTTATGTTCCCTATGCGCTAGCTGCCTTTCTTTGGATTGTTTAAGGGCCCGCCTGATGAGATAAGGCCAACATCCGCGATTCCTTTCCACCTCCCAACCCTTATGTCAATAGCTAATCAGGACAAACTAAATTTATGTAGTCTTAGTAGCGCAAGTTTAGTGTGCCTTCATTCCGACTGCCTGCAAGCCTTTGCCCCATACAGCATTTGCTTCGGTACTCTGGTAGCACATGTCCGTGCCACTTGAGGTATCACGGAGTATCAGGTAGCCTGTTGTGGACGCGTCGCTGCGGCGGATCAAGTCAGTACTAGATGCATTGTCCCGCCGGTGGCAGCGCAGAATTTCGCGCAGGCACTGTTGCTATAATGGCTACAGATACAGGATATCCCTCCTGCACAATGTCAACGTTTCCGCTCCATAGAGAAGGACGGAGAGAACCATCGAGTTTACACCATTGGTACTAAAAGTGAGACGATGGTTCTCCCACCCCCCATGTTTTAGTTTACCAAAAGCCGCACTCTTCTTCATTACACGATCGGGCAACTCGACGATGAGTCGCAAGTCGTTTGACAAGGTGCGCCCGAGGTAGCAGAATGCCGACGTGTTCTGTAGTATTTCATCAGCAATCCGTATTTACAGACTATAGCTTGGCTCTATTCCTCGTACCGGCTGCAACGAGCATACAGCGTTGCTTGTATTTATGCTCTCCGAACTGGGTCGGCGCGGAAGCTAATGTTGTTTTCATGCGTTGCGGTCCTTGCTCGGTATGTACAAACAATGCACAATCGTCGGCAAATAGCAAAAGTCTGATCGTTGTTTCACGTACTAAACTTCTTGCTCCAATGCGGCGGAGCTTCACCAGACCTCCATTCATTTGGTGTTCTAGACGCACAAAGTACTCACAGGTATTTAATAAGCACAAAATCACGGTAGTCAGCTATACATTGAACAGGGTTGGGGCTAAGACGTATCCTTGCTTCCCTTGAAGTAATCTGAGGTCTGTCCGCTCAACTGCACCCTTGCTCGCATACCAGTTTACAGGCATTTGATTAGACAAATAACCTTAGGAGTGAATCCAGCTATCAGGAAAATCAAAAATGGCGCCTCATGGTTCCCCGTATCGAACGCTTTGGTAAAATCAATGGAAAATTAATACAACGGCTCGTAACCTTTTGCGACATTTTTCCTATGGTAGACGCGCTGTGAACACCATTTCGGTGGTGCTTCGGCCTGAGCAGAAGCCACATTGCTGCTCAAATACTTCCGGTTCAATATTATATCATAAGACGGTTGAGCAGCATGCGGGTATGAACTAACCCGACACAGCTAAGGAAGTAGATACCACGATAATTGTTGGTGTGTCGCTTGTCGCCCTTTCCCCAGAGCACCCTCCAACTCCGCGGGCACTTTCAATTCCCTCTAGACGTCTTCCAACAAACGACAGAGTGCGCCTATCATAGCTGTTCCTCCGTTATTCAATATTTCAGGAGGTATACCATCAGCACCAACGCATTCCCCATGTCGTAGTTTCGCAAGCACTCTCTGAGTTTCGTACATTCCGGATGTGTCCTCTAGTTCGGATAGTACGTTGTGGCGTTGCAGCCCGTGTAGTGTGTCCCAGTCATCATCGACTCGGTTGTTCAGGAGTGTAGCTGTGTTTGTACCACATTTGCAGGATGTCATCAGATTATGTATAGACGTTGCCAGTCCCAATGTCCTTCATTGTCTTCATTGGCTACACGGTCGGCCCGTACATTGTCTTCAAGGCGTTATAGAAGTCGTTTGTTGGCGGCGTTCTACGTAGTATTCCATCTGCTCAGCTCTCACTGTCTTTTGGAGCTGCTGCAGCTCTCCAGCTGACGGTCTACGAATCTAACGAAAAGTACAATTCCCAGCGTCGTTAGGACCAACCTTAGATGCAGCAAACTCTCCGTTTTTCTCATACCGATGTCTCAGTCGTCGTACTGAATCCGTCGAACCAGTCAGGTCTGGACCAATCACCCACTCCGCACCAGTAGTCACCAGTTTTTTCAAAGGATTCCATAGGATATGGATCATAGCCAAGCAGTCGACTTCACCAAGGCGGGTGGACATGACATCCCCCAACGATTGTCGCTTTACTACACTAGACGTCGTAGTTCGGCCGACTGTCACTCGGAGAAAAGTAGGACGTTGCGAAAACTTTACGTAGAAATTTGTGCTTATCACCTTGTGATTGGTCCCACATACACTCCACGCATTACCCGCGTTATACGCATGTCTTGATGTCGTACGACAAATTAGTCCAGCAGATGAACAAAGTCACTCGGTTGGTAGCTCCATACATCTAGGTTATTAGCACACAAAGCGAATTGATTACTCGTGATCCTCAGTCCGTGTGTGCCACACAAAGAAAGCAGGCGCCCATCCTTTCATTTGATTACTCCAAGCACGTGTTGCAACGAACTGACCTAACGAGGGCATCACAGCCCATCAGTTCATTGCAGCCCCTTAGCAGGGATACTCAGTCACTCTTTGAAAAAGAATATATAACACAGGTATTGCGGAGCTCGAAAATAATCGATAAACGTACACACGTTTAGCCGGGCGTTAGTGAGACATCATGCAGGCTCCACAAGTGTGGCCAAATTTGCATGAGTAGCACCTATAAATTCTGCATATCTATTCGTTATATGAAAGCAAGTTGAATTGCCAACTGCGCAAAAGTAAGTGTTGGTTTGCCGAAATTTCGATAACCCAGGCAAAGGGGACTGGCGTGCGTATTGTAGGGGTGCAATGTGGGACGCAACGACGGGTGAGTAGACAGACCAAGCACTCAGTGTCATGCGTTGAATGAGAAATGTATGGGCAACACGGCCGGAGCCCATGGAATGGTCTTGTCACGACCAGAGGGTACACGGCGATCAGCCAGAGTATATAGGCAAGTCAGAGTGATCCGTTTCATATAGTTATCAGTTCGCTGTCTTAGCAATGAAGCAAGAGCATATGCCGGTGCCATCGATTTATCTCAAACCCCAGTCCCGTAAAGGGCCTGTAAGTCAGGGGGTGCTCATTCTGCGGTACTAGGGTGAGTTCGAACTCCGTTCTCAATCTGCGATACCATTCAGAAAACACCACAGGCAGTCTGGGAATATAGGTCCAGCGGCATCCCTGTTTGTTGCATAAACGGGCGCCCGAAGAAAACCCGACGAGTTCTCTCTAAACTGAACCCCTCAAATCGGCACGCTGTGTAGGAGCGCAAGCGTCCATGAGACTGCGCGTAGGCTGTGTCACAGTTGTCTCTCTGCCCATTTTGTCGGGCTGCATGTGAAGTGGAGACTCGACTGCAAACTGCATCGTCTGACGGCCAATCTAGCGCGGAGACTAAGCAAAACTCATTATCCAAAGCACACGATAACCTGACTCCGATACGACTGCGGACTGGAAGGTAAACCACTAACGGAGGTCAGTGTGAGGGCAACGAGCGCTGACCTCACCAGTGTAGGGCAAGGCTGGTCACAAAGTACACACACACACAGCAGTCAGGTTATGACTAGGCGAACTGATGAAATTCTTGCCATTTGTTTATCGGATCACTGGCTGGGCGATGGATCACGAGCATATACCGCCGTCACCAAGTTACCCTCAATCCGAATCGTATTACGTGCTTGTTAATCAGCGAGTGCTTATTTATCGTCTGTATATTTAGTGCGAGTGAGAAAATTTGAGAAAACTGGGAGCGTTCGCGGCGTCAAAAAGACAGCGTTGCCTCACATCGCCACGGATGACTTTTCTGCTTGTGTGGTTATTCTCAATGTAACCAGAAGCTACCATCTGAGAACTCGTAAACTCGCCCAGCATTTCGACACCACCAGATATGCTGTCCATAGGATTTTGAAGGAGACGAAATTCCGGAAATATAGCGCCCGTCCGGTGCAGGTATGAAACCCGTGTGATTCGGCGAAGCGGCTCGATTTTGCCGCAGGTTTTTGCAAACAACGTACATCCATTCAAATTGTTTTACCGACGAGGCTGTTTCCGTTTGTACGGTGCGGCGAAACAACAATTTTGGGCAACTTGTAATCCACGACGGTGCAGCGTTTCATCTATACTACATGACGCAATGTTCATGGTATTGGCTGGGTTAACTGGTCAAAGAATCGTGGGACCATTTTTTCCGGTCATGCGACCGGTAGTTCGTTGTTTCGCAGTACTAATGCCTTACGCCTTCTAGTATCCTCGTATAAGGAATTACTGCAAAATTGTATCGTTCCGGAACTGGAAGCCACTGAGTTATTAAGTACCGTTTGGTTGCGACAAGATGGCACACCTGCACACTATGCGCAAACGGTGCGGGATTTTCTCAACCAGACATCGCCTGCTCTTGGATCCAGCGGGGAAGACTTATTGGGAGCCATCCTTCTGAACCTACAACCCGAGTATGGCTGCCGGTGACTTTGTCAACAACGTTGTTGCGTGTACTGATGTGCTGGCACTTGTGCTAAAGAGCCGTAAATATAGGCAATGCGACAAACATACATAACTGAACAATGCCGATAGCAGCTTCGAATTACGGAATGACACCATTTGCCCAATCATTGATCTGATAAACAAATGACAAGAATTCCATCACTTCGCCCACTCATAACCTGACTGTTGTGTGTGTGTGTGTGTGTGTGTGTGTGTGTGTGTGTACTTTGTGACCAGCCTTGTCCTACAATGGTGAGGTCAGCGCTCCTTGCCCTCACACTGACCTCCGTTAGTGGTTTACCTTCCAGTCCGCCGTCGTATCGGAGACAGGTTATCGTGGGCTTTGGATAATGAGTTCGGCTGAGTCTCCGGGCCATAGTGGCCGTCAGACGATGCAGTTTGCAGTTGAGTCTCCACTTCACATGCAGCCCGACAAAAGGAGCAGAGACAACTGTGACACAGCCTACGCGTAGTCTCATGGACGCTTGCGTTCCTACAGAGCGTGCCGATTTGACGGGTTACCTTCGGGCGCTCATTTATGCAACAAACAGGGACGCCGCTGGACCTACATTCTCACTGCTTGTAGTAGTGCTTTCTCATTGTGCCTATCCAGAGATGACTCAGCTTCGAGTACCGACTAATCCGGCGTTGGTTTTACCATGTATCCCCGGGCTGAAGCTGATTTGTTTGATTGGATCCCAATCAGGAGTCAGATGTGTGCAGTCCGACTGGCTGGTTCGTTCAAAACTTCGAAGTCATGCGGGGCCAATAGGTGTTTGTTTATCATCGCTGCCTACGCCTCCACAATCTGTAGCGAGGATTCCCTGAAGAACGACTTCCATCGTCAACTGAACGAGTTCCTTCGCTTCAGAAAAAGCACGGCCACTGTTGTGCTTTCTCGAGGTCTGAATCCTCAAATTGGGAAATTGTCCACTGATGATCTGCAGCTGGGCGGCCAACATGTTGCAGGTTGCCATATTGATAACCGTGAGCGGTTAATTAATTTGTGTGGTGCTCGCTTATTTCTTGCGAGCACTACCTTTCGACACAGCAAGCGTCGGAAGGTGACATGACACCTACCAGCCTCGAATCAGCCATGGACGCAAATCGTTCACACTGCGATCAGTTATCGCTGGACAGGCTACATCCAAAACTGTCACTGTATTTGGAGCACATGTGTGGACACTGACTATGCGCTTGTATGTGCTGATCTCCTCGTGCGTTTTGGCGGTCAACCTCGAAAACCCTGTGAGCGCATAGACACCAACCAATTGACGAAGCCACGCGCTATGAATGCGTATCGAAGTACGCTGGCTTTCGGGTTAAGCAAGCCCTTACTGAACACAGTTGAAGGTCACTGGTCGCATGTGTAGCAGACCTTACTTGAAGCAGGTGAATCCTCATGTGTTAACTCCACTAAACAAAATAGACACTGGGTCTCTTGGTAGTCTCTGGAACTTCTCGATGCTCTCTAAAAAATTCTGGTTGGAAGCGAACACAACGAGACTCGCAAATGCATCAGAGAAAAACTCCTTGCTATCCTAAAAACACACCGTGAAGCGTGGTGGTTTCATCGTGCAGCAGAAATGGAAATGGTCGTTGCCCTTGGTAATCATTGGAAGTTGTTCCGTCTAATACAAGAAGCGAGCAGCAGGAGACCTGGTGTTAGGGTAGCTAAATGTGCCGAGAATCGACACCCAATCTACAACTTGTCAAAAGGTTGGGAGTGTTGGACGAAGCATTTTGAAAAGCAATTTGACCGGAATTATTAGATCCCTCATCGGCAAATGATTGCCCTGCTCCCTGGGCTATCACCTTGGATCCGGCGTCTTTCTCAGAAGTCGAACATGAGATCGGACTGTTGAAGTTGTATAAAGTCGCGGGACCAGATGATCCTCATCCAGCCCCCTTCAGTTTCGGAGCCCCACTCATGTGGATGATGTATACGAATTACTAGTAAAGCTGTAGGAGCAGGAAACTGTACCAACACATTTATTTCAACTCTCCTACCAACGCAGACTGCAGTCCCTAAGACTGTACAGTGGTGAATATCGACGTCAGCGAAGAGACCTAATCATAGTTTACTTAATACTGACCAATCCAAATTACCCATGTCGCAATCTGTTGCAGCTGAGCCAAAATACCAATCTGAGTGGCCATCAGCTCAAACTGGCTGCGCACTACAGTCTGCTTGATTGTGAAAGAAACGTTTTCTCCTCCCGTGTGTCCCGTGCATGGAATGCCTTTCCAACTCAAGTTATCCTTGCCTCCACATTAACGCTTTTCAAAAACGCTTTGATGAAGCGCTTTCAAACTTGCATTACTTGATATAGTCCGTTTCACTTGGAGGACGAAATAACGCAAACCTAACCATGTGCTTAACGGCCCTCTCCGCAACATGGCGGTGAGGATACATGCAGAAGTGTCCATGTGATTAGCTTGGATGTAGCTAAACTGGATTAACCTATCACATTTGTCAAATGAGGAAACAAACGAGTGATCGTTGTCGTTTCCTTTTTTATTTCTCACGCACTTACTGAACTGTAACAGCTCTTTATTTTATTTAGTGTGTGTATCCAGGAATCAGATAAAAACACAAAAAAGGGAAATATATATAATGATGATTGAAAGCTGGGCTGAAGGGAATCGCCTACCCGTGCGGTCGATCAGGCAATCGATCGAGCGGACGAATGCGTTTTCAAACACTCGGCGAATTGGACTTTTGCCTCAGAGTTGAGAGGACAGTGTTTTCGGAGGCATTTTCTGGCTACGTTGGTAGAGTTTTTGTTAACACGTTTTTCGTGGTCAAGGCTGTTGGAATTTTGATTTTTCTTCGGCTGGGCTAGAATTGCTGCGGAGAAATTTCTGGGTGGTTAATTCGGAATAGCGAAAAAGGGAAGATCTAACAATGGCGACGGACAAGCACGGAAATGTTACAAATATTTCTGCCGAACATTTTCAAAAGCTGCTTCTTCAGCAACAATCCCAGATGGAAGCACAAATGAAACTGATTGAAAGTTTAACGCAGTGCTTAAACGTACAATCAAACGGAGCAGCTACACGGGACACGCAGGCTGTTTCACTTGATCTTCTTACGAATTCAATCACTGAATTTCATTATGATGCTGATTCCGAATCCACTTTCGAGGCGTGGTTCAAACGTTGGGAGGATATGTTCCAGACGGATTTCAGCCGTCAAGATGATTCATGGAAAGTGCGCCTTTTGCTCCGCAAGCTGGGAACTAATGAACATACAAGATTCCTTGACCACATATTGCCCAAAGAGCCGAAGGACATCACTTTCAACGAAGCAGTGGCAACACACAAAGAAATTTTTGGTGAGTCAACATCATTGTTTAGCATTCGCTATCAATGTCTAAAAATTGTAAAGCGTGATACAGACGATTATGGGGCACTAGCAGACATGGTTAACCGCGAATGTGAACGTTTCAAATTACGCTGTTTGACGGATGACCAGTTTAAGTGTCTTATATTTGTCAGTGCTTTACAGTCTCCACGCGACGCGGAAATCCGCACTCGGCTCCTTGCTAAGTTGGATCAAGACCCAGATTTGACATTGAAGTCTCTTGTAGGCGAATGCAAACGGTTAATTACCTTGAAACACGACACGGCTATGATTGAGCAGAGTTGCCCCACCATTGCCGATACTGTTCATGCTGTGCAAAAAGCAAGAAAGCCTGGCTCGAATAAGGCGTTCAACAGAAAGCCGAACAAGCCGCCTACACCTTGTTGGTCATGTGGTGAATGGCATTTCGCACGATACTGTCCATTCAAGCGTCATATTTGTGATAAGTGCCATAAACGCGGCCAAAAGGAAGACTTTTGCCATCAGTCCCGGCCAAGAAATGGGAAGCAGTCCTACCGAAGGAAGAATTTCAGAAAACCTGACGCAGAATCATTATCGGTGATTGCTACGTTTCACAGCGATTCTAAGACACGCCGCCGATTTATCACTGTGCTTATCAACGGAATCCCAACCCGGCTGCAGTTTGATACGGCATCAGATATAACGATCATTTCCAAGAACACTTGGAAGCACATCAAGAAGCCGAAAATGATTGATTCCAACAAAATCGCTCACAATGCATCCGGTGGAGTGCTGAAGTTGGTCGGAGAAATAAATTGCAAAATTGCATTCAACGGAGTGGAAAAGGCCGGAACCTGCTACTTGTCTGATCGACCAAACTTGAACCTCCTTGGACTTGACTGGATGGAAAAACTACAACTGTTTGATGCTCCAATGAGTCAGATGTGCAATACAGTACAAACCGACCCAGTACATTCATCATTGTCGACAGAAGAGATGACCAGAAAGCTAGAGCAGCTAGCTAAAAGTTGTGGCAACTGCGCTACCGCCTCAAGGGCACCGCCAAAGACTGAACTACGCTCATGGCCTAAACCAACTAAACCTTGGAGTCGTGTTCATGTAGACTTTGCAGGCCCAATCAATGGCCAGAACTTTCTCATAGTGGTCGACGCTTATAGCAAGTGGCCCGAAGTGTTCCTCATGAGAAGCACGAAAACCAGCGCAACCGTCTCTAGGTTGCGACAAATCTTCAGCAGGTTCGGCTGCCCTGAAACATTGGTGACGGACAATGGAGCACAGTTTACTTCGGCCACATTCATGGAATTCTGCCGACGCTGCGCCATCAAACACTTGCGGTCTCCACCATTTCACCCACAATCGAATGGCCAAGCAGAGAGGTTTGTGGATACATTCAAACGCGCTCTCCTCAAATCAAGGAGGGAGGGAGACCTAGAGGAGGTGATCGACCGCTTCCTATTTCTGTACCGATCTACACAAAATTCACAAACGCCGGGTGGAATATCACCAGCAGAGGCAATGATGAAGAGAAAACTTCGCATGCCATATGATGCAGTTCGGCCATCCTCAGAGTCCATAGCTGGTGAAAGGAACCTAAAGATGGAACGTGATTTTAATCGGCTGTTTGGTGCCAAGCAACGTTCGTTTACACCGGGTCAGCCAGTACTTGTGCGTGATTATCGGGGTGGACACGCAAAATGGACGCCAGGAACGATCCAGTGCAAGCGCGGAAGCGTCATTTACGACGTGCTGGTTGGAACGCAGGTATGGGTACGCCATGCAAACCAACTGCGAACAACAATGTGTCAGCCACAAGCAACAGAATCCGCCAAGCTTCCATTTGACCTGTTGACAGACAGCTTCAACTTGCCTACAGAGCCAGTAGAAGAACCCTGTCAGCAGACGAATAGTACCAGACCGCAGAGTACGGAATTCGAATCCAGAACACTACGGCCAAGGCGATGCACCGGTAGGCGAAGAATCCCTTCCAGGAGGCTCCAGGTTAATCCCCGGCTAGCATCCTACACAACGGCAGCAGCTTCAGGAGGGGAGGTATCCGGGAATCAGATAAAAATATAAAAAGGGAAAATATATATAATGATGATTGAAAGCTGGGCTGAAGGGAATCGTCTACCCATGCGGTCGATCAGGCAATCGATCGAGCAGACGAATGCGTTTTCAAACACCCGGCGAATTGGACTTTTGCCTCAGAGTTGAGAGGACAGTGTTTTCGGAGGCATTTTCTGGCTACGTTGGCAGAGGTTTTGTTAACACGTTTTTCGTGGTCAAGGCTGTTGGAATTTTGATTTTGCTTCGGCTGGGGTAGAATTGCTGCGGATAAAATTCTGGGTGGTTAATTCGGAATGGCGAAAAAGGGAAGATCTAACAGTGTGTACATCCCCTTTTCAAACTATGGTTATGCAGTAGTGCATTTAAATCGGTAGACGTTTGAAATGACGGTTTGCGTATTCGAGCATCCTACAAATTTTAATTTTTACTTCAGCCATCCAACGGAAGTTGTCAAGCACATGCATTTTTCATGTACTCATGTTTCTAAATACTATGTCGTTCAAAGCTACTGTTAGTTGACGTTGTGTCTTTCGGGGCCAACCCTGTCGTCTGCAACGTTCGTAACTTGCATGGCAGTGGAGGATAAGACGCGCTATATCGCAGTTGGCTTGTAAATCATGACGGTCCGAAGCTGTCCCCCGTGGCCCAGTGGCATAAGCTGCTGACTGGCGGTTCAAGGCGCTGGTAGTCATGGATTCGAATCCTGATGGATCCGATGGACGTGCACTACTAACGATGCCCAATAGGCTGAAACTGCAGTCTAGTGCTTTTCCGGGCATGTGGACGACTATCTGATTTGGAAACTGGCTGCGATGAAACTCCCTTTAATTACATGTATTTTTACCCGTGATAAATCATTGTTCATTGTTCATCAATGTGCACTTTGGGACTGTCTGCTAAAGAAAGGCGTGCCTGTGAAATACGTAAATATTATGCAAGCGCATTACGCCAGTAGCTCAGGTACAGTGGGGGCTTACGGCAATCTGTCGCCGCCCCTCAATATCTCCAGCGGTGAAAGACAAGGATGCCCGCTATCACCTTTTGTTTACAACTTCGCCATTGAAGAAGTCATGGAAATTGAGTTTACATGACACGAGTTAGGTGTGGAGCTACTCCCAGGTGAACGACTTATTGACTTGGAGTACACTGACGATATTGCCCTCATCTATGACATCTCCCAAACGTGTCAAGCGTCACCGGATGGATTAGCACTGGCCATCACCCGTTTCGGGCTCTACTTTGCACCCACAAAGTACAAGGCTTTCCTTCAAGATTGGTAGGGATTGCCTCCTGCCCTGAATTTTGGTGGGGACCAGCTAGAAGTGGTCCAAAATTTCGACTACCTAGGTTGTTCTAACAGCGCCTTTGGAAGTGAAGACGAGGTCACAAACCGTATAGCAGAAGCTCGAGGCGCTTTTGCTAATCTTCACCACCTACGGCGCCGGCGCGACATCATCCAGCACACAATTTGATAAACGCTACTACTGTAGAAACTGGATTTCTGCATCTTGTTGACCCAAGATAGCTGCACACGAGTAAGCCTTGTCCTTGCTACTTTAACTATTTTTCTCGCCTAATATGTGATCAATGTCCACTCATCTTATGGCTTTATGTGCGCACATTCTAATTTCCAACCTTTTATACGGCAGTGCAGCTAAATATGTAATCGCCCGAATCAACGATTCCATTATCTCTTGCTCTATCTTTTCTCACTTTCACCACCCTACGGGACATGTCAAGTACCTGCGTTTTTACCCGTTATACATCATTGTTCATTGCCCTGAAGGGTAGAGTATACATGCAGCCGTACGTTCGACCCTAATCTACGGTTGTGAAACCTGGCCCCTTAGATCAGTCGACATAAAGAACTGAGTTACGTTCCACCACCGATGCCTTCGCGTTGTGGCTCATAGCTCTTGGGAATACCGTGTGAGCAATGAGCTTCTTCGACGCCTTGTTTATGGCGCAGGAAGTAGAAACGAACCGTTCAGCACCGTTATTCCATGCACCAGGCTACGATGGTTGGGCCACGTGTTGCTCATACTAGCTCAATGACTTCCGCGACGTGTGTTGTTTGCGTTGTGAGGGTGGCGGATGAAAGAAGAGGAGAGATATCGAAGCGATGACTTGGTCAAGAGGAACGAAGGCCCTAACTTCGAAGTTGGCCTCGGTTGGAGCCATTCGGCGCCCTGGCAGAGGACGGAAAGACCTTGAAATCCTTTGGTTGGATACACTCGTTAACATGGTTAGGAGCTGACCTCAATGACATTTGTGTTGTGAGTTCCTTTGTCCACCCCCATTTGCTTAGCCTCCCCCACCAATCATGATTTCCATTAATAGGCATTATATGGCATTTTTCTGCACAATAACTGGCTGTCAGATCTCCGGAACGATATTCCTCCTTTAGTAGTGCCTCAGCCGGCGTGCCTCTGTTTCACACTCATTACTTTGTATTGCGGAGCCGTAGATGATAAGTTTTCCACCTGCAGTTAACGTGCGTGCTGAAATATTTATGGTGTGTGCGGATCAAATACGGCGAAAACTGCACGGCCCTAAAACACTATCTACTGCAAAAAGAGGTCCCTTAACGACCGGTACGTGTTTCGACTTATGAAGAAATTTGTTTAAACTGGGAGAGGGTACAACGCCGAACAAATCTGGCGGCTTCGCATCGTCACGGATGACGTTTCATCTTGTGCGATTATAGGTGAGATATCCAGAAAGGCTGATCTGAGTATCCGGCGAATCGTCCAGCGTTGCGCAACCACACCATTTGCAGTGCACCGTATATTAAAGGAAAGAAAGTGTCATAGATCAGGGGCTCTACAGGTAGAAGTTTTGTTTTCCTGCGATTCAGAGAAGCGCCTCGAATTTTCCCGCTGGTATTTGAACACAATGGACGTACATTTTATTATGTTTACTGCAGAGACATATTTCCGTCTGCATGGAGCAGATAAGCACCATTTTGGAGAAACAAATAATCCATGAGAATGCAGCGATTCAATTGTGCAATGTGGTGTAAAGCTCATGGCATAGACAGTTTACTGGGCAAAAGACACACTTATCCATTAGTTACTGATCCATTACTGTTCTGTTAAACAACAACTGACCAGTCACATTCATGGAAAAGAAAAATAGTCGTACGGAATTTTGCGTATTAAACTCAACCTACGCCATGAGCTGTGAGCCACATTGCACAAATGAATCGCTGCATTCTCATAGATTATTTGTTTCCCCAAAATGGTGCTTATCTGCTCCATGCAGACGGAAATATGTCTCTGCAGTAAACATAATAAAATGTACGTCCATTGTGTTCAAATACCAGCGGGAAAATTCGAGGCGCTTCTCTGAATCGCAGGAAAACAAAACTTCTACCTGTAGAGCCCCTGATCTATGACACTTTCTTTCCTTTAATATACGGTGCACTGCACATGGTATGGTTGCGCAATGCTGGGCGATTCGCCGGATACTCAGATCAGCCTTTCTGGATATCTCACCTATAATCGCACAAGATGAAACGTCATCCGTGACGATGCGAAGCCGCCAGATTTGTTCGGCGTTGTACCCTCTCCCAGTTTTAACAAATTTCTTCACCAGTCGAAACACGTACCGGTCATTGGGGACCTCATTGTGCAGTAGCTAGTGTTTTATGGCCGTGCAGCTTCCGCCGTATTTGATCCGCACTCACCCCAGAACCGCAGAATGAGCACGCCCTGACTTACAGGCACTTTAGGGGACAGGGGTTGGAGATAAATCGATGGCACCGGGGTATACACTTGCTTCATTGCTAAGACAGCAAACAGATAACTATGTGACATGGATCACTCTGGCTTGCCTATATACTCTGACTGATCACCGTGTACCCTCTGGTCGTGACAAGACCATTCCATGGGCTCCGGCCGTGCTGCCCATGCATTTCTCAATCAACGTATGCCGCCGACTGCTTGGTCTCTCTACCCACTCTTCGCCGTACCACATGTTGCACCCCTACAATACGCACGCCACTCCCTTGTGCCTGGGTTAACGAAATTTCTGCAAACCGACATTTACTACTGCGCAGTTGGCAATTCAACTTGCTCTCACGTCACTAATAGTTGTGCGGCAGCTAAACTTGCTGCTCCTGAAAATTCGGTCTATATATGTAATGTACTTTCTAATCACCGTGTGGCTGCTCAGGCTCTGTCAGTAACAACCTATTCATCCCCAGATCATCGATGTCAAGCGAGCAGTCACCAACTGAGTTGTACTCAGGACGCTGGCACCTGTGGTGTAAACTGCTGTGAGCCTGCTGAAATCTCCTGATGACCATACTGTCTCTATGGTGTCATGCCGCAGTGAAACAGTTGATCTCCTCCGTTGTTGCAGCAGTTACCAAACAAACCGACACCGACGTTATCTGAGATTCCAATAGGAAACAATCACTGGGCGACAAAGTTTTACCTTGCATACCTACACCATTCTCTATGATTTATCTCCTTCTATTTAGCTATAAAAATGAAGGGGTAGGAGGCATGCTTCGCCTTGGCTCAGTCAATAAAGGCACTTTTGCTAGCGGCCGTTCTTCTTACTCGTTCAGGTCTCATTTCAGTCGTGTAAGGTTACGCCTATTCGTCTCCAGTATTAGCTCGCTTGTACGTCTCATTAGCTCGCAATGTTATGGATTCGATAGTTTACTCTGCACGCGTAGGGCACTATTTGTGGATAATGTTTGTCCGTTCCGACTACGAGTCAAACCATCTAGGACGCGTTATAACGAGAGAGCAATTGTGAGTAGGAATACCGTTTCGGGTCATCAGGGTAACTCAGACTGGGACCATCTGTATTACTCAATGTGGCGAAGTTACTACGTCCGAGGCGAATCGGAAGCGATATAAACCGTTGGCTGATACCAGCCGCCTGCAATGCCATGCGGTCATTCAGACGCTTAGTGATTGCAAATAAGACGCTGTGTTCACCTGGTGCTGTGTCGTGATTTTTAATCCAGTATAAACTGTAACCAGCACCATCCTCGATCAAGTTATCTTCGTCTGCAAATATGGTCTCATTCAGCGCCACGCAAGCTCCCTGGCGACTGTTAGGTCACTGACTGATGTCCCGATCTTGCAGTGTACGCGCATTTCAGTACCTACTCTTGTTGTTTAAAGTGCTGGCCTACGGCATTATTTACCCATAGATGTAGGTGATTGAGACGTACTCGGATTTGTCACGGCCATGGGTCGGGATGAAAAGGTTGATTGGGGTGAAATGAATGCAGAGACAGGTGAAATGGGTGCCCACCGATAAGATGCATGAAGCTAAGACCGGCTATACGTTCTACTGGGTGGGAAAATCCACCTCAGCACAACGTGAACTTGGCATCGGATTTGCACTATCCGATCGGTTAAATGGTCAACTGGTGCGGAGCCGACTGCCTCAGCTCACAATTGATGACTGCTCGCCTACGAATCGGAAGAGGTAAGTTTGCCAATTTTATAAGCACGTGTTATCTTGTGTTATCCGGATGATACGCGTGTTCAATTCTACACCCAATTATCCTGTATGCTGAGGAGCGACCGACTATTTCTCATGGGTGATTTCAACGCGCGTTGGGTGTGATGCATCCGTGTGGAGAGATGTTATCGGTCCACCTGGTATTGGTTCAAGGAATGCGAATGGTGACCGGCTGCTCACACTGCGTGACACTCACGGCCCTTGGATCACGGACATTCGGTTAGCACTGATTGGACGCACTCACAGAGTGGTCACGCTCACCTACTTGACTATCTCATCGTACGTCAGCGTGACATGAGGGAAGTGTGCATGGCACGTGTACTACGTGGAGCTGAGTGTGGCACTGACCACATATTGGTGCTGACCAAACTCTACATGCATGAGTGGAAAACTGCGTACAGTATGCCTACCACGAACCAGAGGCGTAAATTCCACGTTTTCTCTCTGTGTTGTGGAGCATCGTACTGAGATGGTGAAGGTGCGGCTGCAAACCTTGTGATGTTGAATGCATAGCCACAGTGAGCGACCAGTGACACCACATTTGCGACTACTTGACAGCTCCTGCCGCGGAGGCTATCTTGCGCACAAATGGCAAACGGCCTGATTGGTTTGATGACAACAATGCAACGATTGACGCATTGGTGTCTGAGAAGAATGCAGCAGTTGTTGTAGATGGGGCGGACACCAGTGACTTGGGGAAGAAGAATCAGTTTCGCAAAATTCGACGACGACTGACCCGAAAGCTCTGTCGTATTAAAATTGCATCGTGAATGAAGAAGGCGAAACAGGTGGAATGCTAAGCCTAACGTCGCCAACACAGGGAATTCCCTGACTCTTGGAGCCGCCGAGGACGCTAATCGAAGGTAGCTCAGGCGCTACCTGCACACAGACTGTAGACATAATGCAGACCTGGCGGAAACACTTTGACTGTCTCTTGAACAACCGTTCGGAGATCGACTGGCCTACATTGAACGGTCTTAAGCAGTACGATGTGAAGGCGAGTCCGGGGGGACACGCCGACACTGACTGAGACTCAGACAGCGTTTGCTCAGCTGCGAATTTTAAGCGTGCCGGGGCCGACAGGATCCAGCCTGAGGGATTGAAACACGGCAAACCTGCGTTAGTGACTGCGCCGCAACAGCAGGTGCAAAGCGCGTAGATTGAGGAGGAGTTGCCTCCTGACTCGAAGGATGCGCTTGTACTCCCACTGTACAAGAGCAAAGAAGGCAAGCAATGTTGCACGAATTACCGTGGTATAAAGTTGCTGAGTTGTGTGAACAATATGATTGCCAGAATCCTGCTCAATCGCCTCATCAGTCAGGTTGTGGAACTCAACGTGGTGGAAGAGCAAGGTGGATTCCTCTCGGGTCACAGGAACATAGCTATGGTGTTTGTAGTTCAGCAGCTGCAGGAGGAGTGCAGAGAGCGACCACTGTCATTATACTCACTGTTTGTTGATTTCACCGAAGCACTGGATAAGGTGAACCGCGAGGCATTGTAGTTAGTATTGGGTAACTGGGGTTGTCCGAGTAAGTTTGTAAGTGTAATTGAACGTGTGCACCGTGGTATGCGGCCCAGGTGAAACTGTGTGGAGTGACCTCGGATGATTTTGCAGTTGTTTTTTTTATCTTCATACCATAATGTCGTGTGCGTTTGATGCGGCTTGTACTTACGGTGTTGGTGTGGAGCACCGTGTTGATGGTGGGTTGTTGTACATCCATCGTTTCGGTGCGAAACCCTTAGTGTGCTATCCGTACGTTGTTGTTCGCTGAAGACTGTGCGTTGTCTGCACATGGCGCGGATGAATTGCAGAATATAACTAGTTCACTGTCTTCGAGTGCATCTAAATTCGGGCTCACCAACAACACAAGCACAACTGTCTGTCTCGTTTTGCCTTCACCGGAATAGCAAAATGCAATGCTGCCGCAAAGTAGCGTCAGTGATGACGTAGTGGAAACCACTTCCCGCTTCTGCTACCTTGGGAGTGGGGTTTCGAAGGACAAGCAAACATACAGTGAACTTCGTATCCTCGTCTCGAAGGCAGCAGCTACATTCAAGAAGCTTGGGTACTGAGTGTGGGATAACCACCAGCTTACCGCTTGCACGAAGCTGATTGTGTACAAATCCATGGTGTTGTCCGTTCTTCTATACGGAAGCGAACGTGGACGACGAACCGGCGAGATGTGCGATATCTCGAACGATTCCATTAACAGTGTCTGCGACAGATTCTGCGCATCAATTGGTGCAACAGATTTGCAGACATGGTGTTGCACTGAACTGGAATATATGCAGTGGACTGCATACTTTTGCTGAGAAACCTGAGGTGGCTTGCCCATGAGTGCCGTATACATTTGCCTCGGATACCGAAGCAGCTGTCATGTGGTCAGCTGAATGTGGGGAAGTGGCATTTAGGGAAACCGAAGCACCCTTAGCAGGACATGAGCAGCGTGAACGTATCACGTTCTAATATTGATTTCAGGTGTTGCGAATCAAAGGCGGTTGATCGGCGTGCATAGCGCGATCTGATGCTGTAGGCAATTGCTGAGCGGTAGGAGAAATTCCTTGTGCAAGCGAAGTAGTAGGGGCAGGTGCAGAAGCAGCAGACGCAGATGGAGTGTACTCCATCGACGTCGAGCGCTTGGTGCTGTAGTACGTGCGGTCCTGAGAGCGTGAGTCAGGCAGGTCTAGTGAGCTACGAGCGTGGCCACCCAGGACTAGTATCGAAACGACGACCGGTCCTGCTTAGAAGGTAAGCAGAACCAACGCAGCGTTCGTAGAGGCCATACATGCGCTTCCATTCGATTTGCTAACGGCGTGCTTGTATGCTGCTTCTTTTGTTTCAGGTGATTGGTTTGCTATGTTGTCTTAATGCTTATTTTGTCACCACATTTTAATGTCTACCGAACTAATCTTTGATGAAATTGTACATGTCGCTTAAACGAAAGGTGGTTAACTTTGTTTATTTTTGCTCGTTTGTTGCATTTCTGCTCTCTTGTCTTGCCGTTTTGAATTTATCGCGGAATTGTTGAGAAGTGAAATAATTAAAAGGCTAATTTAGCCGCATTATGTCGGCATACTTGCATGCTTTATTCGATTAGTTTTATTTTTAATCGTCATTGCAAATTATTGATTGTTGCTTGACATCCCCAGTGTGGCTGCGATTGATGTGCATATTGACAAGGTACCTACCTGCCTAATATCCTCCACCTCGATTCTGCTGGCTCCAGACGGCTGTGATTCGTTGCTGGGAGGAACGGGGTGCACGGTACTCGTAGCCTTGCTAGGCTCAAAGAGTCGTTCTAGGCTACTGCTCAGTCACCGCCATGCGTAAATCTGACACCTATAATTCCCCACATAGATAGACAGGAGTGCTGCTAGTGTATATGTTACAGGAGTGTGGGTCGGCTCCGTTGGTGAAACGTGACACCTATCCAAATGCCATTCGGTCTTATGCTTTCGTGGTTACACTAGATTGTATGGATGGAGCAATGGGTGAGTGACTAACTTCGATTGGATGTCTTTTCTGTGTGACTGCGTGTGATGTAAATGTTGGCAGTGCGATAACACACCCTTATTCATCGCATCGATTAGTCACTTTATGTTTATGAGATTTCATGAATCCTATCAGTTGCATTGCCTTCGTGATGGTTCTTCCATCTTGGATAGGCTACCGTTAAGCCACCGTCTTGAGAACGGCCGAAACATATGATACCCCGAATTTCAAACCGACTGCTTATTCAGTGAGTTTAGGCCGGTTTCGAATCATGCATATCTTTTATTCACACACCTGGAAGTTAGGTAGGTCTGCGAGTAAGTAGATGGGAGCTGTTCTATCATCTACTCGTCGTCACTTTCAAGATAATCTGTGGTGACAGATAAGCTTGAAAACCGATACTGTCAACACTTAGTGAATAAGCGACCTATGTTAAAAGCGATTATATGACGGTTTTTAGCTTGAGTTCCAGTTAGTTCTCAAGGATCAAATATTAGAGGTTGAATAATTCCATTCGAATAATATTCACCCTAAATTCCAATCAGCACTGCCTTCCAAAACGAATGTGTTTGCACAAGTAATTCATTAATTTCCTAGTTTCACCAAGTCAGGACTATTGTGCAAAATATTTTGGTTATGTACCTTTCCTAGAAATATTTATTGTCAGTTTGGAGACACGTAAAGTTCCCTATTGTTTGCTCTGAATTCAGTTAACAGGTCCCATCACTCACTGGCGGTTTAAATCTATGTAGGGGATACAACCTGTAATTGTCATACGGTCAGAATGCGTAACAACGCAAAATGATTTGGTACTTGGCTGTAACGAAATGACCTTTACGGTACAACACGCAACTGGTGTACTGAGTGTACTGAGCAGCTTCTAGTGCCGTCAACATGAACTCGTGTTAATAAGCTTGACCTAGGGTTAGGCTTCTGACTGTGTTCAACGTTACGTACTGATGTAATCCGTGTGCCATGATGTATTCATCCCCTCAAATACATTAGTGCCAAGAAAGACGCTTCTCCGGCTACAGCGTTTGCATGGAAAACAAGAGAACTAGATAGAACTATTTAACTGACATTTTGAAATCTCAGTGGCTGATGTCCTCTCTGGTCTTGGTATGCCGTCAGTCCATTATTGTGGACAATGTTGGCACATTGATGAATGTATATGTGCGTGAGCGGGTGAAGATACTTGAGAGCACAGAGATAATGTTTAAGTATTGACTGAAAGAATGGAGATGGCGAGTTGCTCTTCACCTTGTTGGCATGCGGAACATATACCCGCATTTGAACGACTATCTTCCCTGCGAATGCTAAGCTGCGCTGCTTCTCAATGAGCAGTTTGTCGCTCGACATGATAAGTGTTGTTTCAAATCGCCTTATACCTGAAAGGCTATCTTCCTGGTTGTAAACCCGCGAAAAGTCTATACTTAAGGCAGGTGTATACGCAAATGGACAACAGTAAGCAGAAATATTTCGCAACTCACCTGGCAACCAACACAGTGATGCAGGTATATCCGAGTACTTAAAGTGTAGGTTGCAGTTACGGAGTTACGGAAACATGCTTAATGGTGTTAAAGAGTGAGAAACTGGCACGCTTCTTATAACCGCTTTGCAATCCCATAGTAACAATATTAATAATAATAAGCATGCCCATCGATAGGTTAAACAAAGATTTTTATAAAGCAGTGGGATGTCGGTATTTTTGCAGTTATCCCGTGTACATTATAATATGTACGCTTAGCTAAATACAAGCACCTGCCAATTAAGGTATTTAAATGTCACTCAGCTGCCCTCCTTTATCCTGCTCTACAGGTTTTTGGGTTTACTGCATTCGTAACAATGCAATGGGTGCTCTTTATTAGGTGAGATTTAATGGCTACATACATTAACACGCACAGCTGAACACATTTGAGACCATAACAGCGAAGAACCTCCAACTTGTTAAGTTGGATGAACATATCTGTTTGCTGATTAGTAATTAAATGGTTTTCTTACATGGTCTATTTCAAAGGTACTTATGAATAAAACAGATACAGCTTTTTGCATAACTTTCTTTCTTTATACAATAAGTATTCTTATCCTGAATTATGATGGTGGCAGTTAAGGAATATAAAATAAACCAGGCAATCTGCTAACAGCACCGAAATCAGGACACATTCGTGTAGTGGATGAATGTCAAGTTACTCCTCTGTTGCATTGACTGAACTAACCGCTTTCGTTCACGATCAATAAATCAAACAAAATTAGCACAGTAGCAATATTCACAGTTAACGCAAAGGTTGAAAGGAGTATGCCACTTGCAACTTTACGGTAAATGTAAAACCACGGGACTGGCGACCTTTAGCAGCTAGTGCAAACACACGTAATGTGCGCCTTAGCTGTATGAACTGCACGAAAATGTGAATTATTCTAAGCAAACAATAATAAGGAGTGGGCATTTCCGGAACGTTCCTCTGTTTGGCTACCGACCCTAACAAACAGCGAGTCACTAATGTGTCTTAGCAAACTGGGAGAACTATAGTTGACAACCTTTTAAGAGATACAGTTAGGTGCACCTCGGAATTCCCAAAAGGCATCCCACAAAAAGATTCATCGCATTCACAACTTGGAAGGTGGTGTTGGCGTTAAAATGCTTGGTGATAGAATTGTAGCATATCCCAAGGAGCGGGTCCGAAGTGGGTACGAAAACAGGTGATAATGTTTCGCCGTGAGGTGCACACATCACACGGTAAACGAAAGTACTGAACTCATATTAACACATGCAAGTGAGGATGATCGTCGCCCGATTATCAGTATGCGAAATGAAAGGAGGGCAAGACTGACGCTCGGATGCACATTAGCGGAAGAGGTCCAGGAAGAAGTAAACACGACTTTGTGACCGTTAAATGGGTGACGATCTTGTAGTCTCGGTTCAACAAAACCCTTATCATTATCATTGGTCACACAGCTGTCATAACATCGGACTGAAATAGAACAGCCGGAGTTTATTGCCGTATAAAATATGAAACAGTCTTTGTTATTGCTATCTGTAAACAAATCGTGTTAACATTTGCAATCAGTGATATATATTCTTTTAGTAATGGTATACATGCGGTCTCTTCACTCATGTAGTCCACTTTGTCTCACTAAGTGACGCAAACGCATTGTTTTACATTTCGACGAGGTTATTTTTATCGCGACAGGGTTTTTGGTCTCTTTGTTACCTCATTGGAACTGCTGTATTGCGTGGGTTCCCGAAGACTCTAACGAGATACAGCATGTGGAGAGCAGAATTTTCGCTTCACCTAATCTCTGCGCTTGGCGCATCAGCAGCATTTACAATATTGTGATCTGAACCGAGTTACGTTGCAGATACCGTTATGCGCTACCACTTAGATGGCTGCATGAATGCGCATGTTACGGATAGCCTATGGATTAAAATGCTTTGATCAAGATGGAAAGCAAAACAGATGGAGCATTACAAACATAACTTGAATCTAGGAACCCTTTTTAAATGTTGGATTCGTTTTGTTTGCCATAACCTTTACGAATTTTAGCCTACAAATTATTTTACACGAAATAACGTAAGCGCGGTTTATCAGAGAAACAGCTGGCGATAATCACTAGTATGGGGTGCATAGCTTTGTCCGTCGAGTCCCCGAGTTGACCGTCTGCTAACCATCTCAAACTGTTAAGGATAGCGCTCGATTGCAGCCGTTTATACCTACAAGCTTTCATTTGTGTTGTTTGGATCTCGACGTTTGTCTTAATGCTTTGTTTTGGTAGTTTTAACACCCGTTAACAATTGTTTATTGTGGCTTGTCACATATTCCTCCCCAGAGATTGACAATATCAGTTTCCTCCCCCTTGGTAGTTAATCGACATTTTCAAACCTGCTGTCTTCTTAATCTTTTGCACTCAAAGAACAGTTTAGAAACAGTGTTTACAATAGTATCGGGAAAAAGTTGGGCTTTTGTCAAATTCCGCTGGATCCAAATACTTTTAGATCACCGTTTTCCCGAACTACATCGTATCCATCTCCGGGTACTGACCAAATGTTGTTCATCACGTTTTGTGGTCCGCCCCTGGTTAATCTTCCGGCATTTTGTGTTTGGTAGTCCGTGTTGTACCTTGTTTTAACACGTTACTGTTTCCGTTGACTGCCCCACAGATATCAGCGCGTCGGTTTTACTTTTTTGCTTCTCGCTTTACACTGTTCTTGAAATCGGCATGTCGGATTCTCAGAATGTCGGCGCTATTTTGTTTTCGGCTGAATTGGACAGTGGTCTACTGCTGTTTATGGCAGTATAGACGAATCTGGTAGCATGCAGTGCTATGTATGTAACTTCCGGTGGCATGAGACCTGTACTCATTGGAACTCTGCCTGATATGCAATAACGTCCACTCGCAACAGCTCGCTGTTCAATTGTGCTAAATGCTGTAGTCGCCGGTCTGGACGTCTTGTTGTGACAGATGAGGCAGCAAGCAATGTCTGATTTGGTACCTAGCAAATGTGATCATTTCATTAGTACAGAAACGTAGTAGGGGGAGGTGAATGTTATAGGTAGAAATTTGTCACATCTAGGCTCACTCAGACAGCCACCACAAGCCCGGAAAAGCACTGTATGCACATTTCATCCCTTCGGGAATCGTCAGCAATGCACATTCCATCGGACTCTTGGTAGGGCTCGAACCCGCAACTCGACTGCTGCCAGTCCGTGGTTGAAACCACTGAGCTACGCGGGACGGCAACGACCATCGTAAATCAGTTACCAGATGTGAAATGGCGCCGCTCACTATCCACTGACTTACACGTTACTGCCGGACAGAGGACAGCTTAGCCCCACCACCAAGGGAGGAGCTTACCAAACTTAAGCCGCCAATTAACGTACGGCATTATAAGCAGTTTGGTCTGCGTACTGATTACAGAAGAGTAGTAGGGGGTTGCATGTAACCAGTACGCAGAGTAAACTGCTTATAATGCCGTACGTTAATTGGCGGCTTAAGTTTGGTAAGCTCCTCCCTTGGTGGTGGGGCTAAGCTGTCCTCTGTCCGGCAGTAACGTGTAAGTCAGTGGATAGTGAGCGGCGCCATTTCACATCTGGTAACTGATTTACGATGGCCGTTGCCGTCCCGCGTAGCTCAGTGGTTTCAACCACGGACTGGCAGCAGTCTAGTTGTGAGTTCGAGCCCTACCAGCGTCCGATGGAATGTGCGTTGCTGACAATTCCCGAAGGGATGAAATGTGCATACAGTGCTTTTCCGGGCTTGTGACGGCTATCTGAGTGAGCCTAGATGTGACGAATTTCTACCTATAAATTTCATCATTCTCCTGACCGACTCACTCATGAATACACTTGAAGCTTTTATCGATGTCGACACATTGGGCGGTGCCACTCGGCCAATTTCACTTGCAATCCTTGGCAATCCACCTGATCTGATAACTACCGTATTGAGGACTTCCGATACCTAGCTTGACACTAATGGGACTTCTGATGGCCTGTTCGACGCCGCCCAAATCGAGGCCTAATTTAGGCACCAGCGCCCACTAAAATAAGGCGGAATTGGACTGAGTCCGTAAAGATCCCCGCAAAGACCGAGATGACAAAACCCGCGAAGGTGCTGGAGGTGGGGCGAAAATCTCTCACCTAGATGACCCAAGCTACTTCGGCGAAAGTACGTGCAGCGCAACCTTCTGTCAAACTGATCGAACCTGGCTTAGAACAGAAAAATGACGGGGAGAATACGCCTCGTCGAGATGGTGCTTTTACGGATGGAAGCGTTATCTTCCGTAAGGTGCTGAATCTACGGCAACTTAACTCAGATAACGCATGCTAGATGACCTCCAGTGGTTCAAACTGTGTACCAGCAAGTTGCTTCCACTTAGTTTCCCTGGGGTTACTGTCGGAATTCTGACCAGATTGGGAAGGGCCCTGCAGCTACACGAAATCGGCGACTCAGACTACCTCGTGTTGCACTTTTTACTCTCGAGAAACGTAAAGTGTTACTGCCTTTTGCATTCAAACGCAAGGGTAGTAGTTAGTGTTCTCGCAGATCTTCCACTGGTAGATAAGCCGCAGTTGAATGTGGCCATCAGACCTCAACAACAATGGGCGGCTGGTGAACAAGGCCTCCGTCTTTTACGTTTGCAGGTGGTTAGGCGGAGATCAATGGATTTCCCTACAAGTATCTGCACCGGTAGCCCATGATCCAAAGTTGGCCTTATCGGGTTTCTTCAGGTGGTACGTAGTTATATGCATAGCCTGTGGAACAAAGTATACTAGGTGGGTCTACCTGTGGGCAAACCACGTCCTAACATATTTGATTTCACTGAAACATAGTTAACCGCGGATATCATGCATGATAAAGTACCTTTACCAGGCTGCGCTTTGCTTAGAAATGATCATTCAGTTAGCCGTCAAGGCGGAGGCGTCATTACTTGTGTGGACCATAGACTCGACGTGTTGAGAACTTGTGTGAATCAAATTGGTGAAGCCATTGCGACCGTGTGTAAACCTGCTTCTCTCAGTTTGCAGTTGTACTGGTTTATCCAAGTCCTGGAAGTAGCTCCAAAGAGATGATAGGGTTTATTCCTACTCAGGTTGCCAACAGTTGTTTAGTGCTGGAGGACTTCTGACTCCCTGAAGTATGTTGGGATGAACTATCTTACAGTTTGGAGACGGGTGTCTTTGGCACGGATCTCCTCGGGCTGAAGTTGCAAGTGCCTCTGCATCAGTTCGAGGAACTCCTGACTACGTACATGCGTAACAAGTTACAAGCTAACTTAGACATTCTTTTTCCGAGTTCACTAGAGTTCGCGAGAATACATCCGGCTCATATTTCCGGACCAGCGCTCATGTCTGTATGTCCTTTCGATGTGCGCATTTTAGGTACCATCAGGCTACTGATGAGGTGTGCCCAAATGCTTGGCTGGCAAACTTTAACGCAATGCGAGCCAAAACTTCATCTTAACCTTATACGATCTCTGGGAGTGATACTGTTCAGTCAGCCTAGGCGAGGTTTAATGCATATTTCACCGAAGTTTTTGCTCCTCACATCCTACTCGTGAAGAAACGGGAGTCACGGGTGCATCCGCCATGTATAGGTTTCACACGTAAACACCTTTCAGGAAGCGACCTAAGTTCTGGCGAACTAATTAACCTTCCCCATTAAACAGTACCTATGAAAGCTATCGAGAGGCTAGAAATCAACATAAGCAACATCACAGAACTGCTCATCCCTAAAACGCGAACAGTTTAGTTGACGCAGACACGACTAATCTCAAGAAGTTTTTGCGTACGCAAAGCGACGCAGTAGTGCAAACTGGTCTAAACCAGTGTTACTGCGAGGATGTAGGATCCGTGTGCCTATCGAATATGAGATGGTGTGCATAACTAGCCAAGGGTATTTTGGTGTCTTTCCTCCTTTCACCGCTCTACCACAGGTTTTGGCTATTCTCAAGGGTTCCGGACGATTTCTGACTAACTGAAATTAGCAGAACGGAGACTCAGGCCTTCGGGCTATTGCAAGGGCTAATGCTTCAAAATCTTCTAACTTCGATTCAGTTCAACCGAAGCTGTTGCATGAACTGGCCGCTGCATTAAATTATTCTCGTACACACATCCTTACAAAATCATAGGCCAGTTATGCCCTACCTTCAGAATGAAAGAAGCCATCATCTCTCTGATTTTTAAAGGCAGTGACATTAATCACCCCACCACCGACCTGTCAGTATGACAAGCATATTATTCAAGTTGCTTCAGTAACTGACAAGAAATTCGTTGGAGAACAACCAGAATAAATTTAACCTCCTCAGTGCTGTGCAACACGGGTTCCGTAAAAAATTTACGTGCCAAACTAATTCACTCATTTAAGCTGGACTAAAGCACCGGACAGTGGCCGCTCTATGTACGTGCTATTCGTAGACGTTTCGAAAACCTTTTTACTGTCCTAATTTACGGCTAGCACTAAAGTTGTGGTCTCATGGAATGTCTGGTGGCGCCCTTAAATGGGTATCTGCTTTTCTGGAGAGGACAGAACAGTGTATACGCATGGGTCAAATCCTCTCGTTTAGGCAAGCTGTTCTTAATAGCGTTCTGCATGGCTCGGGTCTAAGGCCGCTGCTTTTCGTTATTGATGTTAACGACTGACCACAGGAACTTATGTACCGTCGCTGTTACTTGTTTGTGATCTCAAGCTCTGAAATGTTGTGGATATACCTTGGGTTCTGAGGCAATTCAGAGCCCCCTAGATAGGCTCTTTTATTAGCCAACCTTACAGGGAATGCCTGAGGATAATATGAAACGTGCTGTTTTCCGCATCGGAGCGGATAATATCCAAAAGAATTATATGGGTGGTGGGAGTGAGCTTCCTATTTTCACTATGCATGTCGGTCTAGGTCTCTTACACGCTTCGGCCCTTCACCCAGAGGAAATCGGAAGAAAACTTTGTAGAGGGTTTCTTATGACGTGGTTTATTCGCCACGTATTCGGAGACTCAACGGTCTATATGTTTTAAGGATTTTCCCGGTTTTTTGCCATCTCGCCTGGAATACTTTATCCAGACTCGTTCACCATGTCTCGCAGGGGACCAAATGGGACTGAAGAGGACTTTGTGTGTGGGTACAGGGTTAGTGCATTATTTACGGGAACAAGCGTATCCCGAACGTTTGCTCAGTTTGGGAAGGTACTCTTCGAACTATAGAGGATTTAACACGGAACTGATCAGCAGTTACCGTATTCAAACGAGTAAGTTCGGTCCAGACTTGTCCTGGCAATTCGCTGGCGCTGAGTTGCCTAGTCTCCGCGGCCCCAAGTTGTAGTTGCACCAATTTCCTTCTGACTGGGTTCGGACGAAAACTCCTTCGTCGCACCAAGTTAATGAACGCTGAAACCCGCTTTTAGAGCGTCTTGTTAGGGTAACTACGGTTGCGAGATTTGAGTGTCAGTTAGATGCTCCTGAGTGGCAGTACTAAACTTTTACATTCTCCCAACCGCCTCGTACATACAACATTTCTTTGTTCATCTCTGAATTTCCCATAATTCCTTGGTAGGATCATTACTTTATTGGCATTCTTCTTCTTGCTTCCTGAATTCACAATTCATTCTTCCTTAGTTCACGTAACTAGCCTGGCAAGGATTAGAGGTGCAGCATGTATCTGCAGTAACTGGTTGGCCAGGGTGCGATGCGCTCTCTGTTTTAGCTTTGTTCAATTCTCAAGTTGCTCTAGCAGTTTTTGGTTCAACACTATGAAGTAGAAATTAACTTTCATTGATTTAGCTTGTCTCTTCGCTCCCAACTGATCTTGAAACTGAACTTGACTATCTCTCATTAGATGTATCTGACTGGTGTTTTATGTGTGTGCTCTGTTATTGGTTAGCTCAGTCCGGGGTTTTCCGTGTATTGACTGACCTAGACTGGTGAGGGTATCGTTATGGAACCCTCGCCACTGGATCCGAACTGATGCAGACTATTCTCCAATAGCGACAGATGCAGCTTGAAAGTCGCAACAACAATTAGCTAAATTATTGCCACAGAAGTTGAACAGCCAAACGGAGTCTACAGGACCAGTCACACGGCCTACCGTAGAGGTCACTGTCGCATCAATTTAACATTTCGTGTTCGGTGGAGTAACAGACGTCACGTTTCAATCGTGGATTCAGAAATATGGAAACACTTTCCGCAAGTAGTTATCCAACCAGGATGACGGCTTATGTTGCGAAAACTAGGTTCAATCAAAAATAACCGCTACACTAATTTCTCTTTGCCCAAGAATCCTAGATGTTTGAGCATTGAGGAAACAATGAAGACTTTGATACAGCTTTTCTAAAAGCAGGCCTCTGTCTTCAGTGGTTGTTACAATCGGTTAAAATTGACCATACGTGATAAGCATGGCGTTGTCACCAAGGTTGGAATCGTGAACACGGAATACGAGGGTTTCAACCTTGACATTAGAATATATGATCCATTTTTGAGCCTCGCTTTTGTGTGTAGTCCTCAGTACTATCCTGATACGGATGCTCATATACACAATCCTAACAAATTAGAGTAAGTATCACAAATGATGCTACAGATCCTCGCGGTTAAATGTCAAAGTTTGCTCAATTTGCTACATAACGTCAAGACGACAGAACATGCTGAGTCCAGAAGAGAGTCCCAGGATCGTCTCACACTTGCTTGTTGCTAAGTATTGAACCGTAATGCGTCCGCTTAGGTACCACCTCCGTTAGTTGAAACTGTGAAGGATAACATTTTGCAAGGACTTGCACGTACAAAAGGCACCATTTTCAAAAATGCAAACGATTTGGGTAGGAAGAAACAGATTGTTGTGCAGTTGATGACTTCAAACACGCGCTTGCTTCAAAAGTGTACGCAGAATCCAGTTTTGGATGGAAGGTCGCACGAAGCGAAGACAAAAGAAATTCTGGTGACATTCAGCGTAAAAGTTCTTGGTAAGAGTAGGTGTGTGGGCGTGAAGCCCAGTTATGTCTCCGTATTTCTACAGCTAAGTACCGCTTCTGCTAATATAATAATTACGCGGCCGACATAGACGAGCATTAGTGGGCCATTAATTAGGCCTACAAATCTGACAGACTAGAATTCCTCTGGAATACCTCTGTGATTAGACGGCGAGATTGATTGTGAACCAAGTTAGCGATCTGTAACTAAGAACAGCGATGTAGTACGGGTAAAGAACGATGTTTAACAAGTCTTGTGGGTTGGAAAGTATTTGGAAAAATGCGGTTAGATGAACTCATTATAGTGTTTACATCTAGACGCACTTAAAGGGGCCGAGATGTTCACGTGCTAATAATTCTAAATCTATCTGGTTGGAATTTTAAAAACAGCGCTGTTTTGCGTCATATAACTGAATGCAGATAATAACTGTTCATTCCCAAACGAACGAGGCGCGTCATAATATGGCATGAACAACAATTTAACAGGTAAACATGTAGCGGAATCGTTCGGTAGCTATAAACTCAGGTTCTTCCCCCCTCGGGAAATTGCCGGAAGGAGGCGAATAAATGCACGAAATCTACTTTTATTGTCTAAAAGTACAATCCAGCTAGATCAAAATGCACCATTCTCTATAGGGGAAGAGGTGTGTTTGCCAACGCAGACTATTCGAGGTAGAAAGCCGGGAGCTCGCGAAGTGGAATTCTTCTGGGTGACTGGAGCACACGTAGTCACCGTTCCGACAGGCAAGGTTCCTACGTTGCCTTGGTATAAAAGGAAGCTATATTGTTATAGTATTTTACACATCGTACTCAGACAAACAGGGCAATCCCAGGTCGCTACACAGCCCCTTACTAGAAGTGAACGTTGGGTGATCTTTCGATCTATGTGGGGACTGTCCGTCATCGGCCGGTCTTCTACGAGACCACGTGGTGAGACCTAATGCAGCTGCTGTGAGAGAAGGGACACGTTCGGACTCTAGCTGGCTCCCCACTTGTGTCCTCCTTAAAGGCGCCGATAAAGGAAAAGGGAGAACATTCGTAGTGCGCGGTCTCTTGTGTTTGACCACGAGTGAGTGCTCTCCGATTCGCATCCTGGAATGGAAAACAGTGGAGGTCAGTCATGCAAAATTGGTGACAGCAACGAATGGGAACGTCACTTACCAAAGGGGTGGCGAAGACTTTAAGGAACAACTTTTATCAGCTATTAAATAAGTTTCTTCACCTTCCTTCTGGTTTTCAAAATCCTTTGCGTAACTTTTGTGTTTTCGAAACCTGTCTTTTTATTGTGGTTTTCGAAAAGTATTGACTCAAAGAAACCTCCTGAAAACACTGTTAAAAGTAAAAATGCTAATTCAGCGTTCTAACTAACGTGATGACCAGTGAACCAGACGGCTAGACCTATTAACCTATTTAGCCTAGGCGGAGTAGCAAGCCCCGGTCGGCCGGTTTCCAGTTGAAGGTTTGCTGTCTGTAGTGGGCATTTCCTCCTTTATGGATTGAGTCGATTCGTCAGAAGACGAAGGATTGGAGTCGTCGGTCGACTCTGGTTTAAAGTGAACAGCTTTGAGACGGTCGATGGAGACAGTTTCTCTCTTGCCGTTGCGTTTGATGACGAGGAAGCGATCATTAAATTATAGGATCTTGAGTGAACCTTTGTAACGTCGTTCGGGTTGGTTGTGTAGATCATTCACGCATATGAAGGTAAACGGTCAAAATTGAAGATTTTAGGAGCTAAAAGCTTGCAATGCTATTCACCTACTTAGGAAAACTCGTTGCAAAGCTTGCTCGTGTCTAGTTGCACGTCATACCGAGGTGTGTTTGGACTCTCGGAGAAGAAGTCGCCTGACAGCCTGAATGGTTGTCCATAAACCAGTACTGCTCTGGATGTTTCGAGCTTGACTTTTATTTCTCGTCGAATGCCGGGTAGTACTAGTGGCAAGACTTCTGTCCAACTGAGCGATTGGCGACACTTAGTGAGGCTAGAAACTGTCGGTGAAAGCCTTCCATTATTCCGTCTGTCTGATGATGGTAGGCAGTTGTCCGAATGAGTTTACACCCGAGGACTTTGAGCAGATTGTTGAAGGGCGAGAATTCGAAGTACGGACCACGGTCGGTAGTCGCAGTGACTGGGCAACCATGTGGAGCAACCCAGCGCTCAACGGTTGTGCGCGTGATAGTCTTGGCTGATACATCGGAAAATGGGATAGCGTCAGACCAACGAATGGCGCGATCCACTATAATCGCTTTGTAGACCATACCCTGGGACGGCGGCAGTGGTCCAACCAGGACGTGATGGTCTTGGGAGAATCAAATAGACACTAACAGAAAGCGTCCAATCAGGGCGGCAATATATCGATGAACTTTCGCTCGTTGGTAAGTCAAACAATTGCGTAACCAGAGTCTGACGTCGCGCCATGTGTTGGGCCAGACATATCAGTCGGTAACCATCCTGACTGAATCACGGACACCAGGATTTACGATGCTGTACAACACATCGCTGACCTCCCGACGGAAACCGGTTGGTACAAGTGTACGTGGACAACCAGTACAGACGTCGCAGACTATTGTGCCTGTAGACGCAGTGACCAGTTTCATCACTAACTTTAGCGTGGAATTGTCGCAGAATGCCATTAAGTCCTTTTTGGTCTGTGAGCGGATGCCACAGCTGCCAGACAGAGAAAGTGATCCGTCGGAACCTGAGAGTTTACTCTTGAAAGCGTCTGCTCCACGAAGTTGTCCTCGCCAGACGCTTTTTGGATGTCTGTCGAAAACTGGGAGAAGAAATTCTGAGGACGGACTTAGCGCAGAGTGTCGAGGCGATGGATTCTGGAACGCGTAAACCATTGGTTTGTGATCGGTGAAGCTCCTAAAATGATTAGCTTCAAAGATACGACGGAAATGGCGAATGGCGGTGTAGACGGCTAATAACTCGCGGCCAAAGGTGTTACATTTTGTCTCGGCTGTCTGAAGACGACAAGAAAATAGTGCTAGTAATTGCCAATTCTCTTGAAAAAACTGCTGTAGGACAGCGCCAGTTGTGTTTCCAAGGCGTCGACGGCTACACTGAGCGTTCGAGTCAAATTGATGGAGCATAACGGCTGATGCTAATGCTTCTTTGCTGACTATTAACGGTTTTGGTGCTTCAGGCGTAAGATCAGCTTTACCGTTGTTGCCCCCACGCAGAAGATCCGTGAGCGGTTGCACAAGCTCGGCGCAGCGTGGTAAGGATCGGCGATATTAGTTGACCATGCCATTGAAGCGTCGAATGGCGGCGAGCGTCGTTGGACGAGGAAAGTCACTAATTGCTTGGACGTTGTCCTACCAAGGGAGGACACCCTCGGAAGCAAGTTGGTGCCCGAGGTCCTCAGTGGGTATTTGCACGAAAATGCATTCGTCAAGTTGACGTTGAAGTTGTGTGCTCGCAGCCGGTCAACCAAGAGTCGTATGTGTTTTCGGTGTTCCCCTTCCGATGAAGTGGCTATTAAGATGTCATCGGTGAACGAAGTCGAGTCCACGTACGGCGAAGTCAAGTAAGCGTTGAAATGCCTGCGCAGCTTTTCGTAGGCCGAATGGAATTTGCAGAAACACCAACATTCCACCTGGTGCAATGACGGCGATTTTCGGTATGTCCCTTTGGCGACCGGAATTTCATGATAAGCTCGCACCAGATTGAACCTTGAAAACACGCGAATGCCGTGAAGACCGGTTGTGATATCCTGCTTGTGCTGAATCGGATATCGGTCCGGAAACGTTAGGCTGTTGAGAGCGCGATAACGACCATATGGTCACCAGTCTTCTGACTTTTTTGACACCATGTGAAAGGGCGAAGACCAAGGGCTGCTGGACTGTCGGACGATCCCAATCTCAAGGTTGTGCCAAATTTCGCACCGACGGTTTTGAGCTTGTCCGGAGTCAGTATTCAGGCTTTCGCGGAGACCGGTGGACTCTTGGCAAGTACGTAGTGCGACGTAGCTGCCGCTGCGGTCGTCAGTAGCGCCGCAGGTCGGAATAATTGTGGAAAACTCCCAAATAGCGACTTACGGACCGGTGAGCTGGCAGTAGTCTACACCGGACTGAGCTATGCTACATCTCTAGATCCTCCAGCGACAAAAAGTTTCGTTGTTTGATTGAAGAGCCGTTGTTGTTTAGACAAATAGGTCGAAGTGCTGAAGGATATCCTTCCTCATTATGGGGTTCTACACGGCAGCGGCGAGGATGTTCAAACCAAAGAAAATTCGCAGATCGAGATTTGAGCGTGTGCAATCGTTAACGGTAAACGCGAATGCTAGTCCTGTTGGCTGCGCGTAGAGGGCCAGTCCCCTTCCTTGTTAAGCCTTTAAGATCAGAAAGAAAAGCGCTGACTCCTGCGGCGGAATCAAAGAGTTAGAAAACTTTCATTTGTCAGGCAGTGGTAAAGAATAGACAACTACGTTACCCAGCTACGTCCGTCGCCCCCACTTGCTGGTCAGCCCGTTTTCCTTCACATTGCAATTGAAGAAACAGGGCGAGCGTCATCATCTGTCCAGCTGGCCACATTGCTGAGAATACCAGTAGTAGGAAAACGTTCTGAGAAGTGATTTTGACGGCCAAGTCGATCGAGCAGAAAGCTTAGGACTTGAGGAGTAGCCTCTGTAGCTACTCGCAGCAGTTGTGGAATCGCTAAACCTTTTGGTGAGTGTGAAAATCTGCGCTTTTTCCCGCGATACCGTTATCTGACGTACATCCTATTCTTGAAATCTGTCCATACTATTCCCAAACTTGGTAAGCGATATCAGCTATTAGGGGCAGTGGCGCGTGGGGACTTGCGCAGATTACGTCGAACATTTCAGGTGGCAATCTACTCCGCCTTATTCCCATACATAATGCAGCGTCTATTATTGGGGGTTGGCTAAGCTTCGCATCTTTCGCAATAATTGCGAAGGCCTGTCACCCAAATCTGTTTCACTGGAAAGATTTGTGACAAGCTGATGATCCGATTAACCTGTATGTTTGAGGACAGCAGCTTGAACTTCCTTATAGGGTCTCCATTCTGCTAGGAGATGCAGGATATCGTCTATGTAGTCGACGACGTGAGGAGGAAGCGCGGACACGACATGAGAATACTTGAAGCTTTCAGAGTTGATGCCACGCGATTCGAATAATGCTCCTAGCTGATCAACCTAATGGTTTCGGTTGTTCTCGCGAAATGGCGGTGCAGCAATGGTTACAGTATCAACCTAGTCGTCAAGATCTGCGTGACACGTAGCCATGGAGAAACAGATACAAAGTAAGAGATATAAAAACGAAAATATGCACAAAGAGTAAAAATAAATAAACTCGCCACAGGGTTTAACGTACCTATAAATAAAGTAGTAAACCCCTTACCGAGATTTCGGTCGGGGGGTCACCAGTTATAGCGGGATGGTTCGGTCGCTATATACTCAGGTTCGTTCCCCTTAGGAAATAGCCGGAACGAGGCGAATAAATGGGCAAGATAAACGTTTATTGACCAAACATACAATCCAGCTAGCTATAAAAGCACCGTACCAACGTTCTCTATAGGGAGGCGGTTTGGTCGCCAACGCAGGCATCGCAAGCACTGTTTGAGGAAAAAAGCCGGCAGTGGGAATTGGAATACATCTGGGTAACTAAACCACACGTAGTCATGTATTTAACGTAAAACAATTAAGCTTTCATGGTTTCGCGACCATGCATCTTATTCTTATTTGTATGTTCTGACGCTCCATCTGTTTTACTGATGAGACTTGGCGTTCACATTCGATTTTCCTGTGAGTTACGCGGTTCGTCTCTTCGTGCTTCGCTAATTGTCTTCCAGTGTTTGACAGCTGGTAAGTACACTTTGTGTTCGGCAGCATTTACTTCCGAGTACTCGGTATCCGTGCTTGGTCTTACTGGTAACCGTCGCTATCAGTAATTGAGTTCGGCTCTATAGTCAACGGCTTAACGTACCAGCCTTCTTCCTTACCTAGGCACAAGATGAAACCTCATTCTTATAGTATTGTACACATGATACCCATAAAAAAGGAGAATCTCCATTTCGCTACTGACGTTAACATAAACCTTCACTTATTGTAGCAAGTTCAAGTAATTCTTTACGGTGTCAGACTGGTATGCTGTGGTAAAATGGTCGCCGCAGTGAAACCATCCTCAGTTTTTCAGGTATAGGTACGTAACAAATATTCGGCATTGTTGCACCTTTTGTAAGTGGATAGTTCATCAGTTCGCTTGCATGGAAAGGTTTGTACCGAGGTATTTCAATGATTTGCGCAATAAAAAGCATAATGAATTTTCATCATTTTTGCTGTTTGTTAGAGAGCAGTGCTTCAGTATGTGGTGGGTTTGCGCCTGGAAAACGTTCTCCCTATAAAAAGCCACAAATATCCATCTAACAACACTGCTATGTGGCAGATGTGACTCGCCACCGAAATAAAGCCATTGCGCACTGCTAACCACTGGCAAGACCTCTGTAACTGAAATCTGTGAACACAGCGGCATATGAACCAAACCTCGTCCATTCGTCAAAAAATGTTTTACAAACGTTCTACCGGCTCCTTATGTACACAGAATAATGGATCTCAATCTCCTGAACTATTCGAGACCCCGCCCTGCATTCCTGTAACGGAAACACATAGATTTTACCGTACTTCCGCGCCACATAGTTATCTGACTCCACTTAACCTGCCCATCATCCTTGCGGCTTTCCCATATGAGAACTACGTATCGTTTATCCAACCGTGTATTTTGCGAACACTTTCCTCTGTCGCACGGTGTTTCGGTGGCTCTGACAACCACTTAATCACGCCCGTACTGGTGTGTCTCGTTTCCTGGAGAATAAACCTAGTTATTTATAACTATTTATTTACACAATATTTGGGAATTAAATAACAAGTTCCAATGGGTAAGGATAACAGCACTCCAAAATTGTTTCGTTAGCAGAAAGAATGTAAGGTACAATGGAACAATTGAACAATGGTATATGACGGGTAAAAAAGCATACACTTAACGAGTCCCGCAGGTTGGCAATAGAAATACTAACAAATTGGCAAACCACATAAGTGGTTGAAGTAAGGAGCGTCAGTGAGATAAAAGGTAGAAGTATAACAGTTTTAGGGGGATAAAGTGGTACGACTCAAAACTGGCTAAGAAATTGTTATCGTTGGTGATGGTAGCAAATAAAAATGGAGTACTCACCGGTTCGCACAGATTTACGACCGTGAATTTGGGGTATAAATCCAAAGAGGCTGGTCACTCTAAATATAAACAAGCGTTTTCATTCATAAAACAAAGCGCAGGGCGCTCAGTGCGGCGTCCAATCGTTTTTTAAACGTGTCTAATGTGGGGGCACAAACAACTGAGTTTGGAAGGGCGTTCCAGGGCCCGCAGACCCGGAGGGAGAAATAGGTTCTCCGACAGTCTAGACGACTGTACTGTTGGCTCAGCTTTAAACTGTTACCGCGAAGGTTAGTGTTTGGGCTGAGCTTCAAGATGTGGCGGCATATGTGGCTGGGATCGCTCAATATCTGGTACACTAGTATGAGGTCTCCACGAAGTCGCCGGTACCTTCCGCTGAACACTCAGAGTATCTCCAGTCGTTCCAGGTAAGGAGTGTGGCGCAAGCCCTTGACGATTTTCGTTGCTCGACGCTGTGGGGTCTCAAGCGCTGCAAGGTCACGTTTTAGCCAGGGTTGCCAGACCTGGATTACATATTCGACGTGAGGACGCACGTAGGCATTCAGCATCAAAGAGAAGATGGATGGATCCGAAATTCCGAATGCTCTTCGCAGGAGTCCAGCGTGCTGGTTTCCCCTTTTAGAAGCGGAAGCTGACTGTTTGGAACACCCAAGGTCTTCCTGTACCAGCACACCCAAGTCGCGTTCCTGAGTGGTGGTCTTCAGATCGTGTGCCCCAAGCTTGTAGACGTGGACTTGTCGATGGCGGATATGAACAACACGACATTTGTTCACATTAAACGGCAGGGCGTTTCTCACCGACCAATTCCAGGCCTCATTCAAGTCACGCTGTGGGACTTCATGGTCGTCCGATCGTTTTATCGCCCGCCCAACCTTGAGGTCGTCCGCGAAGAGTAAGAATATCGACGTAATAACTCTTACTAGATCGTTAATGAAAAGCAGGAACAAACGAGGCACAAGTACCGAACCCTGAGGTGCGCCGCATCAAACTCGAATCGGATCGGAAAAGGATGATCGAACTCTAACTTCTAAGTGCCGTTCAGAGAGAAAGTTACCGATCCATCCTAACAACGGGTCTCCGATACCGTACTGTTGGAGTTTAATGAGCAGGATTCGATGATCCAGGCGATCGAAGGCTTTCGAAAATTCCAAGAATGCAACACCAACTCCTGTTCCCTCATCGACAGTCTCGGTCCAGTTGTCACGAGCTATCAGCAGCTTCGTCGTACATGAACGATGTTGACGAAACCCATGCTGTTCTGGCGCAATTATGCCGTAGTTTTCCAAGTATCCCATTAACGCATCTGCTATCACCGCTTCCATGACTTTGGCGATCACAGGCAGAAGCGTCACAGGGCGGTAATTGGCAGGATCCGATCGACTTCCTGCTTTGTATATGGGCGTTATTACACCTTGTTTCCACCTCGAAGGTACGATGTTCTCATCGAAACAGCGCTGAAAAAATGCAGCTAGTGGTTCGGCCAAGTGGATGGCAGCTACCTGTAATGTTTTCGGGTGAATGTTATCGGCCCCGGGAGATCTGTGTGGACGCAAGGATAGCAGCTTTTGCAGCACCATTTCTGCAGTGAACGTGAAGTTGGATAAAACGGACGGTGGGGTAACTAGTGGCGGAATATACGTCGAGGCTTGTACACCTTGGAGCATCGTCACTAAGGTGGAGGTAAAGTCTGTCAGTAGATGGATGCATGGCTAGTTATACGTATGCTGTAACGGGACGTCTTAACATTTCTGCAGCAATCCGATCGATTATTGTCAACATGCGCCAAGTGAAGTGATCATGAGGTTAGACGGCATAATGTAGCGTAGTTGAGTTACGGTGGCCAGAGTCATTTTCATCTGCGTGGAACACAAGAGAGGCTTGGCCGTGGACATGAAACGCACCTATATGAGTATGTCTGCGTATGGTTCATCGTTGCTAATGACAGTAGTGCCGACTATCCAGATTTTGGTACTCATTGCGGACGCTTTACGCGCTTCGCGAGGTTGACCATGCTAGGGCTCTTCTTCAGGAATTGGATAGTGGTTTCGGTAGAATAGTTTGCTGAGCATGTATACATTATTCTAATCTGGATGCGGTAAATCATCCTTAATGAATTTTGCTTTAAGACACTTTCTGTTTGTTTACTGCTCGCAATTTGATTTTTGAACATGATAATCGTCTGGGAGAGGGTGGATAGCGTTAATTTTGTATAAATGGCTTGGCAAGTATGCTTGAGCGGATAATGAATGTGCCGAGAAGGAGTCGCAAATAGCATGACATCGTTTCCTTTGGAAATCATCCACTGGCATGGTAGGCAGAGCAGTGCGGTTTGGTAACGTTAAGTAAGCAAAATGCTTGTGGTGATCTCTCCAAAAAGCATAATCCTTGCAGCAATATCTACTGCTTATTTGGATATGCTTTGCATGGGTGGTCATCGCCGTGTACGTAAATTTTCCTACGCAGTTTTTACCATGCAAGCATGGTTGAACCTAATTGTTCAGAACTCCGAGATGTACAGGTCGGGAAGCCAGTGCTCCAAAAAAGGGAGTAGAGTTATCAGCATACTTATTTCGGCAAACGAAACGCATTCTTCAACCATTTGTCAAACGAGGATAGTTTAACTAATATTAATCCCCCCATAATGCTGATTTACACAGAATATAGAAGAAAAAACGGCCAAAAACGAAGACATCGTCAAACATTGATGGAAGCCTGGCGGACTGTAGTAATGATACCAATGCTGAGACGCGCTATTCTTTATCCGTGTACATTACATATATATATATATATATATACCATGCTTACTTGTTTTTAAAATATGGTGGTTTTATAAGTAATACTTATGCCACGGTGACTACGCTGTGGTAGCGATAAGCTAATAGTGTATGTGCATGGGCAGGCAAGTATGCGCTGGCTAGCGCAATTAGTAAAACGAAATGTGAATACGCCAGTGTCGCCTGAAGTCGCTTTTTAAATGTCGTTAGACTGGTGGAAGAGACAGTATAAGTTGGAACATCTTTCCACAGCTGCCACACTCGAATGGAGAAGACATTTTGACGAGATTCCATTGTGTTGTCAGTTTTAACTGATATCCTCTCTGGCTGGTGTTATGGTTCGGTGCAAACAGCGGGCGACAAAAATGTTTTGGTTTCTTCTGGAGCTGGCACGCCATTATAAGTTATCCTTTGCGAGCAGCAATGTCCACTGTTTTACCTTCCTAGGGTCTGCAGTTCAAGCTGGCTTGGAAGATGGAAGCGAGCCCAAGGTTTTTAAAAATATACAGCTAATTTTTTTCATTTTTGTCAGTGCATGGCACACTCGTATAGGTATGATCAGAGTAATACAAAAAGGATAGATAGCTAATTTTACTAAACGTGTGTTGTGTGCAGCCAAAATCAGCGCAGGTGGAGAGATGTGCACATCCAATTTAATTATGTTTCTTATACTTAAGAGAACGAACTTAAGTGCTTCATGCCAGGATGTGTTAGGTTGGACACAGTGTAATGCTTTGGGTTGAAGGGGAAACGTTTTTACCATCCTAGTAGCTGCGGAGAGGTGTGCAGTGATTTGCTTGGGTTGGCAACCAAGTACGTTGCAAAGTTTTCTGAAGGATCCATCAAACTGTGATCCTCTGTTGGTGATGACTACGTTTTGGTAACCAAAATGAGCTACGCAGCGTCCTAGAACAGATTGCACAATTGTGTCAGATGAGTAGTCGGCCAAGGAAAAAGCTTCTGTCCAAGGTGTAACTCTGTCGGTATAAGTGGGGAGGTACACGCAGCCTTTGCATGGAAGCATACGTCCAACCAGGTCAATGTGGACGTGTGCGAAACGAGAGCCAGGAGCTAGAAAAACGCCAAGTCGGCTTTTGGTGTGTCCGTACACCTAGGTGCTTTAATACTCTAAGCATGCGCGTGCCCGAACGCAGATATCGCGGTTGACATTGAGGCACACGAAGCGTTCGGATACGAGCTTCTGCGAAGCACATATGCCGGGATGATACAGGTTGTGTAAAGTATTAATAACTAGTTGGCGCATTGGCGTAGGAACTACAGAGTGGGGAGAAGTTTGTAAGAAGTCACAAAGAATAGTCCCCTCAGATGCAACTAGTGGAACTACGTGTAGTTTAAAGAGTGTTGTCGTGGCTTGTCTATATCGTAATCAGCTTGTCATACTGTAGTCACTGGGGCTTGGTCGATCTTGCTTCGTGGTGATAAGCTAATCTGGAGAACTCATAAAATAGAATCCTCAACGGGATTCACATCACCTATGATATAACGTACATATTTCGTGAAATGGGAAACGTAGTCTAGGTGCCTAGTTTCCGGCGGAGAATACTTGTCTGTCGAGCCGTTGATAGCGTAGATTAACGGTTCGTTTACAATAAAGTCTGTAAATCATAACCCGTCAAGAAACCAAACAATGAAAAATGAACCATGATCTATCACGGGTAAAAAAGCATGTACTTGGCGACTCCCGTAGCACGGATGGAATAAAAATTAAAATTGAAGGATCATCGAATAAGTAAATCGTTATTTCAAGCCTCCACCGATTTAAAAGCACTACTGCATAACCATATGAACAATGAACAATGATATATAACGGGTAAAAAAGCATATGCTTGACAGGTCCCGTAGGGTGGTTGGAGCAATAGATAAAATGGAAGGATAATCGAACAAGTAAATCGTTTTTTAAGCCACTACAGATTTCAACGCACCACTTCATAATAATAGTTTGAAGTATGGACTGGATGTCTGCACCCAAAGTAGAGCTGTTATATTACAGCAAATGTGGGAAAAGAAATCAAAGGAACGGATAACGCTCACTCGTGTATTGCTTCCGTTGAGAGATGTGGTACGTTACTCCAGTTTGTATACATCCATGTCGCTCATTGGGACACTTCTGTATGTAACATCACCGCCACTTTGCGGGGAGGGTCAGTAACCTCATGGTTTGGGTCTCGTTATTTCGTCCTCCGAATAGGACGTGCTATGCCAATTAATGCAAGTTGGAAAGTGTGTCATCTAGGCGTTTTTTAAATAGTGCCAATGTGGGGGCAAGGACGACGTGAGTGGGGAGCGCATTCCAAGCACGGGACACACGGAGTGTGAAAGAGTTTCGTCGACAATCAAGTCGGCTGTAGTGTGTAGCCAGTTTGAGCTGATGACCTCTCAGGTTGGTATTTTGGCTCAGCTGCAAGAGACTGCGCCATGGGTGATTTGGATTCATCAGTATTAAGTAGACCATGATGAGGTCTCCTCGGTGACGACGATATTCACCACTGTACAATCCCAGAGACTGCAGTCTGCGTTGGTAGGGGATGTGAAACAGGCCTCTGACGAGCTTCGTTGCTCTACGCTGTGGAGCTTCAAGTGCACTGATGTCGCGCTTGCGCCAGGGACGCCAGGCCTGGATCGCATACTCCACGTGGGGTCTCACGTAAGCGCTCAGCATTTGCGGAAATACAGATGGCTCGAAATTTCCGAAAGCCCTCCGTAAGAGTCTGAGATGTTGACTGGCCCTTTTCGATGCCTTTTCAGCTTGTCTGGAGCAGCGAAGGTCGTCCTGCACGATCACTCCGAGGTCGCATTCCTGGGAAGCATGTTGCAACGGCTGGTCCCCGAGTAAGTATTCATGGATGAGCTGGTGGCGTAAGCTCACGACTTTGCACTTGGCGCCATTGAAGTGGAGCATGTTTTTGGATGACCAAGTGTACGCCCTGTCCAGATCGCTCTGCAGTGTTGCGTGATCGTCCTCTGTCCGGATGTCATGGCAAATTTTGACATCATCTGCAAACAGCAAGAAGTTCGACTGTAGTACACTGGCAAGGTCGTTAATGAATGTTAAAAATAAACGTGGCCCAAGTACTGACCCTTGTGGCACATCGCACTGGACGTCAATTGGGTCGGACATGGAGCTGCGGACTCTCACATTCAGCTGACGTTGAGTGAGAAAGTTGGCGATCCAACCAAGCACAGGGTCACCGATTCCGTAGCCTCGAAGCTTGTGTAGGAGGATGCGGTGGTCCAAACGATCGAACGCCTTCGAGAAGTCCAGGTAGACAACGTCGACTCCAAATCTAGCATCAGCTGACTCCGTCCAGCTTGCTCTGGCCAGCAGCAAGTTTGTAGTGCAGGATCGATTTCGGCGGAATCCGTGTTGCTGTGGCACTATGATATTGTTGTTCTCCAGATATCCCATCAGCGCCTCCGCAATTATACGTTCCATTACTTTGGATAAAACTGGGAGGAGAGTGATTGAACGGTAGTTCGACGGCTCCGCACGATTACCGCTTTTGTAAATGGGAGTGACTAGCCCATGTTTCCACATTGTGGGAATCAACATTTCGTCAAGACAACGTTGAAAGAACCGAGCTAATGGTTCGGCAATGTTTAGGGCCGCTGCCTTCAACGCCTTCGGTTTAATATCGTCTACGCCTGGCGAGCTGTACACACGCAACGACATTAGCGTTTTCAACACATTGGTTGCCGTGAACGATACGTTGTGTAAACCTGGGAACGGTGAGAGCTCTGTCAAAATCGGGTGAAGGGATGGTTCACTCCGGAAAGTATGGAGAAGTGTTGACGAAACACGTTGGCCGCGTCTTGTGCAGTTTGCGCATGACCATCTGTTGCATGCAAGACCGGGATCCCGCGCTGCACTCCACGGAGTTTGTTGATATGTCTATACACCAGCTTTGGATTTTTGCTGAATTTCGCCGCTAAGTTTTGTTGGTGCTGAAGTTTGTCTTCGCGAATCAACTTGACGCAGTGGTTTCGTTGAGTTGTGTAGACTCCCCAGGTCAGATTACTTGGGCAAACTTTGTAAGCGTGCCAGGCCGAATCCCTTAAGGCCATAGATTTTCTCGTACGGCTTCTTAGGAACGAATCCACTTGCTTCGGGCGAAAGGCCTTGCGTTCTGATGCATTTGCCACTAGCTCAGTGATTTGGGTGACAAACACCATCCAAGCCTCATCGGGCGGATTCTCGGTCAGGAAGGACCAGTTGGTGTCTTGAACAAGGTTAGACAAGATGTCGTAATGTGCAACCATATAAGTTTCCTCGTCGTTCTCTCTAACGTACTCCGAATAACAGATATAACGAAAGTGCAACGTCGCGTGATCACTACGACCTAGTGGTGTAGCTATGGTAACAGTGTCAATCATTAGTTCCTCGTTGGTGAGCACATGGTCCAAGACAGAGGGGGTGTCACCCGTTCTGAAACGAGTGGTACATCGGTAATCAGTTCTTGCAAATCAGCCTTGAACTGTTCCCTGGGCGATGCTGGAACTTCGAGTGCGTGCAGATTGAAGTCCCCCACCAGAAGAACGTGACTGTGTGGACGTGTCCATACTCTTTTCATCGCAGCAGCAAGGCCTTGATCCATTTCCAAGGTAGACATTGGAGGACGGTAAACTATTGCTAGCAAACACATATCGCCACGTCTCAGGTGCATACGACACCAAAGAGAATCGTTGATGTTTGCTTCTGAGTCATCAATGATCTCAACATGTAGATCGGATCGATAATACAAAAGCACTCCGCCTCCTCTGCTAGGCCGATCTTTTCGTAAGGAACTCATGCCAGGTAACGCAACCTCGGCATCCGCGATTTCCGTGCTCAGCCAGGTTTCGGTGACCATAACTAGGTCCCAGGGCGTGGAGACCTGGCGAGATCGAAGTTCGGTTAGCTTGCTGAGAAGACCTTGTGCATTAGTATAGAAGCAGGTGAGGGCATCGGTGGTTAGAAGAGTGTTTGTAGATTCTGGTTTTCGGTTAGAGTTTACGCCGACCCTTGTGGGGTCGGCTGCCGGTAGTTTTTTGTAGGACCGATGCTGCAGACCCTAAGGCCAGTTCAGGGGATGTACACACACTAAATAGTATAAAAAGCTGTTATATTTCAGCAAGTGCGTGAGAACTATAAAAAGGAAAAGAAAGCGCTCACTCGTTTGTTTCTTCATTTGACAGATGTGGTATGTTAATCCAGTTTAACTACATCCAGGCTAATCACATGGACACTTCTGCATGTATCCTCACCGCCACGTTGCGTAGAGGGCCGTTAAGCACATGGTTAGGATTGCGTTATTTCGTCTTCCAAGTGAAACGGACTATATCAAGTAATGCAATTTTGAATGCGCTTCATCGAAGGGATTTTGAAAAGCTTTAATGTGAGGGTAAGGATAACTTGAGTCGGAAAGTCATTCCATGCACGGGACACACGAAGGGAGAAAACGTTGCGTCGACAATCAAGTTGACTGTAGTGCGTAGCCACTTTGAGCTGATGGTCTCTTAGGTTGGTATTCTGGCTCAGCTGCAACAGATTGCGACATGGATGATTTGGGTTGGTCAGTATTAAATAAACCATGATTAAGTCTCCTCGCTGACGTCGATATTCACCACTGTACAATCTCAGGGACTGCAGTTTGTGTTGATAGGAGTGATGAAATAATCCTCTAACGAGGTTGGTTCCTCTACGTTGCGGATCTTCAAGTGCATCGACTTCGCGCCTGCGTCAGGGACCTCACGCCTGGATCGCATATTCCACCTAAGGTCTCACGTAGGTGTTCAAAGTTTGCGGAAATATTGATGACTCAGAACTGCCGAAAACCCTCCGTAAGAGTCCAAACTATTGACTGGCTCTTTTTGATGTCTTTTCAGCCCGTCTCGAACAACCGAGGTCATCCTGCACAATCACCCCGAGGTCGTTTTCTTGGGAAGCACGTTGTAACTGCTGCTCCCTAATTCGATCTTCATAGATAAGCTGATGGCGTATGATTGCGACTTTGAACTTGGTCACCTTAAACTGGAGTCGGTTGTCGAATGACTAAGAATAAGCCCTGTCTGAATCGCCTTGCAATGCCAGGTGATCATCCCATGTCCTGGTTTCATGCCAAATTTTGATATTATCCGCAAATAGCAAGAAATTCGACTGCTGTACACTGCCCAGGTCGTTGCTGAATGTGAGGAATAAACGTGGCTCCAGTACCGATCCTTGAGGCACGCCACACTGGACGTCAATCGGGTCAGGAATGGAGCTGCGGACTCTCACATTTAGCTGACCTTGTGGGAGGGAGTTTCAGATCCAACCAAATAGGGTCACCGATACCATAGCTTGGAAGGTTGTGCTGGAGAATGCGGTGGTTCAAACGATCGAACGCTTTCGAGAAGTCCAGCTAGACAACGTCAACTCCCACTCTGGCATCGGCTGACTTTGTCCAGCTTGCTCGGGCTAGTAACAAGTTTGTATTGCAGGATAGATTTCGGTGGGAACCGTGTTGCTGTGGAACTAAGATGTTGTTGCTCTCAACCTATACCACGAGCGCCTCTGCAATTATGCGTTCCATTACTTCGGAGAAAACGGAGGAGAGTGATTGGACGGTTGCTCAAGGGCTCCAAACGATGACCAGTTTTGGAAATAGGACTGACTGTTCCATGTTTCCACATTGTGGGAACCTGCATTTCGTCGTGGCAACCTTGAAAGAACCGAGCTAATGGTTCAGCAAGGTTCATGGCCGCGGTGTTCAAGGTCTTCGGCTTGAAGTCATCCACGCCAGGTGAGCTGTGCATGCGCAATGACATTAACGTTTTCATCACATTGGCTGCCGTGTACGACAGGTGATTTAACCTTGGTGACGATGGAAGCTGTGTACAAGCGGACGAAATGGTTATTCACCCCGGAAAGTATGGATGAAGTGTTGGTGAAGCGCGTTAGCTGCGTCTTGTGCGGTTTGCGCAAGACCATCTGTTGCACTTAAAACTGGGATCCCAAGCTGCACTCTACGGAGCTTGTTAACGCGTCTAAACAGCAAATTGGGATTAGTACGGAATTTCGCTGCTAACTTCTGTTGGTGCTGGAGTTTGTCTTCGCGGATCAACTTGACGCAGTGGTTTTTTTGAGTTGTGTAAACACCCCAGGTGAGATTACATGGACAAACTGTAAGCGCGCCAGGCTGAATCCCTCAAGCCCATGCACATTTTAGTACGACTCTTCAGGAACGAATTCACTTGCTTCGTGCGAAGGACTGTGCTTTCTGACGCATTTGCCACTAGCTCAGTGATTTTGGTGACGCACAAGATCCAGGCGACATTGGGCGGCCTCTCGGCCAGGAAGGACCAGTCGGTTTCTTGAACGAAGTTGGACAAGATATCGTAATGTGTAAGGACATAGGTTTCCTAGTTGTTCGCACTGAGGTGCTCCGAATAACAGATGTAAGGAAAGAGCAAAAGCGTTTGAGCGCTACGGCCAAGTGCTGCATCTTTGGCCACGGTGTCGACCATTAATTCCTTGTTCGAGAGCACAAGGTCAAAAACAGACGGTGGTTCACCAGTTCGGAATCGCATGGGAGAGGCGACATGGTTGTACAGAGGTATAGCTGCTATCACCTCTTGCAAATCTGCCTTGCATTGCTTGCAGCGCGATGCTGGAACTTCGATTGCGTGCAGCTTTAAGTCCCCCACCAGAAGTACGTGACTGTATGGTCTTGCCAGAACTCGTTTCATCGCAGCACCTAGGCATTGATCCGTTTCCAAGTTGGACGTTTGAGGGTGTTAAACTATTGCTAGTAAACACACATCACCACCTCTTAGGTGCATACGACATCAAAGAGTGTCGAAGACTTGCGTTTCTGGGTCCTCAATGACATAAACATGCAGATCGGATCGATAATGCAGGGGCACTCCCCCTCCGCTGCTAGGTCGACCGTTTTGTATGGAAGTCATGCGGGGTAGTGCAATCTCAGCATCCGTGATCTCCGTGTTCAGCCATATTTTGATAACCATATCTAGGTCCCATGGCGTGAATACCTAAAGCATACGAAGTTGGGCTAGCATGTTGAAAAGATCTTGTGCATAGGTATACAAGCAGATGAGGGGCGTCGGTGGTCAGAAGCGTGTGTTGTGAACGCTGGTTTCCGCTGGATGTCTATGCGGACGCTTGTGGGGGCCGGCTGCCGGTCGTTTTTGTAGGACCGATGACGCTGGCCCAAGGGCCAGTTAAGCATGTTGTATAAAGCACACAGCGCCAATCAGTGGGTGACCATCCGGTCCTCCATCAGCTGTCAGTGTGTTTTGGCATTGTTCCGTTCAGGGCTACACGGTGACAGAATTGCATTGGTAAGTTGTTTACTCTGTGTTACATTCGCTATCTGTGGCCCGCTGCCTATTGCCTTTCTACGTATTTCGGACAGCATCATTTTACGCTTTTGGTGTCACGTTTTGAGAACCTGTTCTACCATCAATTCGGTGTGCAATGATACTTTCATCATCCGGGGACCACACCCTTTGTAGTTAGGTGATAGCGGTAACCTTGCTGTCTAAGTAGCGGTAACATTTTCGAGTGAGAGTACTTCACGAATAAAACGCCATTCATTCCACCCATGTGCTTTGACCTCTAGCTCGCTTAGTGACTGGAGCTCGACACCGTGAACAAGGATAGATTTTGCGTCTTGTTGTTTACGGAAATCATCTGGATTTTGTTTGCGTTTCTGGCGTTCGCTCCAAGGAACATCTTGACAAATTCGAACAGTGAATGTGGTGGTACAGAGGCTAGTGGCTGACAAGAGAACTGCCTCTGCATCATTACCTGACTGTAGTGTTAACTGGAGGGACCGCGGTTCACTGTAGTGTACGAAGTTTGAGTGCTGGACGAGACCCATTATACTGACTGGTTTAGGTTGAACCCTTAGTAGTTGACACAGTAGTCCCACTCTTTTTGTCGTCTGGTATCTTAGCTTCTATGGAGTTCGCCCCGGATTCAGTCACATTATAGCATACGACAGCTGGAGAGTTTTGGTAGTGTTTCATGTTCACCTTTTTGGAGGGAACAGTGGCTGCTTTCTTCGGTTGGACAATTGTTGGTGTCTTGAGTCCCGTGGTGGTATGGGTAGTAATAACTGGTTTGGCAACGGGCGGGGTTGCAACTGGAGACGACTCCGTCATATGCGTAGTAATAACGGACGTGTAGATTGTCGGAGCTTTAACGGTGTTCAGTGTGGCAGGTGATGCTGTTGAAGAAAGCGTGGGAAACGCATATTTATGGGCAGCCGCTAGTGTCGGGGTGGCTAACTATGGCTCGTTAGTCTTACACTGTGCTAAATTGGAGCTTGACGATGAGCATCGAGTTGAATACACTGAGTTGTCTGGTTCAAGGGGAACAGCTTTCACGGCTGCTGCCTGTTCAACAATCTTTGTCAGGCTATCGTACTTCCGCGCCAACACAGTTATACATCTGAAGAGTGGAAGAGACGTACACTCAGTGCAAAGCCAGAGACAATCAGTCGTACTATTAAGCTTCTTTAGCTGGCTGAGATTAAGGCGAACACATCAAAAACGGGAGTAATTATGACAGTTTCTGCATTCTGTTCCAAATCGTACAAGTTTTACACAACTGTCTACGCTACAGCTAAAGTTTATTTCGAAAGCCATGGGCTTAGGTTTCCGTGGGCCACCAGTACGCGCCATTGTGACTGTCAGATCTGCGGAAGTCTTTCGTTGCAACTTCTGCATTGGCATGCTGGATCCAAACGCCGTCGGTCAAGCTGGTGGTCTGGCAGACACTTGTTGGATTGCTGTAGAACAAATCCAAGATGGCGGACACAGCCGGCAGTTGGGCCAGTCAGTGAGATCTCCGACAGTAGCCGGAGCATATCCACCAACTTCACATAGATGAAAAATGCACAAAAAGCAAAGTATTGGTGCAAACTGCACACAGAGCAAACACGTGTAACGCAGGATTTTCAAAGCAAAATTAGAATCCAGCATGGTAAAGCAAAAATCCGCGGCGTCCGTGGGATAAAGATATCAGTAGTATCGGATACACAGAAAGATTTTTAATGGTTCCCTACTGAAAGCGCTACAAGGCGATTCGGCAGGTTACAGACATTTCGAAAAGAATCCTGTGGGCTTCCATCTATGGCCAAGTATTTGTTGGAGAACTGCACGGAAGGCGGTGTCTTGTGCGTCAGTCGTAAGAGAAAGTAGCGCAGTTGTGTCCGAGTGGGGAAGAAGCGCTACGTTTGAGGTAGTGTCGTTGAACTTCTCGAAAGCCAATTTGACGTCATCTGAGGAGAGAAATGTTTGCTTACCGCGGACCATGCCGAGCATAGGTTGCCTAATGCTCACCCAGTTAGGAAGAAATGGTCGGTAACAATTAACCAGCGAAGGAATCGGCGCAGCTATTTGAGTGCGATAGAAGGCGGATTGTACTTCATTGCCTAGACTTTGGTTCGTAGAGCTTGGATACAAGCGAGAGGTATCTTGGGTAAGAAAGACAGTGTTGTGCTGACGCTTTGTAGTTCACTGGATTGACCGTAACACATGCTGGGTTAATCACTGGAAAAGTGCGTCTAGGTGACTGAGATGTTCATCGGCAGAAGATCTGGTGATGGGTATGCAACCTAAATAAGGATATACACCTTTTTGTCTTCATGTTACCTCATGAATAAAAGGCTGAAATGTTTGAGCAGCGTTGCTGTTGCCAAATGGCTTTCACGGATTCTCGTATTGACCAAACGATATAGTGACGGCTGTTTTAGGTTCGTCGTCTGGTGCCACCAGTATCTGGTGGTAGCCGCCTACTAGGAAGACTTGCTGAAGGTAGACCTACTAGCGACGGCTGTGGCCAAGTCGTACACTTGAGGAATTGGGAACTTATCTGCGACGTCAACTTTCTTGAGTGCCAGGTGGTCAACACAGATTTGTTGGTCGCCGAAGTCCATTGGTACCGCATGTTATGCTCATGCCCATGGGCTTTTGGATGGGCTGATTATACGCGGTACGAGCCTTTGCTCTACTTCCGTCTGGGCTATTTTGAGATTATCAGGGGCTAGTCTGCGACGGCGGTCCGAAAGGCGCGGTCCCATAGAATGTATATGACGCACGACTCTAAACGTCACGGGAGGTAGGTCGTTCTGACAGCCAACGGGATTAGACTGCTTTTTGAAAAGGACTTTGCATTGGCCGGTGTCGTTCTCCACTGAACAGCATTTTAGCGCCAGCTGCTACAAAAGTTTCAATTTTGTCTGAATAGCTTGCCGACTTTTTGGCTGAACAAATTCAAGATCCCTGAGGCCGCTCAACTACATCGATTCATTGAAAAAGCATCCGTGACACCGCGCAAAACTCGCAGTTTTCTGCTTTTATTTAAATGAATCTTGCTGTTACTAAACCTTTTAAGAAAGTAGGCATCGTCAACTGGAGGAAGAACCGTATTATTCGTTCTATCCATACGCGGTCGTTGCTCATCGATGCGGGACTGATTACTACGTGACATCTGTGCACTCTTCGACCATTCCGTTCTCAATATTGTTAACTTCTCATGTTTACTGATGCGTTTGTGATAAATAAGGTAAAGTGCTGAAAATACAAATAAACAAATAAAGGTATGTTCCTTGGCTTGGCTAGAAGCTGTGCCATGGGGAGCTCAGATCAGAATATACAGTAATCCCATCCTCTTGCATGCATAATAATGGAATTAAGTTTAGGTGCTACTTGATCACGAGCACTGCACCAGAACGGCGAAAATGGCTTTCGTGATGCTTAAGGGTTCCATAAGCGATTGTTTCGGCTGTATGCAAATTTGGAGCAGGCGCCAACGCGTTCTGTGATATAGGAGATGGATTCCACCGTCGATTATCATGCTTCACAATATTACTGTATGCGTTCCATTTCACAAGGGTCCGTTTGTGCACTTGCTAATCACCGAAGGCCAACGCTGTAAGAACCGTCCCTCAACGCTATTCATTGCATCCCCGTTAGCTATTTTCGGTAGATTAGGGGTCCCACTACATGGTGGGCTCAAGGAAAGAGAGAACAGGGATGGCATCAGAAATGTAGCAAAATAACATTTGTAATGATTTCCAACAAAAGCTAAATTAAACTGTTTTACACATAAATCTCTAAAAACATGCGGTATTTCGGCGTATTTAGCTGGCAATCATAAGCAAATATAACGGCTCAACGGATAACTTTAGGCGACCAACGCAAATGACTTTAATCGCAACCAAAAGTAAAAACCTGCTTCGAAGCGAAACTATGGTTAAAATAAAAATTATATAAACCAGTCAAAATAACGCTCAACCGTTTTACACGACAAAATCAAATGTACCGCAATAATTGAATTTGCAAGAGTTCTGCAGTATCGGCCAATACCACAGCCAAAAATCATGCTGCAAACGCCGTAGAAAATAGGAACAATTGTAAAAGGTGGCGCATTTTTATAGAACCTTACTAAGGCTGCGTAGCTATCAATGTACAGCATAGCTCCAAAGTAGCGGTACTTAAGAGGTACGGCGCAGTGGCCGCAAAACACATTTTCCAAGCGTATGTAATAGACACGTACAAATATGTGAAAAGTATACACTATGGAAGTGATTTGAAGGGCAACCCTTAACAACCGTAGAGGTTGGATTAAATTAGCGTCCAAGTACTGCACAACCACGGGTTGTATTGAATTAAAGTTTCACTGCTCAATAAACGTTAAGTTGCTGCATTACGTTAGGTGTGCAAGCGTACGTTGAAGAAAGGTGCTCCATACTTCTCAGCCTGTGTTCCGAGACCACCCAAAGTTGTGGATTGTTGTGCTTACTGAATGTACTCGCTTGTCTATTTGAACAATGGCTGTTGAAAAGAAAGCAGTTGGGAAGCTTATCGGAGCAGTGAAAGAAGCTCAGCACGTCCAGCGTTTTCCAACTGTTTATAATCAGATTTCTTGCTCTAGGACGCACACTGGTACAAAGAGTAAGTGTAGCCGGCGTTTACCACGCGTTATTTTCGACCTAAGTTGCACCGGGCGGTACTCGAGGGTAAGATGGTTAAAGTACGCTGGCGCTAGATACTAAGTACGCTTCTAACACCCATTTAGCTCAATCTGAATCAGTGGCTCCTGTTGAATCATCATACATTGGTTCTTCCTTAGAAGCTGACTGTGGCTATCCGGAGTCAGAACTTATTGCGATAGGTAACGTAATGGTGGTGACAAGCTTAGAAGCTTCAGACTCCGCCCAGTGTATTGATGTTGCTTGCTTGTTCGGAAAAAGTTAGCGAACTAGAGTAATGAATAATTGTTTCGCACACGGTGCGTCTATTACTTAAGGATGTGCGGTTAAGAGTTAGTGTGTTGTGTGCTATAGTGCAAAGATAAGAGAGAACATTGCACTTCATTAGTGAGAATTCCAGTCTCCAACTATCTCACCAATTTTCGAGACATCGAAAATGATCCCGAATATTTGAGACTCCAGTTTGTATGTAGCAAGGCTCGAATGAAAATACAACTTCGTTATCTTCGGCAAATAAGTATGGAGTACCGTACCTAATGACATGGAATACGTCAATAATGTATAACAGAAATAGCAGAGGGCCAAGTACACTACTTTGAAATACTAAGCTAGTTACGGGTGCGCTTTTGGAAGATGTATCGCCTAGTTTTACTAGCTGCGGTTGGCTAGAGTGGCAAGAAGAAAACCAATAAAGAAGACGGCTAAAGACACCGAACGCAGCTAGGTTCGTCAGCAATCCATTGTGTGGCACCCGGTCAAACGCTGTTTTCATGTCCAAGTGGGTAATGACTAGCGCTTTCCTCGAGTCAATGGAGTGCGTCACATAGTTCAAGAATTCAAACTGGCATTTTAGGAGGATCTAGCGGGCAGAAACCCGTATTGGGTTCTACTGATGAGATTGCACTGCAGTAGGAAATGAAGCATACCCTCCTTGACTATCCTACCAGTACTCTGGACGCAAAGCTTTTGCGGCTTATAGAATGATAGCTGTCGATATTTTGCCCAAAGCCTCGTTTGTGACGCGGAACGACTTTCGCCTGCTTCCTGCTGGGTGGGTAGTTTCCGCTCGTCATGGGCAGGGTGAAAACTTTGCGAAAATGGACTGGTAAATCCGAGCCTCCGAATAATATTAAGAAAGCTGGGAGTCGGTCAGGACCAGGGTTGCGTGACAATGTCAGTCAGTCTAGAGGTCAAGTGATATGGTTCTGGTTAAAATCAATGGCCTGAATGCGATTATCTGTAAACTATGAAATCATAATTGGTCGTAACAAGTTAGAGCTGATGAAGGTATCACAGAAATGTGGCTTAATGATATCGCAAAACTCTGCGGCATCCGTAATAACTCTATCCAGAGGAAGCAGGAGTGAGTTAATCGGCAAGCCGTTGCCGTCACTGCGGTGCTTCCTAAGTCGTAAAAGTGACCGAGCTTTGTTCGCACTACACAGCACCGTGCGCCCAGCTAAACCATGTATATGAAGTTGCGAGTTTCTTCCTTCCACTAGTACCTTCTTCATACGAATTATTAGCTGAACTCCTTAGTATTTTGTAAAGAGAGCGCATTTCCTTAAGCTTAGTGGCAATTTTATGTATGGGGGTGTCATCGGGTATTTGAGGTATCCTGATCGAGCTCTGCAGTGGGGCTAGGCTATCAAGGCAAATGGTAAGATTATTGTACGGTTCACAGGTCGCAGTATCCGTACTAGTTGCCAGAAAGGATGAGTCCCAAGGAGTGCCACGAAGTGAGTAGAAGTTCTCCCAGTTCAAGTGCTGAAGAGGCTTAAAAGCCGCGTAGACTGGGCTAACATGATGTCGGAATTTAAGAAGATTAAGTGATAGCCCAATAACCTTGTGGTCACTGCCCGGCATGTTATCTAACACGCTGGCACTTGTCTGCAGTATACCATTGGTGAATATTAGGCCCAGGGGGTTGTATTGTCTTGTGGGTGTGCGCATATGCTGAGTCTGGTCATGTGTGAAGACAGTATCGACGAAGGACCTATACCTTGATGGTGCTGATTGACTAAGCCACGATAAGTGGGGCCTACTGAAGTCTCTGCCGATTATTTTATGATGGGCAGGGAGGATTGGAACTTCCTATAAGAACTTGGCCAGTTCGTCAACACCAGTACCAGTCGGATGAGGTGGGTTGTAGATGCAGCCTATCAGAATGTCAACTTGACCCCTATGGCCTGGATTTAGACAAATCTTCGGGATTTCCAAGTGCAAAAGATGGAAGGATGACGCGTGAGATCCATTGCTGATGTATGTAAGACAACAGCCGCCAAGTTGATTGATGCCTCCGCTCCAGAACTTCGTGTACCCAGAAAATGTGCAGCGGAGTATCAGACGTAACAGCTGCGTGCCACCTTCCGCTTATCAGCACCACATGCGAGCTGAACAGAAGGATGCAGCAAGGAAGTACATTTTATTTTTGCTACATCGCGCACTGAAGAGGAAGATTATATAAAAGTCGGTCGGGTTGGTCTGAATGTAGGAGTCGGCCAACAGCGCACCAGGCGGAACCCGTTGAGGTGAGTGGTTTGTTGATATGCATGTCTTGGAGTGCATGATGGTTGGACCGGCGGAAGATAGGGTGAGAGGTTGGCGGAGGTCAAGGCCAGTATGTTGAAGAGGAGGGAAAGATGAATTCACTGGTGTATAAACTTTGAGTTAAGAGATCAGGCACGTGGTCAGTTGTAGGCAGTGGCTCAAAGACGTCGTCTAAGTGACTGGAGTAGCTCTGACGGCGTCAATTGCACCATATCCAGTAGCCGAGTTAGGTTAAATTGCGCCGTATGTTGATCTAGGCATGTTTGGACAGGGGTCCGCGACTTGCAGCTTTTCATAAAAGAGGGAATGCGGGAGATGTATAGGCGATTCTTGGTGTGATCGCATGTGGTGGCCGAGTTACAGATTCGCTGGGTTCATATGGACCTGGAGGTGCGGTGTTTGTGACACTGCTTGTGTTACAATATCTAGTGGTCGTAATCAATTTGGCATTGAGGCTCCACCAACAGCGAGACCCGAGTTGCACGGAAATGACCTACGGAGGAAGGGGCTTGGAGTGTTGAGTAGATACTTCTGGTGACTAGCCTGTTCCAGTTTGGCGATCGTAGGAGTAAGCTTCGGCCCATAATAGGGGTTGAGAGATTTGAATTATCCGTACGAACCGACTGTGTGTTTTGCTTATGCGATAACCACGGGGGTATGGCTAGGCCATGTTGGAACCTTTGTGTGTTGTACCGTTGTGGCTTTGATGGAAACCGAGGAGAGTTAGCGATCAAAGTTCGTCGGTGAGGGTTGCTAGATGTTGGAGTCGGACCAGTGGGTGGATGCGTGGAGTCTTTTATGACACTGGCAAAGGGAGTGTAAGATGACAAGAAGTCAATGCGCTCAATTTCCCATTCCGTCTCACACATGTTAAACAGGTTAACTGAACGTCGGCGCTAGGTCGTGCCCACGGTTGCGGTGGTAGTTGCTGTCCTTGAAACAGTCCCGGTTTCGAGGCCATTTATGAGTCCTTTGTTTCCAGTAGGCTTTAATACGGCGGATATACTTGTCGCTTTTGTGTTATATTCATATCCACATTATACACAGTCGCGGAGCAGGCGGTATCAGTTTCAGCTAGAGGAGTATTAGACAGTTGCGCTCACGAAAGTAGCGTACTTTGCGTTGTTCTCTTGGTTGGTTTTGAATTAGGTAGAATAGACCCTGCAGCGGCATTCTGACCGGTGTTATCAAGATTGGACTGGTTAGGCAGCTGTCTTAGGAGAAAGCTGGCGTCAATGCAATTTGTGTCAAAGCCGTGGTTGCAAGATATGACCACCATTGGGAAAAATCGGCCAAGGATCTAACGCAAGCGAGTGGCCGTGCAAACACCGTGTGGCGTTTGGCAAGCATCTAAAGTTGTATGCGTCCCTTTAGTGAGAAGCTTTTGTCTTTTAGATTAAGCACAATAGCGTTGCTAACGCAGCGCATACGTACACTGACATCGCGCGCAACATTGCTTGGTACATCACCAGTTGCGACTATCTCAGGCAGCTTCCCTAAAGTTTGGCATTTGCTTAATTGAGCAAAGGTGGGAACTTGTCAAGGGTCTCCGTAATAGACATAATTTGACTTTTCAGTTCGTTAAGTTGATTTTTGAGAGCAGAAAGCTTTTGCACAGCATTGGCTAGTTGATCCGACAGCATAACTGCACGCTTGTGTTTGAGGTGGACTAGCTTTGGCTTCGAAGGCCCTGCAGATTTCCCCGGCTTCAGGACATATATGGGAGGCAAGCGAATTTTGCCAGCCCTGTTGTAACTAACAGATCTAAAAACGTAAAACACATGGGCACATAAGGAAAAAATGAACAAAGTGAACGCGACAAAGGATCGCGGGCAAATGTATTGGACAAAAGTCCAAACACTTAACACAGGAGTTCCTAGTGGTAAGGTGTTACTTTAAAATAAACCAAAATGGGCAAAGAAGCTGCTGTATGCAATTCAGCTTATAGTACGGTGGCACACAACAAAAACACAAAGTTGCAACTTTCGCAGCTGGACGGAGGACTCTTCCTGCCCGGCCTTGAGCTGGCCTCGTCTGTCCAGCCTTCTTCATTCTGACTGCTTTCAAACTTCCATAAAGTAAACGATCTGGGTTCTGCAGTCCCACCACTGTTCCCCTCAGCCTGAGAGTTTGTTTTGTATTCTAACTACCTTTTTTAAAGATACTTGCGTCCTGAACTGTTTTTCTTTCTGAGGACACACATTAATTTCTTTCCCGCCTTAAGTTGGCAGCATTGCATCTACTTGCTGACGTACCTGCTTTTGTCTGAACGGTCTCTTGCCTTCTCACCTCTCTCGGACTGCTGCGGTCTAAAGGATCTAGGCTCTGCCGACGTAACGCTCTGTAACTCTCACTTCACTGCCCATCTGGTCGTGATGCATCTTTATTATTATATTCCCGTTTTAGCCTTAACATGTCTATTCTGCACACGCTCTCTGTTAACATTCGGATAATAATAATACGGCTTATTCTCAATGAGCCGACATTTTGGTCTGGTCTCAATGGTTTCCTGTCCGACTACTGAGCCCTTATGGATGAATCGTCGACAGATCCAAAGTTCCTTTTAAAACACCCCGAGAACTTTTTCGGCTTCTCCACTTCTCCGCAATATAGTCTTTTCCTTCCCGATCCCATGTTTTCCTTTTTGCGCTCCCTGCTTGCATTCCGTTTTCAAATGGATGGATAACTCTTCGGGCCTGGGTCAAAGCTAGCGTCCTCTGGACATTCTCCAGGTTTCTGACTGCATACAACCATCTGAGACGTAAATAAGCTAGGCATTGCAGTCGCAACACGCTCTGCTCCCTTCAGCCTGATAGCTTCGCTTGGTTGCTAACTGGCTTTTCATATATCCGCTGTGGTCCCGCCCTGTTTCTTTTCTGATGACACTCATTATTGTTATTCCCAACTTAAGTTGGTGGCACTGCATCAGTTTGCTGACTTAACCGCCTTTGTCTGAATGGTCTCCTGCCTTTTGCCCTCTCTCGAGCTTCTGCGATCAAGATGATCTAGGCTCTGCCGACGTAATCCTCTGTAACTCACACCTCAAGAGCACTACTGGTCCTGATTCCTCCTTATTAGTATATTCCCCCTTCCGCCTTATCATGCCTGGGTTTTCCGATGCTCTCTGTTAGCATTCCACCCATAATAATACGGCTTTCTATGAGCCGATATTACAGTCTCGTCGCAATGCGCTTCCACCTTTCGACTATTGTGACCCTAATGAACAGGTATCGGCAGACCCAACTGTCTGTTCACAGCATCTCGAGAATATCGTCGCTTTTCCACTTCTCTTCCATAGAGTCTTCATTCCCGACACATGCGTTCCTTTTCGTGTTATCAGTTTGCATTCCTGTTTCAGTCGGACGGAGACCTCTTCGGGCCTGGTTCTAATCTATCGTCGCTCGACTATTCGTCTGATTTCCAGTTGCTCCTAGACATCCGAGGCGAAAACGACTTAGACTTTGTAGTCCTTAACACTCTGTGCCCCCATTCTTGCTGCTTTGCTCCGCATGCCATCTACATATTCCGGAGCAACGCACTGTAACCCTTACCTTAATTACAAGGCTGGACATTACTTCTCTCTTTTATTAACAAGAAGGAATCCTTGCCTGAAGAAGGTCGTTGGCCTTTCCACTTCTCCTCAATTGAGCCTTTTCTTTCCTTCACGCGCTTTCTGTTTGCATCCCTTATTCAATTGAAGTTAACTCACATGTGTTTGTCCTCCAAGACTACTTACATTCCTGCAGCTTTAGGACAGAGGCGACGAGTCCCTATCGCTTCTTCTGAGCGATAGTATTTTCTATAATCAGCACATCCCGTCCTTCTATTACCGGGTCCCACAGATTGGGCGTATGCGCTTTAGGACCCCTCAAACTCCCTCTACCCATACTTCCTTTCTAAATAATAACTAAATTAATATTTTATTCTCGAATGCAATGAGGGAAAACCAACACAGGCATGGGCGAATTTGGAACAACTTTGCATTCTCTACTGATCCGTGATCTGTGCACTCCTCATTTTATTTCGTCACTTAAGATACATGTCTATATGCGATATTTACCTAACAGTTACAAGGTATAAAGGTACAATAGTTCAGTCATTGTTGAAATTGCTGGACCGCGTTCCGTTGTATTTCTTTTGTCTCCTTATGTGGCGGTCTTAGTTCGTTGCCTTTTTTTCTCGTGTTTGTCACGGATATGGCGTCGAGCACCCGAGGTGTGAAGCATAGCTGCGACCATACTACAATACGAGGCACGAAGTTCCTCTAGCTGTAAACGAGTAGGTAATTGTCCACCGCTGCTACAACTTACCGACCGGGCAATTGAATCGCTACTTTGCAAGGATAACATTTCCTGAGGCTTGAACTCTTGAGTTTAATTCACCTAACGATAGCTCTTTCACATACTTCATAAGTGGACCTTTCTTGTTGACTTCAGAAAGCACATTCTCCTGTCGATACAAGGCCAGAACAATTGGGTTCGGCCAGTTTTCCCTACAGGATACTTCCTTTTGCTTGACACTCATCCGAAGCTCCTTACCCCGATTGGCCCGTTCATTTGGCCGTGGATACCTATATTTTCAACCCATTTTACAATTAACTTGGGAGGATCTCCGATTTGTTTTTTCGAGACAACATCCAATCATTCAGGGCTTCAACAAAGCTTCAACCTATTTCATTGGATATCTCTTGGAAACTTTCCGCGGTTCTGCAGCTGATCAACCCATCACATTCAAGAGAATATTCGTTGCATTACCTACTAATCGGGCCCAGCAATTCAGTCCGACCCGTACAGGACCAAGGAACTAAATAGGATCTCGCCTAATACATCAGCCAACGGTAAAATAGGACGCAATTTGACTGCGAATAACCGCGCAAATAAACGCTCAACACGAAACATAACTAGTTGCACCTTGCCAATCGTTAAATCGGCGGCAACGTTGCAGGTGGTGCATTTTCGTCTGACAAGCGTTCCTCCTATAAAAAGCCAAACGTGTCCGTTCAGCAACGCTGCAACTTGGCGCATGTGACTCGCCACCGAATAGAGTCACGGCCCATAATTTTACACTGGCAGACAAACTAGCGTCACCACCCTTGATACATTCGATACACTGGGACTCCTCCATTTACATATGCTGTCGTCTATTATTTCTACACTTTCACGCATATTCTATCGTCACGTTTCTTTCTACGATCTTACCGTCGAGCTTTGCGTTATGTACGCACGAGCGCAGTAGCTGGTCACACCCCCTCGATCTCGTCCTTCAATTAGCTTCTAATCGCCCATTCAGGATTCTTGACCTATCATTAGCTGGGGTACAACTGCAATTTATAGTAAACTGATTGTGTCCTTACAAACGGCTCCCGATCTCACGACAACCCAATTATAAGTTCATATTTCCATCATTGTATGGTTCCAGCCCTGAACGTATGATCCGTGTTCTACTGTCGCTGTTAAACTTGTTATAAAATACCTGTACGGTTGCCCCTACCTGATCATACCGCCATGGGCGTGACCCGCATAGTCGACAATAAAATATATACTTATTTATTGATACTTCAGTGCTATCCTACAGGGTCGCTTCTGAAGACATTACTGGGTACCACAAACGAACGATATCTAATATTCCAAAATGCTTACTCCTCAAGCTTCTACCTATGTATTCTGCAAACCTTTCCTTAAACGAAGAAAATAACCGAACTCGAAATGAAGACTGTAAATGTGCACGTGGTTCTTCAAAGCCAATCCTAAAGCCCTGATGGAGCTACCCAACTTTAAACCTTTTACTCGGAAACGTTTGCACTGTGGATCGTCCTTGGCTACTGTGCCTATGCATTCATGGGTCTTAACATGCCGAAATGAAGCCAACGTTTCCAACTTTTCCACCACAGTTGGACCAATACTTTTCCGCGCACCAGTACTGTCGCCATCATTGATCCGAGTAATAACCGAAAAATACTTTACATTCAAAAAAGCGGTAATTTTCCATCTTACTAACTCAACTATTTAGTTGTCCTTCTCTGATGTAGTCATGTTTGCTGCGCCCAGTTAGTCTTGCTTCAGTGGTGTACCTCATTTCCTCGAGAATATACAATAAATTTACTGAATTGCGATTAAGTGGCTGCCAGTCCAGGACCACATATGTACCGCCTCATTAGCTTGCAGTCTCCGTGTCGTCCAGCCTCCGCCTTGCCCTAATGGTTCTTAACGTAACCATATTAAACTAAACCAGTAGCAACTGAACATTAGATAATCCCTTCTTAGACGAATGCAAGCTGTGTCCCTGTTAGTCTATTGCTCCTTTTGATGGTACATTAGCGAGCTGCATACGCTACTAACCTGTTCCGTCCCAGTAGCTTACCTTCAATTATAGCGACGAAGGTCAACCACATGCAGGTAGCTTAACCTTGCTAGTTGCGTATGCCTCATGCATTGTTCTGTTTATTTATGAAGCAAGTAAATGCGCCAAAAAGCATGGCCCCACGGCTTTGGATGGCCAATATACCATTTTATCCTTCACGACTTGCAGGTTCAGATGGGTTCTTGCGCTCATCCACCGAGGCGGAAATGTTTGCTAATGGCTTATATCTCTAAATATACCCTTAAAACCTTCTTAGTATGCCACCGCATATTTATAGTCTGCTGTAGCGTACCGGAAAACAGGCTCTTTCAGTAGTTTGTAACATTGGATTTTACGGTTGTTTTAATCTTCGAAACATCCCATTGTTTTACTGACTGCACATCTGTTGACACAAACTGTTTAAGTTAGTACCTCGCTGCACGTTTCTCGCTCGGTCTGATTCGCTTTCCATTCTACATAAATAAATATATAAATAACTAGTTTATTCTCGTCCTTGCTAGGCACACCATCAGGGGCGTGATCATGGTATTACGGACGGGTAGGATCGACAATTGCACAAATAAGTACCTTTTGACCAATAGCATAGGAATTTACGCGTGTGTTGCGATGTAAGACTATGTTTTACTGTGTATTTGGTAGGGGACATGTTTTGTGAGTAGGTAAATGTGACTGCGTGTGCTTTTATTCTTTGTGTTCGCCACCAAAGGAGGGAATCAATAGAAGGCTTTGAGTCGCAGGACGTTCGTGATGTGTGAATGATCCTCCGGAAAACGGAAAATGCAGTGACTTTATTTAGTGGCGAGTCGCATCCGCCACGTCGCAGTGTTGTTAAACGGATACTTGTGGATTTTTATAGGGAGAAGGCTTGCCAGGCGAAATCCCACCACATCCTTGAACACTGCCGCCGAACCATCTGCTGGAACGGGATTTACCCGAACCACCCAGCTGGCACCACGAGGAGGTTGTTCGGCTAGCCAGCCTTGTAGCGTGCACAATCTACTTTGGGTTCAGTCGCCTCCGACTGCTATACTGTCGTATTTGACACGTCTCACGTGTCATTGCTTACCGACTAGTATCCCATGCTCCGCCCAACAATTGGCGACCCCTGTCAGGAACACGCCGCCCGCCAGTTTGCACTTTCATTCTGGTGAGCACGTTCCAGTGTTTTTGTGAGTCATTACTTATAATCATATTGTTTTCTCACCTACCACAGTTTATATGCTTTTTGCAATGGATTATCTAGTGGATAAGTCGTCTCCTTAAGCGGCTAACGTCGTTCAGCCTGTCAGGGTCAATTCTGTTGCGTTAGCCCCTCCCCCTTTTTAGGCGAATGATCTTTAATTATGGTTTTTGCACCCAGCACCCGTATTTTATATTCGTAGGATTTCTTCTGATTTCGCCATATACCATCAGCTAATATCTTGCCTTCCTCACAGCATCTCCTTGCAGACGAGAGACACCATACTTTGCCCCTCTAGCAATGAAATACGAGAATCTTAAACAGGCTATTATTCAGCGAATCATGCCTTTTTATAAGGTTCGTCTGCAGCAACTATTTAGTGATCTGCAACTCGGAGATAGGACGCCCTCAGCCTTGTTTCGCGAAATGCAACAGCTCATCGGCACGTCCAACTTGAACATAGGGCTCCTTTGCGAGTCGTGGATGCAACGCCTTCCTGAAAGCACTCAGGCTATTCTTGCAGTAGCAAGTGACTTGCCACTCACAACAGTTGCAGACCTAGCAGACCGCGTCATCCAACCTCATCAGCCAGAGACTAAAACCAAAGCACTTAAGCAGCTTTGTGCTGGCACAACCACAATGACAAACGCGACCAGCCAAGTGTCGGCTATAGACGCATTAGCACCGCAGCTAACGTCGCTTCAGCACCAGATCGAGGAACTCACTTTAAACCGTAAGCACCGCAACCGCTCCGGATCATTGCCCCGTCGCACAAAACGTGATGCCACAGGTTGCTGCTATTTCCACTCGCGTTTCGGTCATAAAGCCCGTAAGTGCGTACAGCCGTGTAGCTACTCCACTGTAGATGATTCGCCACGCCGGTCTGTAAAGGCCACAAACGTCCGCAATGCCCAGAGTCGTCTCATCTACATTAGGGACTATGACCCACACTCAGTTCTTAGTTGATACCAGGGCGGAAGTCAGCGTTTTCCCCTGTGCCAGATAAGCATACCACTTCTCTGTCGACAGGCCTCAGTGCCGCCAGCGGCACGCCAATAGCCACCTACGGTCATCTATCGCGTACCCTGGGCCTACGTCTTCGGCGTAAGTTCCGACAGGTATTCGCGGTCGCTGCAGTCCCCTTTGCCATCATCGGCATGGACTTTCTCAGGCATTTAAACCTCTTGGTCGATGCGAAACGCTAGATGATATTTGACACTGCAATTAAACTCAGTGTACGTGGCATCCCCGCCGATGTCCCATCTATATCCCCGGTCTATGCATTTCCCCAGACCCCGTTGGCCTATGCTAATGCTTTTTTCTCAGTATTAAAAGCCCGTTCAGCCAATGAACGCAGCTTTGCCCGTGGCAGCTCAAGTCCCGTACCGCCTACGGCCCATCTGTGTCATGCCGTCCACGCTGACTATCGCCTGGGAAACTGAAGGTAGCTTGGGCGGAGTTTGAGCACATGCTTGAACTTGGAACAATCCGCCCTTCCGACAGCCCTTGGTCCTCACCCTTGCAGATGGTCCCCAAGAAATCTGCTGACTGGCGCCCTTGCGGTTCTTACCGCGCACTCAACCGCCTAACCGTCCCAGATAGGCATCCCATCCCACACATGCAGGCCCTAACCGCATGCCTCACAAGTAAGACGATCTTTAGCAAGATCGATCTGGTTCGCGCCCATCACCAGATACCCGTGGAAGACAATGACATTTCTAAAGCAGCCGTCATCACTCCTTTCGGTTTTTTGAAATTTTAAGAATGCCATTTGGACTGTGCAACGCCGCACAAGCCTTCCAACGCTTCATCCACGATGTCACTCTTGGCCTAGATCGCCTATTCCTACCACGACGGTATTATAGTAGCCAGTTCATGGGCACAAGAGCAACTCGAACAGCTTCGAACGCGCTTCCAGCGCTTGACCCAACACGGTGTCGCAGACAACCCGACTAAGTGCGAACTCCGCAAACCAAAGTTTCATTGTCTGGTATCAAAGTCTTTTCTGATAAGATCCAGGCAATCAAGGACTTCCCAGCTCCGACTTCCTTCAAGCACCTCCGTCAATTTTGTGGTTTGTTCCACAACCATAGACTCTTTATTCTGCGCGGCGCTCAGCTCATGCAGCCACTGACTGACTTACTCAGAAGAAATTAACGTAAGTTCGCTTTCCCTGACAGCACAGGCAGCATTCACCGAGCTCAAGAATACTATCTCCAACACAACTCACATCGCTCATTCCGAATCGACTGCACTATTTTCTATTACGACCAAAGTCTCAGACGGCGCGGTAGGATCCGTCCACCAACAACACGTTAGTAAGCAATGGCGACCGCTTGGGTTCTTCTCCAAGCGCCGGCAGCCAGCGGAATCCCGCTACAGCACATTTGGCAGAGGACTGCTCGCCATTTACCTAGTGATTCTTCACTTCCGGCACGCACTCGAAGGCCGCGCGTTCATGGTCTACACGGACCACAAGCCCCTATCTTTGTCTTCAACGCTGCTTGCGGCAACTACTTACCACGGGAAACAAGGCGCCTAGACTTTGTCACGCAGTTCACTGCTGACATACGTCATGTCTCAGGGGTCGACAACCCCGTCGCCGACGCGCTCTCACGCGTCAACCTCACTCTCCAATCTTTGCCTACAGTCGACCTTGCTGCCGTGGCATCGGCTCAGGCTTAAGAGAAAGATATACAGCGCACTCTGCAGTCTACTCTGCTGCATGTGCAACCTGTTCCTCGCCAATCCACGGAAGGAACCATTCTCTGTGACACTTCCACAGCTTGTCTTAGACCCCTCGTGTCCGTTTCCTTAAGACCCACAATCTTTGACGCACTGCACGCACTATCATATCCTGGTATCCGTGCATCTTTGAAACTGGTCACCAAACGTTTCGTTTGGCCACGCGTAAACAAAGGTGTTCGTACCTGGGCTCGCGCCTGCCTTCAATGCCAGCTCTCCAAAGTACATCGTCACACCCGCAGTCCTCTTGGCTCATTTCCTGCCCCGGACTCTCGGTTCTCGCATGTACACTTAGACCTCTTAGGTCCATTGCCTGCTTCATGTGGATTAGTATACATTCTTACATGTGTCGACCGCTTCACTAGAGGGCCAGAAGCCATTCCCGTAACAGACTGCACAACTGAGACATTTATCCGCTCCTTCTTGGACCGGTGGGTCACGCACTACGTATGCCCATCCACCATTACAACTGGCCGAGGAAGGCCTTCGAATTTTTACAATTCGATAGGTTCTGCAACGTTCTAGGCTGCCGCCGCATTTCTACCACAGCCTAACACCCAGCAGCCAACGGGTTAGTTGAACGTTTCCCTAGACAGCTTAAAGCATCGCTCTGCGCATCCTCCGACCCTAGCTGGAGCGGAAATGTTTCCCTTGCACTCTTAGGCCTTCGAGCAGCATCAAAGCTGCCTTGCAATGCGCACCAGCAGAGCTGGTTTACGGCACAGTTACCAGGAGCATCCGTTTCACCTCCCGCATCGTCGAGTATGACTCCACCAAACTTTGCGTCCTCCCTAGCTCAAAGCATGCGTGCACTACTCCCGATCCAGTTCCATGAACAGACTGGAGATGTGCAAATGCACAGCGGACTCTCTACCAGCACGCACGTCCTCCTCCGCACCGACGCAGCGCGGCGCCCACCCCAGCCTCTCTACACTGGCCCTTTCAGAGTTCTGCAACGGACTGCGAAACATTTTACTTTAGAACAGAGTGATCACCGAACCACGTGTCCATCGACCGCCTCAAATTGGCTTTCTTTAACGATTAACTTGAAACCCCTCCTGATACACTCGCACAAGCACCCGCACCCGTGGTGACTTCCCGAGCACTGGATAGCCCGGAAACCTCGGTACCCCTTGACCCGCAACCTATCCCGCCTCAACCCCAGACAATCGACCGACGCGATAGACAGGTCAAACGTCCGGTCCGTTTTTCAGCTTTTGTAAACGTTTTCTATTTCCATTAACACGCAGTTTCGTATTAAGTAGTAATCTTGAGTCTTGTTCACAATCGTTTTGCAAAATCGACAAAAAACCCAAAACATTTTGATAACCTAAACAGCGTAGTTGCTTTTATCAAGCATGCCATGTTCCCTCTCCGGCGTCAAGCCACTTCGCCGACCCTTGCCCAAACCCTCTGTATTCTACCTTCCAGAAACTTAACCGCCCGGGCTGCCCAGGCAACCCTCGGGTGATTCGCCAGCCGATCCAAGGACCCCTTCCTCACCCAAGAAACACAGAGTCGGCCTCTGACGTAGACACCCACGACCGGATTGAACACCAAACGCGGCTTAGGCGTTGCCGCCGAAGACGCCGGAGTTCTTCGTGGGGCAAGGACGCCAGCATTTCTTCGTGAGACGAGGACGCCCGGATTACTTCCTGTGACGAGGACGCCTGGATTTATTCGTTGGACGAGGACAGTGGACTAAAGTGCGGTGGGAAAGTGACACCTCCCACGCACACCGGCGGGTCTGCAGCAAAGGGAAGGTCGTGTCTGCCTTTTTTCTGGACTTGCCAGTATTTTGCCGTCCGATCGGCCCGCCTCGACTGCCCACCGATGAAGCACTCTGGTCCACACGATCATCATAAATAACAACTAACCAAATCCTGGACCCAGCGAACTCTGCTACACACGCCACCTTGGAAGCCCTTACTCAAGCCCATGCATATATTCGCAACCACCCTCACCTTCCTTTTTACCCCACTAACAGCTCCGTCGAAGGCTTCCATCCCCTAGCCTTCTAGGGGGAGGCCCTTGTAGTGTACCGGAAAACAAGCTCTTTCAGTATCTTGCAACATTGGATTTTACGGTTGTTTTAATCTTCGAAACGTCCAATTTTTTACTGAATGCACATCCGTGGACACAAGCCGTTTTGGTGAGTGCCTGCTGCGTGATTCTCGCTCAGTTTGTTTTTCTTCCTATTCTTGTAGCCTGCACAATATACGTTGTGTTCAGTCGCCTCCGACTTCTATACCGTCGTATTTGACACGTCTTACGTGTCTTGGCTGACCGCCTAGTATCCCAGGCTCCGCCCAACCCAGCTAACACTGCAATATGACACATGAGCCTTTCATAAACACTTGAATGTATACTTCACTTTATTCCATTTTGTAAGTGCACCCTTATCCCCGTACTTACGTGCCATTTTATCCACAATGCCTGCCGCCGACTCCCATGTGTGTCTTATATCCTGTTCGGTCCATCATTCCAATATATTAGCCAGACCTCAGGCAGTAGCGAGAGTTGCTGTCTTAAGCTAACCGCATATGAGCGAGTACCGCTCCCAATGATAAAATAGAAGGAAGGAAAGCAATGGGTCGAAAATGTATTGTGGTACACGCTGTTCCCGTGTATCGGACAGAAGGCGACACCCAATGGCGCGAGATAGCTGGGGAAGGATGTGTGGTACCGCGCTGTGGGGTGTCGTGTTGAATCCAACCGTAGGGCCTTGTGCGTATCGCTTGTGTGTTCGGGCAAACAGACAAATGCAACGCACCTGTCAGCATATCTATAACAACCTCTCTGCGTGCAGTGAGAAGTTAATTTTATCTAGTGTTTTACTCAGCATACTTAGGAAATCCGAGGAAATCTCTAGACAACTACACATCCCTCCTCTATAAAACAGCAGTTTAAACGGTCCTTCGATCTACGTAAGGACTATCCGCCGCGGGCCAGCCCCCTAACAGACAAGTTGGTAAAACGTGACGCAGCTGCCGAGGGAGAAACAGGCAAACGCATCCTAGCGGACACCAATCTGTGTCCTACCTAACGTTGATGAAGTAATAAAACGTTACAAAAAGCGGTTCGTAGGAGTAGCCGTTTGTCGGGAAACGTTCATTGCACACGTCGAAGCCTTCGGTTCCATCCTAAACCTGCGATCCGGATGAGAGGTCTAGGCGGAGAGTAAACGGAAAACGGTAGCTACCATAGTCCAGGGCAACAACAGGTGTTTAATTAACTAACAACATAATTTTTTTGGATTTCTATGCGTTTATGTCCCTTTTGGTGGTTTCGAACGGTTTTGACAAATTTTTATTATGTTCAAACAGAGCGAGTGGATCTAAGTAGAAAAATCCACACTGAACAAAACGACTACTGCAACTCTGTCCGAAGAACAAACTGCCCTAAACTCCATCAACCGTATCAAAGCCCTCAATTCCCTGATGAGGCGCAGAAGTAACCCCGCCTCGAATTCCATTAACTCGATTATTCGTCCAGACAACTCAGTTACCAGTAACCAAGCTGAAATATGTGAGATCATGAACCGCTACTTCTGCGACTCTTTCACCTCTGCTAACCTGACCCTGCCCCTCAATATTCCTAGTTGCACCCATGATACATTACGCGCAGTACTATTTGACCTGCGTACCATTACTCGAGAAGTTCAAGCCCTCAAATTATCCTTCCATGCCGGACCTGATGGCCTCCCATCGGCTCTGCTAATTCTAGGTGGCGTGGATATAGCCGTCCTCCTTCTTAACATCTTTACTCTTTCCATGAAAAACGGAACATTTCCCTCCGCCTGGAAACATGCTGTAGTCATGCCAAGACACAAAAGGGGAAGTCGTCAAAACATTGAAAACTACCGACCCATTAGTCACACCTCATTCGCTTCACGGGTGATGGAGAGGATCATCAAGGAAGAGCTCCTACGGTTCTTGACACATCGTAACCTTATCAACAAATCCCAACATGGATTTCTCCCGTCTAAATCCTGTCAAACATGCCAGCTGGAGTTCCTGAACAATGTTACCGCCATGGTTGATTGCAGGAAAGCTCTGATCATCATCTTCTTGGATATGAAAAAAGCGTTCGATCGAGTTCCTCACAATGGACTGCTAACTAAATTGGCTTCTTAAGGTATATCGGACCAGTTGCATTCTTGGTTCTCTTCCTATCTCTCTTGTCGAACACAATCGGTGAGATTAGGAGACTTCGAATCCTCACCGAAACCAGTTACAAGTGGTGTATTCCAGGGAAGTGTACTGGGCCCTATACTCTTCCTACTTTACATCAACGATGTATTTCAAGTCTTTGAATATGGAAAGGCGTACCTGTTCGCCGTTGATATCAAAGTCGTATTCTCCTTTGACCCGGGTAACCTAAGGAGTGGTCTCCTCAATATTCAAAATGACCTTAAAGCACTAGACTCTTGGTGCAACACATGGAAGCTTGACTTCTCTCCTACAAAGTGCAGCGTTCTGTCGTACAGATGCACTGTGCCACCATGTGCGCTAACCCTGAATGGCGTCTCACTAGCCATCTGTCAAACCGTAAGGGATCTCGGAGTACACTATTCAAGCTCACTAAATTTCTCAGAACAAGTTAGCTATAGTGTAGCGAAAGCCAGATCCCTCATTGGTCATATCTGCAAAAGAATGCTCGTAACAGAATCCAGACTCACTCTATACAAGGTATGCGCTAGACCTCTTTTGGAATACTGCTCAATAATATTTACCAACTCCAGAAAGAGTGACAGAATAGCAATTGAGAAAGTACAACGCTCATTCACAAAGCGCCTGCTTTACCCTTCCACTCTCAACTACCGTGAGCGCTGTAAGCTCCTTCGTCTTGAACCTTTATGGTTACGAAGAATGAGACTCAACCTCACCTTCTTATTCCAGACGATAAACAACCCAAATACGAACCTTGAAGGACTTCTCCAACAAAACGAAGACTCTCGGTATCCCCTCCGCCACAGACCCTTAACCATTACCCTGCCCACAGCCCGCACTAACTTGCGCAACAACTTCTTTCTCTACAGATTCGCTCGCGTCTGGAACAGGCTACCATTACAAGTAAGGGCATCCGAGAATACTGCACAGTTCCGATCAGCCCTACATAGACACCTTGCTACCCTGCCTATATGCGAGCTCTTTAACACCAATACACCGGAGGATGAACTTTGGGAACATGGCCCACAGCATCTCTAAGTCTGAAAACCCACAAAAATTTGGAAACAGGACCTACCAAATAACCGTCCTTTACTATCTGGGACTGTCCACGTCACAAAACATAACTTAAGATCTGCGCACAGTTGCTCCATTTTCTCGCTCGCCTGTTGATTTCTTCATCGAAACTGTAGGTATCCAGTAGTGGTCAAACGTCCTAATGACTTGGCTACACCAGCCACTGATACCTCCTTTTCTAGTGCCACTATCTTTGCATAGAAGCAGCTAGTCGTCATAGGCTCCATCCAACTTCGCGGATATCCGGAGATTTCTAGGAGTTGCTCCCTTCTTACAATGTTTATCCTTGGATTGTTTGCGTCACAGCTCTGCTTGATTTCTTCATCGAAACTGTACGTATCCAGTAGTGTTCAAACGCCTCAATGACATGGCTAAAACAGACACTGATACATTCTTATTAAGAGCCACTATCTCTGCTTAGCAGCAGCTAGTCACCATGGCTTCCACTTAAATTTACAGATATCTGGAGCTAGCTCCCTTCTTACCATGTTCATTGTCTTAGGTTGTTTGCGTCACAGCTCAGCTGGTCTATGTTCCCTCCCGTAGCGCGCCGTTGTGTCGCTCGTCCTACTCGCATCAACTCTTCTTCATAGCAGCTAGACATTGTTGGCTCCATGTAGCTTGCAAGGAGCCACTCCCTGACACTACAGCCCTTATTTTCTTCTGCCGTCTGCCTCGCCAAGCTTCGCACGCATGTTGATTCCTTCATTGTAACCGTAGGTATCCAGTAGAGATCAATCGTCTTAATGATATGGCTTCAACAGCCACTGATACATTCTTTTCTAGAGCCAATATCTCTGATTAGCAGCAGCTAGTCACCATAGCTTCCACTTAACTTTGCGGATATACGGAGCTAGCTCCCTTCTTACAATGTTCATTCTTTTGGATTGCTTGCGTCACAGCTCAGATGGTTTGTTGACCTATTATATGCCACCGTAGGATACACTAGTAACTGAAGGCGTAATCCGAACTCTATTGCGAGGTGCCAATCCCTGACTCTACAGCCCTCATTTTCTTCTGCCGTCTGTCTCGCCTAGCTTCGCTCGCATGTTGATTCTTCATTGTAACCGTAGGTATCCAGTAGAGATCAATCGTCTTAATGATATGGCTTCAACAGCCACTGATACATTCTTTTCTAGAGCCAATATCTCTGATTAGCAGCAGCTAGTCACCATAGCTTCCACTTAACTTTGCGGATATCCGGAGCTAGCTCCCTTCTTACAATGTTCATTCTTTTGGATTGCTTGCGTCACAGCTCAGATGGTTTGTTGACCTATTATATGCCACCGTAGGATACACTAGTAACTGAAGGCGTAATCCGAACTCTATTGCTGGTCACTCTTCCCTCTCCTAGCGCGCCGTTGTGTCGCTCGTCCTACTCGCATCAACTCTTCTTGATAGCAGCTATTCATTGTTGGCTCCATGTAGCTTGCAAGGATCCACTCGTTGATTTCCATCCTTAATTTTTCTCTGACGTTTGTCTCTCGAATCTTCACTCGCATGTTGATTTCTTCATTGAAACTGTAGGTATCCACTAGTGATCAATCGTCTTAATGATATGGCTTCAACAGCGACTGACATATTCTTTTCTAGAGCTAATATCTCTACCTAGCAACAGCTTGTCACCGTAGCTTCCACTTAACTTTGCGGATATCCGGAGCTAGCTCCCTTCTTGCAATGTTCATTCTTTTGGATTGCTTGCGTCACAGCTCTGCTGGTCTGTTGACCTAGCACCTGAACTGTCACTTACCTTCATTGGCCTGTTGATACACTCAGCGACCCTATAGGCATACGCTAGTGACCAAGCGTCTGACTGGAATGGCTACATCCGGCCACTTAGTCTCTTCTATCGCCACCTGTCGGACTTCGTATATTCGGAATTTCTGTTCAGAAATAGATAGTGGCCATTGGCTCCATGCATATGCGATAATTTAATGCTTGTTAGGAGCCACTCCGTATCTCAATATCCTTTATTCCTCTAGAATTTCTGCATCCAATCCTTCCTCTGCCCTGCCACCAATTAATCTTTAGGACTCTCACGGCAACCTATTTATTTTCGCTTATTACGCGCTCCCTCTCGGATTACGTCTACTACTTGCTGTTCATAAACCTGACAATCACTACCATTATTCTAACTCTCTTTGCTCTATCCCTACGCAATTATTGGCTCCTACTAAACGGATACTTCGTACTTTACTTACTTGTACAACGATCTTGTCTCTAGGCAGGCGTTAGCAATCCACCTATACGGCTAATGATTCCGTAGGATATTCAAAAGATATTTTCATCATAATTATTGTTGCACAGTGTACATGCTTTTGTCTCAAGCACAAGTGTTGTAACTTAAGATATTAACAATGTTCAACTCCATGCCTGTTCTTGCGGTCTTCTCTCGGTTGTCTCCCACTTTCCTTTTTCTCTGAGGTCCGGGACATCTTGGAGATCTGGGATTGGACTGAGGAACAGTTTTGGCCCAAGACGGACGCAACAACCCACATGGACTTACCTGGAGCATGGTAGAACTCCGAAAGGACCGAACTGCAATCACCATAACCCTTGTCCAGTATGGAGAAATGGACATAACCTCATACTCCCCAAAATTATACATCTGTAAAACCTGGACAGCGGAGAAGTTGAACTTTTGCTCACCTGGACATACAATAAGATGAATAATCACGAGGTCCCTCTCCTCCACCGATCTCAAAAATAATGGCGACCCCGATCAAATTACCTGTCCAACTAGCAGAGGAAATTGGAAGCCATTACTCTGCGAAAATCCGAAGGTAAAACCAGTCGTCAAGCGGCTTTGCCAGTTCAACATTAATGTTCAAACTGCTTTACGGCAGTGTTGCAGGACGTGGTGGGTTTTCGCCTGGCAAGCGTTCTCCCTATAAAAAGCCACAAATGTCTGTTTAACAACACTGCGACGTGGCGGATGTGACTCGCCACTGAATAAAGTCACAGCCCACAACTACAAACTGGCAAGTCGACTAGACTAACATATCAACTCTTCCCGACTCTATTTCAACTACACACGCTTGAACCCAATGTATCGTCGTGATACACGTCGGTTTTTAAACCTTGATCATGCCTGCGTTGGTGTGTCTCTATGAAACTGAGAATATATTATTTATTTATTTATTTATTTATTTATTTGCATGGACAATATACCCGTCTGCCTGACTTAGTGGTTGGTTGTGCATTGTAAAATGCTGCAATAACTTCAGCGGACGTCGGGTAACTGCTGGAACTATGAGTTGCAGACGTCCTTCCAAAGATATTGTCGATGCCGATACGGGGAAAGTTTTAAGCAACTAATAGTCATTGATCCACGCCTCCGGTGGCGATCAATGGCAAATACTTTGTCGCTCCCTTTGATGAATCTAAGTGGTTTTCCACATGGCAGCGCCTTGCATTGTCTGACGTCGCCAACAACTATGCATACTTGCATACAAGTTGAAAGCTCCGGCTGTACAAACGTTTTCGGGTTCGGGACAGATGTGCTAGTAGGCAGCAAAGGGTGCATGCATGGCGTCAGTTGCTTTGGTAAAGAAACGTCATAGAGGAGGCGACTAATGCTGCAGCAGAGTCTTCAGTTAGACGCTGCGTTTACGTTAACGGAAGTTCGCCACTGGAGACCTGCAAGTCGGTCTTGCGGCCATAGCGTATTGTTTGAATGACAGCAGCAGCGCCTCTGTATACTAGGGAGGTTAGCTGATGGCTGACGATAGAACAGTCCTTCGATTGCGGATGACGGAAAGTAGCATTGAAGGCTGGAAGCCTAGCTGCTTTAGCATCACTTGAAAATGCTCAAGCTCAAACTGTGGTTCGCCGTATGTCGTTACGGCCGCTGGACAACCATATACAGATGACCAAAGACTCATGGATAAGACCAAAATAACTAAACTTTCATTCGTAAAGCGTCCGTGCCACGCCATGTCAGGCATGAGCAAAGCTTTACAAGCATCCCCCGTTTCGCACCGTTCAGGTCCGATTACACGCCAAACCGTGTAGGTGTAAAGTATAGTTGTGAGAAGCAACCTAATTAGTACAAAGTCGTTAATGAGGGATTAAATAGGTTTAACTGGTTATGTAAACCTTTGTGAGGGGACGCAGCAGATTGTGTGGTACGTGGTCTAGAGCGACCTGCCAGTGTGATGCAACCTTAGTTGATGGCGAGTCACCTCCTCCACAGCGCAGCGTCTTGGAGCAGATATTTGTGATTTTTTAGTGAGACCGCTTGCGAGACGAACCTTCAGCACGTCCTAATGCTTTACCGTCAGCCGTAAATTGAGCCAATTGTCACAAGCTAGGGTGCATTCTGACCCATTTATCTTGCAAGTATTCGTAGTCCCCCTGAACCCAATATCTTCGGTTGGCTGAGCAGGCTGACCTAGTCGGAATCCACCATACATGGTAGAGGCCAGAGATACCGGTCGGAGATGAAATACAGTCGTGGAAATGGAGCCAGAGCATTGCGCAGGTTTGTAAAGCTCCGCAAGCAAGGACAGTTTTCCGTTCGCTTGTCCCTGTCCAGGCGGATGACCATGGGCAGGTTGGCTGCAGGCAGCTCCTATGTATATATCCTCAGCTGTTCTTCGTTCCATCCTTTAAGTGAGTGGGAAGAGAAATGGGTAGCCGGGGCGTTCTACCAAGCAACCCTGACTAAAATGCTGTAAATGCATCATATACGTTGCAATGGGTAAATGATGGCCATAATGGTGGCATTGACAGCGCAAGTTGTTTTGTTACGGACTTATTATTTGCCACTTATATCTAATAATAGTTGGGCATAACTAAAATTGCTGAATGTCATACGGAGACCGGTAGGTGGCTAAGTACTTCACGAGTAATACCAGCCCGAAAACAGGGAATACATTGATGGTATGACAAGGTTTAGACGTAGTCTAGGGGATGACGGTCATTAAAGAGCACAGCATAACACTCAAGTAGGTGGATACTAGAAGATCGGAAGCTGAGGCTCAGCGTCGCGCTGGGTGATAAACGAGCCCAGGTTGCTAGATGAAGACCAGTACACGCTGAGTAAGGGCTAGCTAGGGTTGCGGATCCACTTCCGGTTATCGAAAAGCATAGAAGCCAAAGCGCCTGAAGCAAAGCTTCGTCCGTGTTTAAACGTCTTAGTAGTCGGTGCACTGCCAGTAAAATATCCAAGGTATCTTGCTACCTAAATGCGACTTAGAAAAGAGGTGATGCAGACGATAGCTGCCTCTAGGTGTGCATCCTTTGGGTGGGCAACTTTCAGAGCCTTATACCAATTAGCTGGACTAGCCACCGCAATCACATTGACAAGTTGGACGGTGAGATCTATGGTCAGACGAGATAACAGGTTGCTGTCGCGTGTGGTACGTTTGTTAGCGATGTATGCTTCAAAGCTCATGAACCATAAAGCGGCGTCTATATCCATAAATAGTATCGGCTACCAGAGTGACTGATGAACAGCCTGCTCGTCTTCACTGTGTTTAGAAAGTGAGTCCATATTTAAGAAAACAATAAACAGTTAGTAAAAAATGGACTAGGTCTCGAAATGAGCCTGCAAAATGGAACGGATTCACCAAAAGTAGCGAAGTAATGGCCAACTGAGGCCTTCAATGTAGTGGAGAATGATCCAGATGGAAGTCACCAATGTAGGGACGAAATTGATTACTGCCGGGTGTTGCGCTTGGTCGGGGTATCCGAAGTAGCGAGGGTGACCATATCGCGCCAACAGAATAGTAAGGAGCACCGTACCCAGTGACGGAAGAGAAGGCAGGTGAGTAACCGGACGAAGTGTACTGTGGTACACGCCGTGCTTTATATTGATTACAAAAGCCGACACCGAACAGCACGAGCAAGCTAAGGAAGAATGAATGCGATTGCGCGATGAGGCGTCGTGTTAAATCCAACCCTTATTTTGCCTTGTATGGAATCAACCTAACAACTATAACACACATATCAGTTTACCATAAGAAAGCACTGCGTACAATGGGAAGTTAATTTTATTTAGCATAATACACAAAAATGTTAGGTAATCCGAAGGAATTCCATGGCAGCTAAAAGGATACCGGCTGTCCATGGGTGGGGATTATTAAGTCCCTGCTACATCCCAAGGCGCCGAAACGTTTAGACACCGAACATATCTGAGCATTCACTTAGTTTGGTCATGCAATTTTTATATTCTCAATAAGCAAACGCAGATACTATATATATATATATATATATATATATATATATATATATATATATCACATTGGTTTAAACATGCAGAGAGACGTAAGTAAGGCTTCTTTTATACACAGTGCCATAAGCTAAGTAAAAACGCTTCGCCTTTCACTATACTTCAACCACGTATGATGTCCGACGCTTCCCGCCGCACATATTTATAAAAACTGGTTGCTTAGACGATTACCTATCCTGCTCACTGTCTTGCATTTCCTAGGGTTCAAAACTACTATTTAATACAATGGTTTTTTAATTTACACAGCTTTCTCCTAATAATTCTGTTTTCAGATTTCACACATTAATAACATTTATAGCACTTCTAAAGCGTCTTAGTGCTTTCTCACGGCATATTACCTAAGTTACCATCTCCGGTTACGCTTAGGATATACGAAGACGTACTAGTGAGCGTTACCACGCTTGTTAGTTCCCGCCACCCGAGAACGCACTGGTCGATGCAGTATCGGACAGCGTCTAATAAATGAGGTAGCGTTCCACCAGTCTGTGGCGAGAAATTCCAAATGCAAATAATATACAAGCATAGTCTACTTTCATAACCATAAATCTTGAATACCTCTTCTCCAGCAATGAACAAGGCTAGCACGCTACTTTAGACAGCTTACACCTTTAATATTGCGCAGTATGCATTAAAATAAGGGAACATAGTTTAGGGTGTGAACTCGAAGAAATGCTCCATTACGACGGATGGATAATGGTAACTTTGCTGTGTTTGATGATTGCATTGCTGCTAATATGAAAGCGGTGGGTTCACGTGGCTGCAACCCACTAAATAAACCTATATGCTGCGCCACCACAGCCGGCCTCTAGCAATGCTGACCAAAAACCGATATATATCTTTTATTTAAAAATCTCAGACATCATAAATTAAAACAAAATAATGCCGTTTATAGTCACTCGAGGAAACCTAAATGCATAAGATGTTGCATACCTTTTCCCTATCAGTCGAATGTGTTTTCACATTATTTATTTATATAAAGCATCCCTTGTTATCTATTTGTAATACGAACTTGCGGAACACTGCCAAAAATAGAAACAACCTAATCGTCATCGACAGTATGTGGGGTTGCCGGCTGACTGCGAATAACACCAATGCAGTGATAATTATACAAACTATTAGCCATTTCATGACAGCGATCTGAAGCATATATTTGTATCTAGAGATTAAAGAAAATTGAAGCTGTTTGAAGGATTAGCAGTTGCAGTCCGCCGCATGCGCCTTCAAAAATGGTACTAATTCTAATATTTGGTAAGGTTATTAACTTGATTTTCGCCCAAACTTTTGTTTCATTGTGTTTGTTACAGGTTGATAACAAAAGCATTTTTTGGTAAATAAGCGTTCATTTAACTGTGTCTGAAGTTGTGTTTTCAGTTTTCCCTGTTAAGTAGTACTTCTGTCCTGCGCCGCTATTAACGCGATCCATAACTGACTATTGTAATGCACCCTTCCTAATCTAGGTATTTTTATCTCACTCGCTGAACACCAGCACTTGTACAGTACATCCTAAATGTGAACTACCTGTAGTGAACAAAGGCTACACAATATTAGTTTCGCATTTCCAGTCGATTCAACATTTCTGCATTATTCTGGAGAAGGGAGCAGTGAGGACCCAAACTAACTGAAGAAGGGGGTAGATGTTGCAGTGAATAAATAACGTTATAGTACAACGTACTTGGAAAGCTATAATTAGGTGGAGAAGCAGCGAGTAGTGTTTAGGTACCTTAAATAAATATATATGAGTATGGTATGTATAGACGGTAGGTTTTATATTTACATCCGGTGTCAAATAGTAAAATAATATTAAGTATCAAGGAATTACGTTGAGTAAACAACTTAGAAAGTAAGTACGACACTGTATGTATAAACCTAATGCTATGTACTAGCATTACTATAAGTGCGCAAATGGTAACATAGATCTTTTTGTCTTATATAATAAATTAACAAGACAATAACTATATATAATTTGTAAATAAGTAAGCACTAACATAAAGTTATTTAAATATATTAAATATGTTATACTACATCGTATATGTGATACTGAAAATAGTTTTGCATTAGAAATGTTATTCTTAAAGCTTTTTCAACCTGCTTCTCATCCGTACAACGTTGTGCTCGCCAGTTATAAGTTAAGCTGATCCGAACCACTCCTGCCCCCAACGGGAATTTTTAATTGTTGGAGGTAATAAGTACCCTACGCCAGCCAAAATGTAGGTGGTTGAGCGATTAAAGCTCAAATAACTTTAGGGTATGCTGCCTGCAACACTAACACATGGATCTGTAGTGCAATACGCATTCATCGTTCTTATGTTGCCCAATGATTGAAATGGACATAAAGTCACGAGGCATGTTTGGTTTGTGTACGCCACGTTGGATGGCACATCTAATTTTTGCCCTATAGCTACTGATTGCTACAAAAGCGCGGAGAAATTGGCGAACTTGGTGCATAAGTTTCAATTCGCAATGTCACTCAGATTTTTCAAGTATTTGGTTGGTACTCCGAAGCAGTATACGCAAACGTATAGGAAGCGTTTGCTCGAAGGTTTCTCGTACCAGTAACTTCAATTCCGCTAACTGCATTCCCGGCAAGATGACCCTCGGGGAAAGCGGTACGTTATCTTGGCTTCCCTGTTTTCTGTTACTAATGTAGTCTGTGAATGCACCTGCCTGCGTTGATTTCGTTCAAATTAACGGGGCAGATATAGGTGCTGTGGGATTTCAACTTAACCCAGTGTCGCAATATCCGGTTGGGTAACCGCGGCTGTATCCCACGAACAGACGTTTGACGACGGTGAGCGTCCTAAGCTTGTCATTTGCCGGCTACATTCAACGAGACCCTTCATTATGGTGTTAAGTAGCTGGGCATTATGGGCGAAGGGTCACGCGGGCGAAATTATGGTAGCTGAAGCGGTGTCACATAATTAAAACAATCGGAAAGGTGACCGAGTTTGTTCCTTTGCCAAAGCGGCACGGCGTGTTCCGCATTTTCGTGGACGGACAAAAAATACTGTTTTTTAGCGACGCAGTCATGGACTCTATAGTGCAGCGATAACGCGAGATTAGTTTGGTGAACGCGCCACGCAGTTTCAACTACGGTGGATAGATGTTGTGGCTTTACATGTTTGCTGACGTGACCGGCGTTGTGATGTACTTTGCCTACGGCCTGTAACCGAATGAGACATTAAGCAGCTGTCTGCAAGCTTTTTAACTATGGTGGACATGGTGCCATTGCTGCCGAGGCACGGACGTTCGTAATGCACAAACGTGAGGCTTAAGTAAGTTCAGTTCAGTCTGCGTATCCCAAGGTGTATATAGTGTTGCGTCGTTTTCATCCTGTTTGATACGTAAGCAGACGCTGTCCTCACCCGCATCGAAAGCCAACGGCGGACAAGTGGTTATTGGTCAGTGGATGCGAACTTGATATATGCTAGGGGTTGAAAGCATTTTGAAAAACTATTCCGCAGAATACCCTGCGGATACTACAGGGGAAAGCCGAGTTATCATACGGTACGATGAGCTGGCTCGACGTGCAGAGACAGCCAACTGGAACTTTCTGACAGACGAAGTACCGACAGTCGCATGGCCACATTCCGTCAACCAAGTTAGCACTCTCGTCGAAGAGGCATCCGAAACTAAGGCTGTCCACTCGAAGAAGACTGTTTTATTTGTGCGAAGTAGGACAGGGAAATGTATGGCAGTGCGGAACTCGGCCTGGCATACCTATAAGGAACACCCGAGCACGGAGAGCTGGACGGCCTATGCAATTCAACGTAATCATTGCACTCAACTCGTTCGTGAGGATAAACTGACATACCAGCAGCATCTGACGGAGCGCATGGTTTCGAATCATAAGCTGCTCCACCTACATGTAAACAACCTGCGTAAGGTGAAAAGGGGGAATCCCTCCTCTTCAAACGCCAGGTGGCATGCCGCTGACTACGGAGGATGCGGCGAACGCCTTGCGGCTGCAATATGCTTCAAACTTTCAATGCATTCCTTGGTCATATATTCCTTTGTCAGCAGCTGTTTTACAACCAAAACTTACGCACATAACTTTCACGGCGGGGATGGTATTAAAGAAGTTGTTGTGTATGCGTAAGCACAGCTCACCTGGAATCGACAACATTCACCCTAAGTCCCTTGCGGTAATGGGAGAAAGTTTAGCAGAGACTCTGGCACGATTCTTTCAACGTTGCTTCGATCAGATATATGTACCCGAGATGTGGAAATGTGGGATCATAACCCCAATTCACAAGGGCGGTAGCCGTTCTGACCCAGCCAACTACCGTCCTGTAACCCTTCTCCCGGTCCTGTCAAAGGTTATGGAAACTATGGTTGCTGACGTATTAACAGCCTATCTAGAAGATTCTGCCTTCCTTGCACATGAACAGCATGGTTTTCGACGGAATCGATCGTGCACCACAAATCTGCTGCTAGCAAGATCGAGTTGGACCAAATTAATTGACAGCGGTGCAGGAGTGGACGTGGTCTACCTAGATTTCTCAAAGGCTTTCGATTGACTAGACCATGGAATCCTGATCTGCAAACATCAGAGCTTCGGCTTTGGTGATCCGCTCCTAGGGTGGATCACAAGCTTTCTTCTCCACCGGAGCTTAGAGGTAAAAGTGCGTGGGTCCCTGACCCACCCAATCCAAGTCGAATGTGGTGTCCCACAAGGATCGGTACTGGGGCCACGATTGTTTTTGATGTATATTGACGACATAGCGGCCCTCATTCTTTCCAATTGCCTACTCTATGCCGAAGACATCAAGGTCTGGAGAGCGATCAATACACCAGACGACTCCGCAATACTTCAAGAGGATCTGGATAAGGTGTATGTGTGGTCAGTTCAGAACCAACTCCCACTCAACCCAGAAAAGTGCAGAGTATTACACTTACGTCACCAATCAGCATTTTTCTATAAACTGGGTGACCATGTGCTTCATACAACTGCTGAGGAAAAGGATTTACGAGTCTTGCTTCAGTCCGACCTTGGTTGTTCGGCCCAGGCAAAGAAAGCATCGAACGCGAGCATTCGAAATTTGGGCCTTCTCCGGCGCGCATTTGGACGCTTCGATCCATCCGTTTTTCACCAACTTCTAGGTGCATACATACGACCTCACGTGGAGTATGCAATACAAGTCTGGCAGCCGTGGCTGAGGAAAGACCTCTCTGATTTAGAGAAACCTCAACGACGCGCAACGAATAACGTGAAAGGTTTAGGCCAGTTACGCTACGAAGACAGACTGAGATTGCTCGGGATAATTAGTGGTCAATATTGACGACCACGGGGAGATTTGATTTTGGCTTATCAAATTCTGACAGACCCAATCATACCTGCCGCCATCTGCTGGAGCTCAGTAACAACAAAGATCTGAGAGGCCATCATCTGAAGCTGGCAGTGCAGTACAGCCGTTTGGAATGTCGACGGAATTTCTTTTCCGTGCGTGTTTGCCAAGCCTGGAATGCTCTCCCAGAATCTGTAGTCAGTGCACCCAACCTGATCGAGTGCAAAAATCGAGCTGATAGTGCACTCACTTCATTGCACTATCGCCCATAGTACAGTCTAATTTTGAGAGATCCAAAATCCCTACTTTAAAAATAATTTTTCCCCACACAAATTTCAACTGCGGATTTATATTTTGACGCTTCAAACAAACACTTTTCCCCATGCAAATTTCAAGAGGCGGTGACTCTTTTAACCAAATGCTCCATACCTCATGATCCCCTCCGGAGTTATAGTGGATTATTATTTTGACACTTCAAACTCGGTGAGTTCACAAGCTTGTAGTAACTCGTTGTTAAACGATATTACTGAATTGGTTTCCATTGAATTTTTCACACTTCTATGATTTTCGCACTGAGCGCCCTACGGGATTTATCAAGCTTTAGCTTTTATACCCGCATAAATCCATTGTTCCATTGTTTCATTATGTTATGATAACTAGCTGAGCACCTGGTTGCCAAGTTCCTCCTCCAAGGCGGCACATCGTCTGCGGACGTTGCGCTTTCGGTTGTTTGATAACAAATCGGATAGGAAACGAGGGAAGGCAAATGAAGAGGCAACTCAATGAGTGGTCCTCTCTAGTTGTGTTCTTTCTTGTAGTGCTTAATAGGCTGACGGCCGTGCTGGTAGAAATGCGCACAAACCTGACGGCGTGCTGCCTTACCCCGCAAGTGCCGCCCGCTAGTTTGGCAACGGCCACGTCTTTGCGCTTTTCTAGCGCCCCGTATGCCCCTGTAAAGTTCACAGACAATGTTTGTCGCAGAACACGTGCACTGCCCTCGGATAACGCAGGGTGGATGGCAGAGTGCACTCACGCGTCTGTTACACTAGCGTACGCCAACCAAATCGGTGAATGCGAATTTTATTTGCATTAATGGGTGCCGTACGCTCATCTGTGTAACATTGCTTACAGGCGGGAAATCGCTCTACAGCTTCTGGTTCCTGTATGCCTTTGGAAGGTGTCTGGTTCCCTTGAACCTGTAACCTCGCCAGAGTCCACCGTGGTGGCTGAGTTTGTTGAAGAACAAGCGGATGACGGAGAGCCGATGGCAGGTATCGACCGGGCAACGAAGATGCGCACAACAGAGGCAGTGCTGTCGGAATTCAACTCCCACATACGCACGATGTCCGCGGCTTGGTTTCAGAGCATCCTTGTATCAATTAGTGTGTTTTGGGAGCTTTTAGCGACCGCTAGCAGTATTCAACTAGTTGGTAATTGTAGGTACTGCGATGCACCCGCGCCTTTTGAAAAACCCGAGGATCGGTTGCTGCTGAACGGCCAAACCGCCGCATGAGCCGCGGCTCCCCGTTGTCCCTCAGCCGCCCAGAAAAGCCCTGCATCCCCAGGATAAACCGAAAGCACATAAACTAGAATTGTAACGAAATGTAAATCACCCGTGGTGTTTAGGCGGACGGAGGTACCAGTTACAGCGACGTTGCCACGTGCTGTGAAGTTTCATAGCCGGAAGGGTATCAGGTCCAGTAGTTGTTGCTGCAGACCACCGAGGAGAACGGCTTCTTTCGGCAAAGCTTCATGGGACATGAACAAGTGCGTGTTATCTTTGCGTTCGGGATACAAAGCAGTAACCCGTGACACAATGGTGTGGGGCATGCATGATTAGGTCTGGCGCTGGTCTCACCAACCATGCAGCTGCTGCGAAAGAGCGGATTAACTGCCTTGCTTGACTTACATTGAAGAACTTTTAGGGCCTGGTTGCTTATCCTAGGATTCTGCCGCCTAGTTTCCCACAGGCTTAGTTGTAGTATGGCTTTGTAGAAATAGGCTGACATTTTTCTAATAGGTGTCGGTGTCACACAAGGTTACCAACTTCACCAGGTCCGCAGCATTCTTTCAGTGGATTGCTGCAAACGCCTGGTTGGGAAGGCTATTGCTAAGCTTGATATTTATTTGCATACCTCGCAGTTCCGTTTATTCCGATTACCACAGGCAATATGTAACTGCTGTTGATGTAAAGTTACGCCAGACTTGCTGGTAAGCTGTTCGAAGCATATTCAACCACATCATGGGTCCTGTACGTTGCAACCTGATTGGTGATTCTCCAGGCTCCGTACGACACCCCAGCAAGTTATCACTTACAAGCGGTAACGCTGCTGAATGTACTGTTGCTCTTTCTCCTAATTTCATTAAACCTTTTACACTGGTTCGGTCTGGAAATTGCCTTAATAATCTCCTACATGCTGGTTTAGCTTGTATTAATGTCACCAACCGACTCACCTGGCGCAGGCTGCACAGAAATGGATGCCACTGCACTCATTCCTGCGACCGTCGTCTAGTGTAAATAGATAAACACGCAAACCGTATAAAAGATTTGAAAATGCAACAACTATGACAGCTTTACTCATCTGGACACTCAACAACACGACACTTTGTGGCTCTCCCATTCTCAACCGGCTTCAACAGCTATGACTACCTGACCAAAAACAAAAGAGGTGATTGGATGTCATTTGACTGCGAACAACCGAGTGTGAACTCAGGTGGCAAGGTGCTTTGTCAGTTGTACATTAGTGTAAAATGGATTCAAAGCCGTGTTCCGAGACGTAGTGGGTCTTCGCCGGGCAAGCGATCTCCCTATAACAAGTCACAAAAGTCCTTTTAGCAACACTGCGACGTGGCAAATGTGCCAGGCCACTGAAGAAATTCACCGCCAAATCTAGGTACTGGCACCTCGACTATAGCCATATATCGATCTTTCCTTGAAACGTAGAAGAATGAGAGAATCTCTGTCTAATCTTTCGTTTTCTCTACATTTATATTTTCTGGACCGTTTACACTACGCACACTTCAACCAAACTTATCAACACCCCCTCACGACTTCATTCCTCCTGATAACTTCTTCAATCAACGCAGCCTTACGCATTTCGGCCACCGCCGCTTACCTAGATAGCAACCAGTCTGTTGCGAAACATAAATGCTTGTAATTTTATTCATGCCTGATTTCGTGTGACACAACAAATTCGCGACTAAACTAGTTATTTACTTATCTCATGCCCCTAAGTTTAAGATCCCTTAGTGATGGAAACCGACGTAGGCTTACTTCACCCGTAGCTACTGCTTATTAACGGCACTTGTATCATGGCTCTCTAATAGTTTCACGCTTATCAATTCCATATTTCTACCAACGTTACCACCATTCCTATGATACGGCACTTTGCCTCATGTTCACATTTTACTTATCCTGAACGTTGTGTATGTTAGCTTCGTCCCTCAACAATCGTACCACCAAGGATAATGGCTCCAATGCAGGCACAGTTTTGAGCTCTGACCCGTTTCCAGCGCGATTCTGGAGGCTTTCAGGCCTGGACGTTTTAAGAAGTTTCGCATTATTATTCCCATCACCAACTTGTTGCACTTCTGCGTGTATGCCTCCGTTCTTCATCGCTACTTTACGTTTCCATTTTTGTACGGTGCTTTACGATTAGGCGGCTCTTCGTTTTTCATCTCAAGCTCTTTAGACGTTGTTACACTTAATCTGACGCAAGCTTCCCGACGACTGACATCTTGGTTGAGCAATCCTTTAGTTCATAAGTTTATGTATGCTACGCTCAAAGCTCATGCTATTTGGTGAACCTTGTGAACAAGCTATGTTATAACGGTCTCCCTACCATGCGCTGCGCAGAAGCTACTTCATATGCTGTAGTTAAAGTATGCGCCAAACCAGTGACTTGATGTAAGAACCCACCTTTAACTCATGTAAACTAAACAAAGTTACGCAGGCTACAGAGTATATGAAGCTATGCACGGCCGCAGGCCATCAGTCTTTTGGCACTGCTTTTTGCTGCATTCCTATCCGTCCGTTTGACTACAGCCTGTTCGTTACCAGGTTTTCCCGAGTGTTTCAATGCTGTTTCGGCACACGCACGTCGACTAACCTGCTAGCACGGGATGATCCATTCACAAAGTCCAGTTGGCTTAAACCTATGATTCTTTCACCTGCATATGCGGAACAATATATCCTCGCACCGAGTCCACTCACCGTTCAGCATGGCGTTTCTTATCGCTATTCTAGAGAGTTGCCCCTGTTACGAATCTACACAAATGGGTTTAGCTCGCTTCACTAACATATCGTCACAACTTACTGACACAGAACCATATATTTACATGTATCCGTTTGGGTGACAGATACCACTGTCATGATTAGCTTACATTGCTACGGACAGCTTTACTACTTTTCGCTGGCATTCGAATAATTGGGTTCCGCACCTTTCCTTACTGCGAGAAAATTCTGACACTTCAGTGGTAATTTCCGGTAGCATTTAATAGACAGCTTTGTTGCTTCTCAATGGTACTTGAACAAGTGGGTTCGTCCCCCTTCAGTTCTGCATGAAGATGTTGCTATTCAAGTTAAATGCAGCTCTCCTGCCGGCATCTGACGGAATTTGCAATGGACCCTGCAGATATTTATGCTTTACACTAACTTACCTCCGAAGGAATTTTAATCCCTTTGTGCGGACATGGTAGACTTTTACGTGGCCGTGTTTCTGTCTTATCAATACTCAAATTCTACACATGGTTTGCAAAATTTTAACGGGATCCCCCATTGAAATAAGTAACGAATTGTTCGCTGAGCTGAACGACTTCAGCCACATGGATCAAGCATACTCCTCTCCAGGATGAGTCCAGTGTGCACCGCTGAACACTATCCCCACAAGTGCGTCCACGCAGAAAGCGCCAACAGCTATTAACACGAAAATTTTATACGCCTGCGCAATACTTCACCGGATTCCAAGGCTCCTTTTTCTAATAGACCGGATCCAACGACTGAGGCGGATCCTGAGTAAGCCATTCGGTCACCCAACGCAAAAACCGGGGTCTCCATTGCATGCGAATAATCGGGTAAAAATCGGTTTGCATGGTGCATTGCCAGTTACACACTGGACTCAAGCGGGTCGACAACTGCGTTCCAATACGTGGTAGGTTTCTGCCAGGCTTGCGTTCAACCAATAAAAAGCCACAAAGGTTCGTTTAACAACACTGCGGCAAAGCGGCCATGGCTTGCCAATGAATAAAGCCACTGTTTAACATTTTCCACTTGCCCAGTCATCAGACTTCTATGTGCATCCACTGCAACCAATTCATTAAATGACGAATGTAACCTATACGGTTCTCCGTCGTGTATAGTAGCATGTGACACTTCGGTTGACCTCTCCTGATCCGGGGATGACTCCGGCTGGTCCATACTCAACGCTACTGACCCCTAATCTCCTTGGCAAACGGTTTGTTTACCTGAAACTTGATTGATGATTATTCTAGGGTTATCACCACTTACCTTTTCGGCTGATTATCTGTTCATCACCCGGGACCGCTGTCGCTCTACAGGGACCCCAGCTCCTTACAACTACCAATGAACATTCTACATCCCTTGCTGGAAGAATATCAATGGTTTGCTCTAAATAGAGTGATTACCTCAGTAATTCATAGGCGGCAAAACTATCTACCCCGTCTCCAACTGGCTTCCTTTCCTCCAAGCTCAGGATTATTAATTTTTACATCCATCCGCGCACGCTGATTCTCCATAGAAAGGTTTGTACAAATTATATCACTCAGCGATGGCGCATATGGCGGCATAGCAAAAACTAACCTACTACTGGCCTTTGCCAACAATTTTGTCTATATATTTCCTTCGCACCAGTCCCGTCTTTGATTCCTAAACGACAACTGTTCATAAGTAAAACATGAGGACTTTTATCCTTAACTATGCAAGATTTTACCTGTACCTTTCCTATACAACTATACCTATTTTACACGTGCGATCCTACCTATACACAAGTGCCCCGCCTCGTCCATAATAAACAAGTTATGCACTAAGTTAGTTGAGCCCAGAACATTCCTATCTGTTACTGAAGAACATCACACCGACAGTTACCTTGGCTCCTGTACTCATGATACCATGAACTACACATGGCGAAACCGCGCCAAATTTCGACCGCTATCACAAGAGTGGTAACTTCGATGTTTCCGCACACCAGCACATTCATGATCCTACTAGTACTTGACAAAATGCTCACACTATAAAGTACGACACCTGGTTGAACCCTTTTCTTAAACGCAATGGTTTACTATTCACATGTGGCTATGATTTTACATATAGTTTGTCACCCCTTCACTGGTGTGTCTCGTTTTAGTGAGCATATATCCTTTATTTATTTATTTAGTTTGTTACTGCCTATCCGCGCCAATCTGCATCCCACTCTCCATAGCCAACTCACCGTCCAGTACCTCCGGTGAAGACAGTTACTAGTGAATCCTGCCCAAGCGTTTCGCTTCGGAAACGGAGAACTATTTGCACCAGGACTGCAATTGGCCATGTGGAAGATCGGTCTTGATGTGCTGTTGCCGGTGGCATATTCCTATGCAACTTGTAGTCAACGGCAGCGTTTCAGGACGTGGTGGATTTACTTCTGGCAATCATTCTCTCTATAGGTAGCCAACATTCCGTGTAAACAAACTAAGACATATCGGATGTGCCTAGCCACCAAAATTCCATTGCCAACTGCTGAACAATGGCGAAGGTCCCAACAACTGAAATGTTGGAGCACAGCGGCATATGAACAAAACCTTAACCTCAGGTACAACGCGATTGTTTTATATATAGGTGACAACAACCTTCCCATGCAGCCATTGCATTTTTGCACGTTCTAAAGTCACTTTCAGCATAATACCTGTCGTACATTGTACATCAGTTTGTCTCCTATCTAAATGTCATAACATAGGACTTTAAAAACGCTGGGTTCTACTGTTGGCCATTGCGGTTTTCCCATAATTTGTTCTTCCCACCCTGCTTTTTGAAATCGGAAACCTCTTGCGGCTCCGGGATTGGAATGAGGAACTGTGTATTCCCTGAGATGGAACGAATTAACCGATAAGCGGCTACCTGGACCATAGCTGTACGACAAAACGATTAAACTGCACGCACCAACACGACCGTTGTCCGGTGTAGATAGCTGGGCACGATGTTTTCCCACTTTAGAAAAGTATAGCAAATCAGCATAAGTCAGACCCCGGATACATTAAAACCCTAACTGCCCTGGGCACGCAACGCTCCGACTCCTCTTAATACTTCTATCGTAAACAGGCTTCAAGGACTTTGGCAGCCCTGGCTAAGCTATTTGTTTGGCTAATGGAGGAAAATAGAAATAATTCAACAGCAAATAACCGAGGGTGAAAGCTGCCAGCAAAATGTGTTGCCAGTTGTACCGTTACGCTCAAAAGGATTTACGGCTGTGTTCCCGAAAGTGGTAGATTTTCCTCTAACAAGCGTTCTGCTTGTAAAATTTCACACTAGTCCGTATAGAAACACTGCAAGTGGGCGGACTGGCCTCGGCACTGCATAAGGTCACGGTCCAGAACTACACACACGCATGTCAACTACAGTTATATTATAATATTTTCTTGACCTTTCTTGACGCCTTCACGAACTTCGGGGGTATTACATTCCGAGCCTCTTTCGCCTTGTGCCATGGTTGACCACTGGGCTGTGGTCATTCGTATGTGTTTTACGCCACTTTCCCGCACACATAAACAGGGCGGATAGAAACTCTAGGGAAGCGTCCTTCCAGAGGAAAACTGGCATGTTCTACGACATGCCTGTGCAAAACCAAAGCGTAAAACGAAGAAAGGCCTTCCGGAAGCCTTCAAGTACATGTCAGTTTATTATCGATGCGTTCATAGTCAGCGATCCAATGTACATAGTACTCGGTAAGTATGGAAACACGTTGTTAATACATTATATATATTGTCTTTGATTCTACCACTGCAAGTTGCAGTTCTCGGTTCTATAGCGAGGCTTGCTTTATGAACTCGGCCTTTGGTTCATGTGACACTCACCCGTGTTTCACGTGAAACATCCACTATGTTGCCTTTGTACCCGCAAGCTGACACCTGCGCAGGAGGTTGTATATCAGGAGGCTAATGGCACCTTTCTAAAACACGCAGGGAAGGTGGCATATTGTGATGCATACTTATGGTTTGGGTGTGAAGCAGCAATCCTTGGTTGACATCCGACGGTGCGGGCTTCAGGGGAACGGAAACCAACTTTAGAAATTGGCGAAAGTTTTGGAAAGAAAACGTGTACGTAGTGTTGTACTGGAGTGCTTTAAGGTGCGGTGTCTTTATTTTGTGCCTACCTAGATGATTTCGTTGTCGGTGCGGTATAGTTATGTGATGTTATTGTGCGCCACCCATCGGATTAACTACAGCGGTTACGTTTTGTGGCACTGCACCTCCGTTGAGGTGACTGGTATTTCTACTTTTTCTGTACATTGCTTCCCATTGAAGCAGCCTACGGTAACCGTCAGACGGTGCAGGCGACAGGATAATGGTGCCGGATACTGCGAAGGTGTGCAAGTTAGTCATGGACAAAGACCTGACGCAAGTCAATGAATTGCATGCCTTTTACCCGTATGCAACCCTATTACTTTGCTAATTTCCTATCCTCTACGAAATGAGCAGGAAATGCTCTCTTTTAAGTGGGGTGGCTGCGCTTGAATTGGCGGCGCTTCGCCACTGAGCGTGAGCTTTGGTAGACAACAGAGAAACGGTCCGGTTTATTTAGCTCCTGTACATGATAAAGGATAAGAACACAGTAGCCTAGCAGTACTTGGATTGACTGGGCTGGCTCCCTGGTGGCGCCTACCCGGCACTATATGGTGTTGTTTGGCTGCCATACGAAGAGTAGAACGGTGAAGAGGAAAATGCATTTAAAGGAGCAGTTAAGCGCGCCTTCCTCCTTATTAACCCCTTTTCAGGTCGTACTGGAAAGCATTGCGGCGGTCGTTGAACTAAGTGCCTACCTTATGGGAAGGACTTCATGCAGTCTACTTCTCTGCCTCCGGAAATGTCTGCATACGCACCACTTATGCTGAATTTATGTGGCTACCCACGGCGCCACTTCGGTGTCCATTATATGTGGAGCACTAAACGCAGCGTTAAGTTCGACTGCGACCATGGGCTTGTGGCTTCCATTGAGAGTAAGCTTTACGGGTATCAATTCATAACGGCCGTACATACAGTCCGTTCCAGCGTCAATGGGGCATTCCCTGTGGGCACTTACGCCATCTATCTCTGATGCAACAATTCGGTGTTCATGGTTTATGGCATGAAGGTAGGCGCACACCGCGGCGTAGAGAGGATGCGGCGAGGAAAACTGAGGAAGACGAGGTCACGGCCGTGAGGGTGCATAAATTGATTGGCACAAAGGTACCCTGCTTGACCGAGCATGTAAATTGTGTGCGGTATAGGAGGTACTTGGAGACATGACGGCGCAAGTGATTAGCCATGGGACCGCGCGTTTTGCAAAGATGCTGGACGCGACGCGCAGGCTACGTGGGGGTATGGCCCTGGGCTGCGACCTTGATTTGTTTTGCAGGACCTCACGGTGTGCCGGGGTGCTCAAGTTACATGGAGACAACCGCACTCGCCTGATCTCCACTTCACCCTGGACCACCGCAGGGAACGTTCTAACGTCCATGCGTTTGTGATGTCCTCGGAACTCACATCGGTTGCTTCCACTGCGAGTTCCATGAGTTCCATCAGGGTGCCTGTTCCTACGGAATGAACCTGGTGCTCCATCATTCATCTTCGAAAGGTAAGTCACCAGTGAAGCTTCGGCACGCGGAGATTTTTTCAAGCTATGGTGACCTCATAGGGACGAAAATCCGAAAGTTGGTTATCACTGCTTTGGTCCGACATCACACACAGCAACGGCCACACCGTCGCGGCCAAGCGACACACTGAATACGGATAAAAGCGGTTGCGTTGTATGTTTGCAACAAAAGGACGCGGACGGCGAGGACTCTTCCTTTCAATTGGTAATGTTCGATGTTTGCAACAAACAGTTTCGTCAACCTTGTGCCGGGTAATATATAGAGAGGACACATATTGCTGTGCATTTTTGTTTGGTAACGTGTTACCATTCATTGTGCGTTCATATTTAAGCAAACGTAACGTGAGCTTCCTATCCTGATGTTGCGAATTTGGATCCTAAAGCTCGGTACAAAGCGAAACCTCTGGACTCAGCATGTGAGTACACCGACGAGACAATCTAACATACCAGACCTAATGTTCACTAACGGCATTTCCCACGCCTGCGCCAGCGTGTTAGACAACCTACCGGGCAGTGACTACAAGGTACTGAAGCTGTCTTTTGCACTGCCTGAATTCCCTGACCGGGAAAATAACAAATATAGACTTTCACGCCTCCTCCAGCGCATCAACTGGGAAACATTTTCTTCCCTCCTCAGAGCATCGCCCTGGAGCCATTTCTTCCTCTCAGTAAATATAGATACTGCGATCAGGGCGCTTTATAACAACCTCACGAACTGCCCAGACGTTCTCGACCCCCAAAAGAGGAAGCTAAAAAGGCGGCAGACTCTTGATGAGGCTTCCACACACAAACTAGCTACTAGGCTTAAGAAAATGTGCTCCCGCTACAGCAAGGCTAAAGACTTTTATCCAATCATTCGCATGAACGAATTACTAATCGCCTGGAGAAGTGCACAAAGCAATGCTTTTACATTAGCTGAGCATGCAACGCTATGCACTGACGACAAGGCAAAGTCTCTTATTCGACTACGGAAGCAGCGAGGCGGCAGCAAAGATATACCGATCACTACCCTTCTGCTTCCTGATAAAACTATAGTCACTGATGCGGTCGCCCTGCAACTGCATTAACACGCACTTCTGTAACTCGTTCACAGCAACGACGGCATTGCCAACCATGATTCACAAGTACACTGAAGCTCAAATACATACCATTGACTTTGAATTAAACAACATCAAGCGAGCACTTTGCTCCTTGAAAATGTCACACTACCCAGGTCCCGATGGTATACCTTCTTCCGTATTAATACTTGGCGGACCGGATATTCCAGTCCTTCTTCTCAATATCTTCACCATCTCCATGAAAAGCGGACAATACCCGTCTACATGGAACCAAGCAACCATCATACCACGGCACAAACAAGGATGCTGACAACATATTGACAATTACCGTCCTATTAGCCACACATCAATTGCGTCTAGACTCATGGAAAGAATAATAAAGGAGGGGTTGCTTCGTTTTCGGTTGCAACACAACCTTATTAATAGGTCCAACACGGGTTTATGAGTGCCAGTTCTTGTCAAACATGCCAGTATGAATTCTTAAACGACCTTACACCCTCCGTAGACCCGGGTCAAGCGCTGGTCATCCTCTCCCTCGATATGAAAAAAGCGTTTGGTCGGGTTTCACACAGTGGTTTGTTGGCAAAATTAGCTACATTCGGTGTTGCTGGCCGCCTCCTTTCTTGGTTATCTTCTTACCTATCTAACCGGACGCAGGCAGTGCTACTGCGCAATGCATCGTCTAAAAGGACATCCGTAACCAGCGGAGTGTCCCAAGGCAGCGTCCTAGCTCCTCAGCTGTTTTTGCTGTACATAAAGGATATATTTCCGGATTTCCAACAAGGCACCCCTACCTCTTTGCTGATGGTATAAAAGTGGTATTCTCATTTGATCCTAGCTGCCTACACAGTGGTCTCTCCAGCATTCAAAGAGATCTCGGCGCTCTTGAAACCTTATGTAACCTGTGGAAACTAGAATTCTTACCAACGAAATGTAACGTCCTCTCCTACCGGTGCTCTGTACCGCCCAACATATTAACTCTTAACGGAATACCACTAGGTAACAGCATTACCGTGCGCGATCTCGGTGTGCACTACTCAAGCTCATTGAATTTTGCGGAACAAGCGAGCTATAGCTCTGCAAAAGCCAGGTCTCTCGTTGGCTATATACTAAAGTCAATGAGCCCGTTAGTGTCGCGACTCATGCTCTACAAGTTGTATGCCCGACCTATAGTAGAGTACTGCTCGATAGTGGTTACTACTTCACGCAAAAGTGATAGGATGAGCATTGAGAAAGTCCAGAGTTCGTTCACTAAGCGCCTTCTAGGAGCAGCTAAGCTCAGTTATCAAAGCCGCCTTAAGCAACTTGGTCTGGAACCACTTTGGCTGCGTAGACTGAAAACCAACCTAGTTTTTCTATATAAGCTAATCAAAACATCGGACTCAAGTATCGAAAGATATTTTTAACCTCTGGGTGACACACTTTATCGTCTACGCAAAAACCACAATCATTCTCACTACCGAAAACCCTTTGCTCTATACGTTTTAACTGCTTCCTCTATAGATATGCGCATGCGTGGAATAAGTTGCCAGAAGCCATCAGAGCGTCTGATAGTATCCTGCAATTCTCCACGGCCATAAATAGACAACTGAATGTCCCCAAGGTAGCAGCCATCTTAGGTACCTGCATCCCTGAGGACGAGCTGTGGGAGAACAGCCCCGATCTCATATAGAATTCCATACAAAGCATTAATTGTGCGGAATAATACCAATGCAGCAAGAGCCTTGTTGGCCTATACACCCAGCACCAATAAGGCTCCATTCAAAACGACCTTGTCCTCTCCTTATCACGCTGTTCGCTTTTAATTCCTCTTCTGTCGAACTGTCGTTTGTCAGTGTCCTGCCCTGACCTGGTCTCATTTGACTGGAGTGCTTCTCCTTGACTTACCACAGACTACGGTCACGATTCTGTAGACTCCTGCCTATGCCTCTCTTTCCGAGAGCCTGCTGGACTTGCTCACCCAATTTTTAACATAGCCACCTCCATCTCTAACCTGTCCAGTTCTGTTAACCATCTCTGAATATTAGATAAATAAATAGATAACTGATGTATTCTCTGTAAAACGAGACACACCTGTAAGGGCGTGATCAAATATGCATACAAGCATAGCTTCTTTGTAATATTAAAACCTTTAGTTTTAATGAAAGGAATAAACGAAAACATGCAGTCCATATGAATGAGAATATTGTCAGGTAGTAGTCAGATCAAGGACCATGATGGCGCTGTGGCGCTCAAAAACTGTTGCATCACGATACAAGTTGGGGATAAATTTGCCATGTAGTGATCCATGAGCACATGAGCCCAAACCAGGTTTTGGTGTAATCAGTGACCATTACGAAGCCGGAATGAGCTGTGCTCCATCAAAGCACTCTTCATAGTAAAATCAGTTGCACAGGTTGGATGTAGAAGTCTGAAGACTGCGTCAGTGTGAAACGTCTAGCTGTGACTTTATTTTGTGACGAGTCACATCCGCCGCGTTGCAGTGTTTTTAAGCGGAAATTTTGGCTTTGTATAGGGAGAACGCTTGACAGGCCAAAATTCACCACGTCCTGGAACACTGCGGTAGCTTCCGTTAAACAGTAGTGTTAGTCGACTATGCATCGTATAGACGGATTTTGTACCCTATTATTCGCAGTCGGTGGACAGCCTAAATTCTTCCTTGGTTGGCCGAATGGCTTAGTACTGAGCCGGCAGTAGTCGTTGAAGCCGGTCAATGACGTAAAAGAGTTGCAGAGTGGAATGATAATGATGCAGATGAGTAAACACATTGTTAACAGAGGCCTGCTTTTTATGTTATATTCTTGTCCAGCTCGCAACCCGTGTCTAGCTATCCATGCTGCTTGTCGTGGGGACGGTGAGTGAAGTTGTTTCTTGTGGCTGAATATGTCCATAACTGGCGAAACTGCCATTCTGCGCAACGTGGACTAGGAATTCTTTTAAATGTAAGTGTAATTATCTCCATGGCCAAGTGAAAACTCCATGAATTGTCATCGGAAAAGCCACTTATACGAGCGCAACGCTTTTCGTGAAATGACATCACAAAACTCAATTGGCTGAAGAATCGGAAGGTTTGAGGCAGTAGAGGTAATCTAGCCAGAATTGTTTGTCTTCCGTTGTGGAACCAGTGATCCATGTAAATGTATTATTCCAGGTGAGTAAATTGTTCTACTGTGAGTATGAGGCGAGCTAAACCCATTTGTTTAGATCCGTGAAAGTGGCGTCTCCAGAATAGCGGAAAGAGCTCCATTTGGAACGATGGGTGGGTTCTTCATCTCCCGGGAGAAAAGATCGAGCATATAACCAGCTGGCTATTGAGGGTGGGTCGACCAGTCTCAACGGATAAACCTGCTTGTTTTGGCGGGTGTACCTGTGGAAATCTCGGGAGAAAACCGGCAGCGGACATGAGGCAGCCAGACAGCAATGAATCAAGAAGCACAAACACAGACTGGTGGCGCGCAACAGTGCCTATGATAAAATACCACTTGTGTAATATTGTTTAGCATACATGATTTGCAAGCTCGTTATTTACATCACTTCGCTGGTGTGATTCAGCCTACAACTATTGGTAGGAAGAAGTTTCTGCAAGCGCAGGGTCAAGAGACCGATATAACAAAGCGTGCTGACAGGATTTGAGCGAATAATACGATGGTTGGAAAGAAACACGTAAACCGATAGTGATGACAACAGTCCGAATGCGAGGGGCATCTTAGGTGAAACTAAGGACAACTAGGTTGAGTCCGAATGCGTGAGAACATAGGTAAATCAACGTTCCAAGAAGAAAAGGAAATTCAGAGCATCAGCTATGAGCAGATGAATGCGGACTGCAGTGCGAAGAGTAATTGGTGAGAGTAATTACAAGGAGATGATAGTCAGGATGAAAAAATGTTTACTCCTAAAGTGTGGTAAAGCCAGAGCCGCTCTCGTGCGAAGAATGAATCGTTCAGTTCTGAACCATCACCGGTGATTTGCCGGTAGTCTGAGAGAACTCTGAGAGCCGGAGACCGAACAGACGAGACTGGATTAGTCGACATCCGGAGGCCTCGTAGTAGTCCCAGAGTGTTTGACTGATCAGATAATGATAAAGCAGGTCAGGGTACTAAGCGATGGTCGTCCGATTAAAGAAGGATTGAGTGTATAGGTTACTGATGGAAGTGCCTATATTAATAAAGGGTACCCAAGTCTAGCGGGCTGTCAATGTAAGCGAGACATAGCTTTGAGTCTACCGAGCCTAGATCGATAAATCTTGCTGGTCTGGAAAAGGTTAAAGGAGCAAACTGGTTAGGTGAGACTAGGTTGTTGCAGGGCACTGAGATTTGGCAGCCCGATTAATGAAAAAACGAAAGTAGAGCAAACCATAAGGAGTGGAGACGGTTCGGTAGAAAGAGGTGTACGTATAAGGTGCGGAAAAGTCCACGGGGAACGCGAGGTAATGGGGACAGAGCTTCCATCTTCTCAACAAACACCGGTAACGCCACAACAGTCTGAGTGAACTCGGAGAGCAGGGGGCCAATCAGGCGAGACCGGATTAATCGGCACATTGGGACTACGTCGAATAGTTAAGGTGGGAAAATAAATAAAGAGTCAGCAGAGACGGAAAGGTTTGGGCTGTAAGTGGCTACATAAATACAGGGTATGCAAGTCAGGCAGGCTCGCAATGTGAGAGAGGTTGTGTGCTAGTGAAGCATAGCCTAGAACTGAGTTTCGTTAGTCTAAGGGGAGAATATGGCAGGGCAGTAAGAGCACGCTCCCCGGTTGACGAAGAAATAAAGACAGAGCGCGATAAGGAAAGGACAGTCGAGGGTCTACGTTTACGGATAATAAATGCGTCAGTTAACGTGACTGTTGAGGTAATAGTGACAGAGCTTTCAGTCTTCCGAGCAATAGCCGGCAGCGTCACAAAAGTCGGAGAGAAGGAGGCCGATCAGCCAAGGTTGGATTTGGTCGGCGCATGGTGATTGAGTCGTATAGTTCATTTGGGAGGATAAGTGGAGTCAGTAGGATTGGACTGGTCAGAGATAGAAGTGGTTACATTAACATAGGGCGAACCAGTCCAGAAGGCTATAAAGGTGAGGAAGACACTGCTTTGGGTCGACCGAGCCTAGACCGCTAACATCCCTATAGCCTGGTAGTAGTTCCAAAGAGTTTGACCGGTCAGCTGAAGCTAACTTAGGGTACGGCACAAAGTGTCGGCCGTCCGATTAAAGAATGATTGTATACAGACGGCGCTCGGTCATCTGAACGATGGCCAGTAACGTCACAGCAGTCCGAGAGCAGGAGACCGATCGGTTGAGACGGGATTAGTCGGAAAAATGAGATTGATTTTGGAGAACAAATGGTGTGGGTCGAGAAAAGGAAGGTTAGAGGTGGTGGTGCCTATATAAATAGAGAGTGAGCAAGTCTATCAGACTGTCAAAGTAAGTGCGACATAGCGTTGAGTCTACAGAGCCTGGACCGTTTAAATGTTGCTGGCCTGGAAAAGGTCAAAGAAGCAGACCAGTCAGCTGAGACTAGGTTATCGCAGGACACTGAGATTTGGTCGTCCGGTTAGAGAATAAGTGGATGTAGAGAGCGCCATAAGGAGAGGAGAGGGTCGGGATAGAAAGAGGTTTACTTATAAGGTGTGGAAACGTCCAGGAAATTAATGAAGTTTTGGTGACAGAGCGTTCGGTCTTCCGAATAAATGCCGGTAACATCACAACAGTCTGAATGAACTCGGAGCGCAGGGGACCGGTTAGACGAGACTGGATTACTCGGCATATTTAGAGTAAGTTGAACAGTTAAGGTAGGAAGATAAATAAAGCGTCAGCAGAGACGGACAAGTTTGGGATGCAAGAGGCTACATGAATATAAGGTATGCAAGTCAGGAGGGCTCGCAATGTGAGAGAAGTTTTGTTGGTGATGTAGAGCCTAAAACTACATTTCGCTAGTCAGGAAGCAGTCAAAGAGGATACTAGGGCAGGGCACTGAGAGCGCGCTCTCCGGTTGAAGAAGAAACAAAGACAGAGCGCGATAAGGAGAGGACAGTCGAGAGTCTACGTTTACGGATAATAAATGCGACAGTTAACGTGGCTCTCGTGGTAATGGTGACAGAGCGTTCAGTCTTCCGAGCAATAGCCGGCAGCGTCGCAGAAGTCGGAGAGAAGAAGACCGATCAGGCGAGACTGGATTAGTCGGCGCATTGTGACTGAGTCGTATAGTTCATTTGGGAGGATAAGTGGAGTCAGTAGGATTGGACTGGTCAGAGATAGAAGTGGTTATATTAACATAGAGCGAACAAGTCCAGCAGGCTATAAAGGTGAGGAAGACACTGCTTTGGATCTATCGAGCCTAGACCGCTAACATCCTGGTAGCCTGGTAGCAGTCCCAGAGAATTTGGCTGATCAGTTGATGCTGAGTAAGGGATGACAGAGAGTCGGCCGTCCGACTGAAGAATGATTGAATACAGACGGTGCTCCGTCATCTGAACGATGGCCAGTAATGGTACAGGAGTCAGAGCGAAGTTGGAGAGGAGGAGACCCATCAGAGGAGACAAGATTAGTCGGCGAAACGAGATTGAGTCAAGCAGCTAATTTTGGAGGGCAAATGGAGTGGGTCGAGAGGTGGACAGATTAGAGGTGGAGGTGCCTATATAAATAGACGGTGACCAAATCTAGCAGGCTGTCAACGTAAGTGCGACATAGCCTTGAGTCTACAGAGCCTGGGCCGTTTAACTGTTGCTGGTCGGAAAAGGGTCAAAGAAGCAGACGGTACCGGTCATTGTTCGGAATACTGAACACTCTGTTTCCCTCACTAGTTGCCTTTCCCCATCTTTAACAGTAACCCAGCTGTGTGCGCTGACCTAGTTTCATTTGACCAGTCTCCTAATTTCTGACTGCCTACAGAGTACTGAGCTGTAAACGGTATAGGTTCGGCACAACCAAAACACTACTTCCCTCACCCCGAGTGCTTATACCTAACTAACTAATTTAAACTCCCCCATATGTATGACGTCCACTTATGCTGACACTCGCTATTTGTCTTCCCAACTTAACTAAATAAATAAGTAGTTTATTCTCGAATTTGTCGAGACACACCAAGCAAGGCATGATCAACATTTACATGCAATATTGCTTCGCAACAAATACGTTGCTATGAGTGTAGCCGGTCGTAAGCCGAAGGATGTGCAGGCTGCGGAAAGCGTGTAAGTAATCATGAGGGATAGAGTCTTCATTGAATGAGGAAACATTGGATTCTATCGTGCGTAGTGTAAACAGTCTGGGCACTATATGTGTAGTGAAAACGATATATATAGGCACGGAGTAACTTATTATTGAAAGTGTCGGGGTAATGCTTCTGGTCGACTTGCCAGTAGGTAGTTCTGGGCAGTGACTTTATTCAGTGACGAGTCACATCCGCCACGTCGCAGTGCTGTTACACAGACATTTGTGGCTTTTTGTATGGAGAACGCTTGCCAGGCGAAAACTCACCACGTCCTGGAACACTGTCAGAAATTTGTTTGTGCACTAATATACAACTGGCATATCAGGTTGTCGACTGATTTCACACTCAGGTATCCGCGGTCAAATGACCTTCAATTTCCTCTGTTGGTTGATCAGGTATCTTGGGCAGGGCCGCCATAAATGCTGACGCTAATGGAGAATGGAGGCTTCACGAAGAATCGTCTTTGTGTGTGTCCAGATGGCCAAAGTCTCAGTTTCTTGTGTCTGGATTTTTCAGGAGTATGTATTCTTCTTAGGAATGTGCAGGGCTCGAGTCCGGCTACCATCACTGGACAACGGTCATGGTAGCGAGAGCAGTTGTATCCGTTTGTTGTACAACCATGTGCTTCATAGGTCCTTATGGGTTGTCCTGTCCCGGACAAAAGCGGTTTCTCGGTCCAATCCCAGATCCCCAAGAAGTTCGGGACTTCGGAGAAAAGAGAAGGTGAGGGACAACCAAGGCCGCAACGAACAGGCGTAAAAGCGAACATTGTTAAAATCCTATGTTATAACATTTACAGTGGAGAGAAATGATGTACAATTTGCAGCAATGATTGTGCTGAAAGTGTCGTTTGAATGTTTTACGAAAGCAATGGCCCTATAAGTTGGTTGCAACTATCTGCATGGAATACAGAGCATTGCGCCATTAAGCATAAACGCAGTATCAGTTTACTATGATGCGACTATTGCGGGGGAAGACAGAAAGCAGAGTTCAGGGACCAGCGGCGTTTGAATGGTGGCTGGACAGCTGGTGGCCAGCGTACGTCGAAAGAGATACAATGCTCCATTAGTGATAAGTCAGCGGATAGATATGACTCAAGTGCTGAGTAAAACTTATCGGGTGGTCAAGACAGAAAGACGACATGATGGTACTAGGAGTATAGTGCTATGGCCTACTGAAATAGGAAAAGCCTAATAGAGCTACCCTCCTACGAAGGTAAGTGTTGAAACCTTTGCTGCAAAAGCGGACCCAGCTTACTAGGTGAGAAAGGATTGATCGACAAAAATGAAGTATTAAAGCTCAGTTAAAGAAAAGCAAACTTGCGGAACAAATGTATACATAGCGTCGCGCAGAGAAACGAGTCATTCTAGGGTGCTAAAAAGATGGTGAGAAATGAACCACTAGAAATGTGAAGCTAACGGGCGTCTTTGTGCTGACCAGGTGAGAGGAGTGAAGAACTAAGAGGCTAAGAAACGTTAATTGACGGAAGGGCAGGGAATAGACGGAATGCAAGCGTAGAGTAAGGTTGTTTAGATTATCAGAGCAATGAGTCCTAACCGCAGCAGCTAGGGTGCAAAGATAATAGTACCAAGCTGGATAGTACCAGAGAATGCTAAACCGTGAGCTGAAGGATTGCAGGTAATAAGGTTTAAGACGACACATGGATTAAGGGATAAATGAACACCTAGAAAGGTGAGGCAAAACCGCGGCTTGCGCTGAATACATAGATATGCTTTCAAGAGAGAAGAAGTTAAGAAAGGTTTCATAAAGAAAGGACAGCGAAGGTATGAAGCCCACGCATACGGTATGGCTCTTAAATGGTTCAAAATAAAAATAGGCGAAGACGCGGCGACGCGCGAATAATAAGATCATGCTGTGGTGCTAAAGAAATAACTAGGGATGACTGAGCAGGAAGAAGCCAGTGAGAGAGCTGTACTGCAATTAATTAGGTGTCACGGACGAGTGACAGCTGTGCATTTGGCAGAGAGCAGCTGTGCACTGACCAGATGGGGTAAAGAGGGTTGCCAGACGGAGCTAAAAAGGTCGAATGAAGAAAGGTTAACAGACAGGAAGAATGCAAGCGTACAGTAAGTTGATTGAGGGAGTCGTATCATATAATGCTGAACCACGGCGGTGCATAGATTCACAATTCATGCGATGGTGCTGGGATACTACTAGTTTGGAAAGCGCCTGGGAAAGCTAGTCCAATAGCTGGACGCTTGCAGGTGAAAAAGTCAAAGACGTTACAACAATCAAGAGATATGAGAACGTCTAGAATAGAGAGGCTAAGGAGCGGCTGCGTGCTGACTTGATGAGTTAGGAAGAAGTGTTTGTGGAAAGCTGAAAAGTTTATATGAAATAACATCAAACAGTCGGAGTGCATGCATACATTAATTCCGCTGAGGACATCGCAGCATATGAGTCAGAGGCGCGGATACTGAGTCCGGTCATGTTGCTAATATTTTAGTGCTAATGTAGAATTGGCCGGAAAATGCCAGTGAAAGATCTGGAATCCTACATGAGCGGGCGTACACAGACTTTGCAGCAAGCACCGGATAAATGGACGTTTAGAAGGGAGAGGCAATGGAGCAACTGTGCGCAGGCCACATGAGTTATGCTTGCTCCACAGAACAGGGTTAAGAAAGGTTTATGCAGAGAGGACAGCGAATGGATGAAGCGCAAGCATACGATATATTTGTTAAATATTTCAGAGCATAAAAGGCGAAGACACAGAGATGCGCAGATGCTGAAATCATGCTGTGGTGCTAAAGTAATAAACGTAGGGAAGCCTGAGCATGGGGATGCCGGTGAGAGGGCTAAGCTACAAGTAATTAGCTGTCACAGTCGAGTAAGTGACGGCTGAGCGTCAAGCAAGGAGCGAGTAATGAATAAATGAACGTCGAGAATAGAGAGGCTAAGGAACAGTTTTGGGCAGACTACATGAGTTATGTTTGATTTGCAGCAGAGAGCTAAGAAAGGTTTCAAGTTGGAAGGACAATGAAAGGTATGTGCGCAGGCATACAGTACAGCTTTTCATATTATATATCATAAGGACATAGGAAGCAGCGACGCGCAGATAATCAAATCATGCCGGGGATGTAATGGTATATATAACGAAATCCTGAGGCGGGAGAATTACGTGAGAATGCTGAACTGCCATGCTTTATGTGTCGCAGAAGAGAATGTGTCAGCTGTGCATCTAGCAAGGAAGCCTCTGCCAAGGGATAATCCGGTAAGGGATCTGGACTGCAGTATACGTAGGTGTCATAGACGTAGTAAGTAATAGATAAATGAGCGTCTAGAAAGAAGCGGTGGCGCGCGGACTACTTGAGTTGTTTGCTGGACAGAAAAGAGCTAAGGTTACATGATGAATGGACAGCGAACGGGAGAAGCGCAGGCATGAAATATGGTCGCTAAGTAGTTCAGAGCCTAGAGGCTAAGACACAGCGACGCGCAGATAGTCAGATTATGCTAGGGTGCTATTGAGATATTACAACGGTAGCTGGAGCTGGGGAATAGGCGGTTAGGAAACTGAACTACAATTAATTAAGTGTTACAGGCAGGTAAATGACAGCTAGGCATCTATCAAGCAGCGGCTGTGCGCTGACCTGATGACATAAAGAAGGTTGTCAGAAAAGAGCTAAAAAGGTTGAATGAAGAAGGGACAGTAGACATGAAGAATGCAAGCATACAGTAAGTTGTCTGAGTGAGTCACATCACCTGAAGCGAGCTAAATAGACTGAATGAAGGGTACACAGAAAACGGAAAGAATGCATACTACGGTAGACTGAGCCGGAAAAAGCAGATGAGAGAAGTGGACTACATGGAGTTGAGTAAGGTAGGATGGGGAAGACGCTTATATGTGGTCAAGTCCATTTTCCCACAGTTCGTCTTCAAGTCTGTTAATGCTTAAAAGAGTAGAAACCTGACTGACTATGAGGTACCTATTAAGTGCTGAACGGAAGTGGAATACATTATCAGATGCCCGCACCGTATGTGGAAGCCTATTCCACGTATACGCATATCTGTAAAGATAGAAGCTTGCACGTGTACTACTGTGGGCTTTCAGCAGGATAATGGAGTGCGGTCTATTACGAAGAGGGTACAAAATGTCGGCCGATGATAGGAGAGGAGTTAGTCAGTTCGCAAGAGGATTATTGATAAGCTGATATAGGAAGATGAGGTTAGTTTTCAGCCTGCGCAATCATAAAGGCTCTAGCACGAGTTCGATGCACCGACCACGATAGTTGAGAGCAGAGTGGCCCAGAAGACGTTTGGTAAACGATCGTTGAACCTTTTCACTGGCTACTCTATCGCATTTTCTGGAGTTGGTAAACACCATGGAGCAGTATTCTAACATAGATCGGGCGCAGGTTTTGTATAGACCAGGTCTAGATTCTTGCGGTGCCATGGATTTAAATATGTAGCTTATGAGGGAGCTCGCTTTTGCTGAGCATTGGCTCACTTGCTCTGCGAATTTCAGAGAACTGGAGTAATGTACACCTATGTTTCGAACTGTGAGGCTATTAGCAAGCGGAGTGCCTTGAAGCGCTAGCGCCTTGGGCGGAACGATGCATCGGTATGAGAGGACGTTGCATTTCGCCGGTGAGAATGCCAGATTTCAATCGTTGCAACAAACGTCCAGAGCCTTAAGGTCGCTTTGAGTCTGGGAAAGACCAGCTTGCATGTTTGATCGGTGAATGGAAAACACCATTTTTATGTCATCAGCAAACAGATAGGACTTGCCATATTGTATTACCTGGAATACGTCATTAATATATAGCAAGAAACCTCAATGCGCCGACTAATACAGCCGCGTGAATTTCGGCTCCTGCCTTCTGTCCTCTCTGACTACTGTGACGTCAATGGCCAATGTTAAGAAGATTAACTACCCTGTCCACATTACCTTGGAGGGTCTCGTCGGCTTCGCCATTACTAAGCAGCAAAGCTTTCTTCACTCTGACCCTGTTCTTTCCCTACTTCGCTGGCTTCACGCCTTCCATCCGACAGCTAACTATCAGCACCGTGCCCTGACAGAGTCTCCTCTGACCAGTCTATTTCCCTCTGGCAACCTTCAAAACTGGTTGGCGGCATCCGGTTTCGGATTTGCCTGTCACTGTGGCAAGCCACAGGACGCCTGCGCCTACAGAGGGACCATGGATGGCTTGCGCTACACCACCCACAGCTCCAACCACATACCCCATATCCAGTGTAAACCCGAAGGAATAAGACCGGGAGGCATGCGGATGGGAACCACGTTTCATCAACGGAGCCGGCCCACACTCCTTCACAGGCAAACACAAGCACACTGTATTTGGGGAATCCACCACACACAAGGCGGTGGCTGGACCGTAGTCCGCTCCACACTGACTGCATGGAACCACTCTTCGAGCCTAACACGGCCACAAGGACCGTGCATCCCGTCCCCTCCAGCAACGACCAACTGTCTCCTGGAGCCAGTATGGACGAGGTAGTGGGTAATAGACAGGTAGGCACCTTGTCAACATGCACATCAAGCGCAGCCACACCGGGGATATCAAACAACAGCCAAACACTTGAGAAAGAGAGAGAGAAAGAAAAAGAGAATAACTCGTTTAATGCATAAGGAAACGGTGATATAAACCTTAAGTAAATAGCATATGTAATAAGTTGTTTACAAACAGATAATATCTGAGTGCACGAGGTCAGAAAGTATATTTCACGGAATGCCACGAACACAAAAATGTTATGGAAATCGAATACAATTGGTTGAAGCGATGTGTGCAAGTTAATGGAATAGAGTACAGGGAGATATTTATATGAGAAAGAAAAGTATTAGGGTAAAAACTGTAAACCCACCACCTGAAATAAAGAGACTTAGCATGCAAGCACGCGGTTAGTAAATCGATTTCAGCGTGCCTACAAACGCTGTGCCAGCTCGCCGTAATTCTCTGCAGGACCCGTCGTCGCTTCTGTAGTGGCCCCAAATGGCACAGCTCATGGCCCACTAGACAGTTGTATGAGAAAGAAAGGCATTAGGAGAGAACCGAAAACCCACCACCTGAAATGAAGAGACTTAGCATGCAAGCATGCGGTTAGTAAATCGAATTCAGCGTGCCTACAAACGCTGCGCCGGTGTTGCCTACGTTCACTGCGGGACCCGTCGGCGCTTCGACAGTGGTCCCGAGTGACCTCTCTCATGGCTCACTAGGCCTGCCTGACTAAGGCACTCGCGACCGCATGTTCTCCAGCACAATGCGCTCGATGTCGATGGAGTACAATTCATCGGTGCTTGCCGCTTCCGCAACTGCCGCTTCTTCTCTGCATGCATGAGGGATTTCTCTCGCACCTCAGCAACTGCCTTCGTGATTAGATCGCGCCATGCACCACGATCAACCGCCTTCGATTCCCATGATCTGCAATCAAGATTAGAACGTGTGAGGCTCACTTTAATCATGTCCTGGTAACGTAACTTTGGTTTCCCCACGTGCCGCTTCCCAATACTCAGCTGACCGTATAAAAGTTGTTTCGGTATCCGCGTCGAATCCATACGGCTCACATGACCGAGCCATCGTAGGTGTCTCAATAAAAGTATGCAGTCTACTGCATACATCCCACTTCGACGCAACACTTCCGTGTCTGCAACTCTGTCGTCCCAGCCGATCCGCAAAATTCGTCGCAGACACTGCTGATGGAACCGCTCGCGATATCGCACATCCCGACGGTACATCGTCCACGTTTCACTGCCGTATAGAACTACGAGGTACTACTAGGATACAAACAGGCTAGGCTCTGTAGACCCATGCTATGTTCCCCTCACCTCAGGCGCCTGCAAGAGTTACTCAACCTCAACGTGAGGTTCCTAGACTCATTCACCCTTTATTGATATGGCTCTCTTCTCATCTATATTAAACGTCCTAATCCTAACACGCCGACTAATCCATTCTTGTCAGATCGGCTTTCTGTTCTCCGGATTCATTCAGACTTCTGAGACGTTGCTTCCCTTGGTTCGGTTGACCTAATAGACTGTTCAAATGCCATCGGAAGCCTCGTTGAAGTTTACCCCCTTTATTCATAAATCCATCCTCATCCTTAACCTGCCCTATCCTTGCCGTCGTGTTTGATTGCATTTCGTTAAGTAGACAGTCAAATCTGTACCTTGCTTTAATCTATTCTCATTTGGCCAGTGTCTTGCTTTCTGCCTACATACATAAAACCGAGATCTAAATAATCTAGGCACCACATTTCCAAAGCACCGAGCCCCTTACCCAGAGAATTTTGCTGGATTAGCTTACTCTTTATTAGTATAGCACCTTTCATCACTTAACCTGTTCGTCTCCGCTAACCCTCTCACTTAACTAAATAAATAAATAAATAAATCGTTTATTCTCGTCATTGCGAGGCACACCATCAAGGGCGTGATCATGGTAATCCAGACAACTAGGATCGGCAATTGAAACTGGACCGGACCACTTATGATCGCCTCTTCTTACCTTCGACATTATTCTCTTCCTGACTCCACATCTCTCTCCTACCGCGCCGTTATCCATCGTGCATCTTACTCTCGTCACCTCCTCTTGACAGCAGCTAGTCATTGTTGGCTCCATGTAGCTTGCAAGGAGCCACTTCTTGACTCTCCAGCCTTCATTTTTTCTGCCGTATGTCTCTCTAAGCTTCGCTCGCATGTTGACTTCTTCGTCGAAACTACAGATATCCAATAGTGGTCAAAGGTCTTAATGATATGGCTACACCAGCTACTGATTCATTCTCCTCCAGAGCCACTAGCTCTGCTTAGCAGCAGCTAGTCGCCATAGCTTCCATTTAACTCTGCGGATACCCGGAGCTCTGTAGGAGTCGCTCCTTTCTTACAATGTTGATTCTCTTGGATTGCTTGCGTCACAGCTCAGATGATTTGTTGACCTATTATGTGCCACCATAGGATCCACTAGTGACTGAAGGCTTAGCACAAACTCTATTGCTGGTCACTCTTCTCTCTTTTGCCGTCTGTCTCTCTTAAGCTTCGCCCGCATGTTGGGTTCTCCATCGAAACTAGGTATCCAGTAATGGTCAAACATCTTAATGACATGGCTACACCAGCCACTGATTCATTCCTTTCTAGAGCCACTATCTCTGCTTAACGGCAGCTAGTCGCCATAGCCCCCATTTAACTTTGCGGATATCCGGAGCTCGCCCCCTTCTTACAATGTTCATTCACATGGATTGCTTGCTTCACAGCTTAATGGTTTGTTGACCTATTATTTACCACCGTAGGATCCACTAGTAACCACTAGTAACTCCAATGCTGGCCATTCATCTCTCTCCTAGCGCGCCGTTAGCCTACTCTGGTCAACTCTTCTTGGCAATAGCTAGGCATTGTTGGCTCCAAGTAGCATGCAAGGATGCACTCCTTTACTCTCCAGCCTTCATTTTTTCTGCCGTATGTCTCTCTAAGCTTCGCTCGCATGTTGACTTCTTCGTCGAAACTACAGGTATCCAATAGTGGTCAAACATCTTGATGACATGGCTACACCAGCCACTGATTCATTCCTTTCTAGAGCCACTATCTCTGCTTAGCAGCAGCTAGTCGACATAGCTTCCATTTAACTCTGCGGAAATCCGGCGCTCCGTAGGAGTCGCTCCTTTCTTACAATGTTCATTCTCTTAGATTGCTTGCGTCACAGCTCAGATGGTTTGTTGACCTATTAAGTGCCACCGTAGGATCCACTAGTAACTGAAGGCTTAGTCCGACTATATTGTTGGTCACTCTTCTCTCTCCTTGCGCGCCGTTATGTGCCGTACGTCCCACTCGCAACAACTCCTCTTGACAGCAGCTAGTCATTGTTGACTCCATGTAGCTTACAAGTAGCCACTCCCTAACTCTCCAACCTTCATTTTCTTCTGCCGTCTGTCTATCTAAAGCTTTGCTCGCATGTTGATCTCTTCATCGAAACTGTTGGTATCCAGTATTGGGCAAACGTCTTAATGACATGGATACACCAGCCACTGATTCATTCTTTTCTAAAGCGGCTATCTCTGCTTAGCAGCAGCTAGTTGCCATAGCTTCAACTTAACTTTGCGGATATCCGGAGCTCTGTAGGAGTCGCTCCTTTCCTGCTATATTCATTCTCTTGGATTGCTTGCGTCACAGCTCAGCCGGTTTGTTGATCTATTATGAGCCACCGTAGGATCCACTAGTAACTGAAGGCTCAGCCCAAACTCTATTGCTGGTCACCCTTCTCTCTCCTAGCGCGCCGTTATATGTCGTTCGTCCCACTCGCATCAACTCCTCTTGACAGCAGCTAGTCATTGTTGGCTCCATGTAGCTTACAAGTAGCCACTCCCTGACTCTCCAACCCTCATTTTCTTTTGCCGTCTGTCTCTCTTAAGCTTCGCTCGCATGTTGATTTCTTCATCGAAACTGTAGGTATCCAATAGTGGACAAACGTCTTAATACTATGGCTACACCAGCCACTGGTTCACTCTTTTCCAGAGCCAATATCTCTGCTTAGCAGCAGTTAGTCGCCATAGCCTCCATTTAACTCTGCGGATATCCGGAGCTCTGTGGGAGTCGCTCCCTTCTTACAATATTCATTCACTTGGAATGTTTGCTTTACAGCTCAGATGGTTTGCCGACCTATTATGTGCCACCGTAGGATCCACTAGTTACTGAAGGCTTAGCCCAAACTCTATTGCTGGTCACTCTTCTCTCTCCTAGCGCGCCATTATCCGTCGTTCATCTTACTCGCCTCAACTTTTCTTGACAATAGCTAGACATTGTTGGCTCCATGTAGCCTACAAGGAGCCACTTCTTGACTCTCCAGCCTTCATTCTCTTCTGCCGTATGTCTCTCTTAAACCTCGCTTGCCTGTTGACTTCTTCATCAAAACTGTAGGTATCCAGTAGTGGACAAACGTCTTAATACTATGGCTACAGCAGCCACTGATTCATTCTTTCCTAGAGCCACTATCTCTGCTTACCAGCAGCTAGTCGCCATAGCTTCCATTTAACTCTGCGGATATCCGGAGCTCGCTCCCTCTTACAATGTTCATTCTCCTGGATTGTTTGCGTCACAGCTTAGCTGATCTGTTGACCTATCACTTACCTTCACTGGCCTATAGATACACTCATCGACCCTATAGGCATACACTAGTGACAAAGCGTCCGATTGGAATAGCTGCATCTGGCGACTGAGTCACTCCTAGCGCCAACATCTGTCGGTCGTCATAAATTCTGCATTTCTCTTCAGAAGTAGCTAATGGCCATTGGCCCCATGCATATGCGATGATCCAGTGCTTGTTAGTAGCCACCCCGTATCTGAATAACCTTTACTCCTCTAGAATATCTGCATCCAGTCCCTCCGCTGCCCTGCCACCAATTGAGCTTTAAGACTCTCTCGCAGCAACCTATTTATTTTCGCTTATTATGCCCCCCTCTCGGATTACACTAACTACGTGCTGTTCATGCACCTGACAATCACTACCAACATTCTAACTCTCTTTGCTCTATCCCCACGCAACTATCGACTCATATCAAACGGATACTCGTACTTTACTTACTGGTGCAACGCTCTTGTCCCTACGCAGGCGATAGCAATCCACCTATACGGCTAATGATTCTATAGGATACTCAAAAGACATTTTCAGCATAATTATTGTTGCACAGTGTACATGCTTTTGTCTCAAGCCCAAATGTTATAACACAAGACATTAACAATATTCAATTCCATGCCTGTTCTTGCGGTCTTCTCTCGGTTGTCTCCCACTTTCCCTTTTTCTCTGAGGTCCGGGACATCTTGGAGATCTGGGATTGGACTGAGGAACAATTTTGGCCCAAGACGGACGTAACAACCCACAAGGACTGACATGGAGGATGGTAAAACTCCGCAAGGACCAACCTACAATCACCATAACCCTTGTCCAGTATGGAGAACTGGACATATCCTCATACTCCCATACATTATACATCTGAAAAATCTGGACAGCGGAAAAATTGAAACTTTTGCTCACCTGGACATACAACAAGAAGAAAAATCGCGATGTCCCTCTCCTCCAGCGACCTCAAAAATCATGGCGACCCAGAGCAAAATACCCGTCCAACTAACAGAGGAAATTAGAAGCCATTACCCCGCGAAAAACCGAAGGTGAAACCAGTCGTCAAGCGGCTTTGCCAGTTCAACATTAATGTTCAAAATGCTTTACGGCAGTGTTGCAGGACGTGGTGGGTTTTCGCCTGGCAAGCGTTCTCCCTATAAAAAGCCACAAATGTCTGTTTAACAACACTGCGACGTGGCGGATGTGACTCGCCACTGAATAAAGTCACAGCCCACAACTACATACTGGCAAGTCGACTAGATTCACATATCAACTCTTCTTGACACCGTTTCAACTACACACGATTGAACCCGGAGTATCATCGTGATACACAACAGTTTTTAAACCTTGATCATGCCTAAGTTGGTGCGTCTCTATGAAACTGAGAATAAACTATCTATTTATTTATTTTATCATGGACATACGACCAATTTTCTACTATTACTGTCACAGTTGCCATAAAATGTTTGTACAGTTGTACATATCTGATCATGCCTCCATGGGCGTGCCTCGCATAGTCGAGAATAAAGTATTTATTTATTTATTTATTTACATTTCGACAAATAGCATAGGAACGCGTGTGTGTTGCATGTAAAAGTGTGTTTAACTGTTTATTTTGATGGGGCCATGCTGTGTGAGTGGGTAAAAGTGACTCTGTGTGTGAGGTTGTTCGTTGTGTTCGTCCTCAAAGAGGGAATCAATGGAACACTTCCATTTGGAGGACGTTCGTGATGTGTGAATGATCCTTCGTAAGTAGATGACTCAGTCATGATCCGCCGACAAATCCAGTCTCGTCTGATTAGTCTACAGCTTCTCGACTACTCTCAGCCTACTGTGCCATTACCGGCCAATGTTGAGAAGATCAAACACCCCGTCCACATTACTTTGAGAGTCTAGCTGACCTTACTACTCTTGATCAGTAAAGCACTGGTTTCTGTCCTTGTCATTTCCGTACTGCGCTCCCTGTATGCATTGTACGCCGCTTACGCACGTACCGCCTGAAAGATCTTTTACTCTCCGAACTCTCTCACATCACTGTTATGTTAACGGTCAATGTTTGGCTGACGGCTTGCTATGTGTGTCTCCGTAATTACTTTCCCCTACATCTTGACCAACTACTTTCATTATCGTGCTCGTTATATTCCTTACTTCCTCAATCAAGCGGCCACCTCTCAGTGCCCCGCCAAGCCTCCATCTCCTTACCTCTGACTGCTTCGATGCTACAGACACAAACATTATACGCTCTATGGACTTGATGATGTTTCGCTCCTACGAGAGCCTGAAAGACGTTTTCACTCTCCATTGGTATAGCCTTTTTACGCAATTCAATAATACGACTTCATGTAGTACCGCCTGCTGGGCTTCCTGCTCTCCGAACTCACTTAGACTTCTGAGATGCTTCCGTACTTGCTCGGTTGACTGAATAAATCTGTTTTCATTACTTGGAGAGACTCGTGGGCTTTTCTACACTTTACCCATAAACCATTCTTATCTCGAACCTCACCTTGTCTTGTTTAACGCGGTCTGTGCTTTCATCTCATTTACAATCGAACGGCCGACTTTAATGTCCCACGGTAATCTTGTCTCGCCTGACAAGTCTGTTGCTCTATGAACGCTCCTTTACATGGGTAACTCAAGCCTTATAGCCGCTGCATGCCCAACGCTAGGTTTCCTTACCCCTAGAGCCTGCTAGAATTGTTCACCATTTATTGTTAGCTCGTTTCTCACTTTACTGTATGTCTTTATCCAAACAAGCCGCCTAATCAAGTCCTACCAGACCGGCCTCCTGGTCTCCGGATTCATTCAGGGTTCTGAGACGTCACCTTTCTTGGTTCGGCTGACTCAACCACCCGATTAAATTACCTGGAGGACTTCTTGGGTTTTTCCAATTATTCGTCAATAAACCCTTCCCATCTTGACCCTAACTTTTATTATTGCGCTCTGTTTTCATTTCTTCTTCAACTGGAGTGCCCCATCTTGCTGCTTTGAGGTGATCTAGTCCCACTGACAAGCCCCTTTCTCTCTGACTGCTCCAATGCGACCCTGACTTAAGTGATATACGCTATGCGGACTCAATGCTCTTGTTCCCCTACCCGGAGAGTCTGCTTGAATCACTCACCCTCTATTGCTGCGGACGTTTTCCTGCCTTTATTTTTACATGCTATTCCTACGCGCCGACTAGTCTATTCTCGCCAGATCGGCCACTTGTTTTCCAGTTTTACTCAGAGTTATTCGACGTTACAAACCTTGGTTAGGCTGACTCAACGCCTAGTTTACATCACCTGGAAAGCCCCGTGGGCTCCTCCACTCCTTATCAGTAGACCTATCTCATACCGACCCTACCCTTTTCTTTTCTCGCTTTCTGTTTTCATTCCTTCTTTCATCGGACGGCCAGCTTTACTGCCTTACCGTGATTTGGCCGCACTTGACCTGTCAGTTTTGCTTACTACACTTTTGCTACTGAGACTTCAGCGGTACAGTCTTTGAAGACGCAGCTATACGTTTTCCCTACCTCTGGGGCCTGCTAGTTCTGTACGCTTTATATTTTTCTAGCCTTTTTCTTGCATTCATGGTAAATCCCAATTCCAACGCGCTGATCACTCAAGCCTCGCTTGATCGGCTCCCTGCACACCGAATTCACTCAAAATTATGAGAAGTTACCTTTCCTAGTTCGGCTGTCCTAATTGACTGCTTAGTCCCTCGAAAGCCTCGTTGACTTTTTCACGCTTTCAATCAAAGACTTTCTCAATCCTACTCTGTTTCTTCCTTACCTTTGTCTCTGCTTGCTATTCAACTGGATGGCCATCTCTGTGCTTTGCCTTAATCTATTCTTTTTTGCCCGTGTTTCTGACTTCATCCAGACTATTGAGACGTATATGACCTAAGTGCTGCATACCCAAAGCATTGCTTCCTCCGAGAACTTTGCTGAACTTGCTCATGCTTTATTAAATAAATAAATAAATAGTATATTTTCGAATTTGTCGAGACACACCAAACCAGGCGTGATCAATATTTACATGCAAATATGTTTCGCAACAAACACGTTGTTATGTATGTAATCGGCGGTAAGCCGAAAGTTATGCAGGCTTAGGAAATCGTAAGTTTAATCGTGAGGAATAAGGTCGTCAATGCTTGATGACATCTTAGGTTCTAGCGTGAGCAATGTAAACAGTCAGGGCACTACATGGGTAGTGAAAACGATACATGTAGGCAGGGAATATCTTAGTCTTGAACGTGTTAGGAAAATAATTAATCATGATTGTAATCGACTTGCCAGTAATAGTTGTGGGGAGTGACTTTATTCAGTGGCGAGTCACATCCGGCACGTCGCAGTGTTGTAAGGCGGACATTCGTGGCTATTTATAGGGAGAACGCTTGCCCGGCGAAAACCTACGACGTCCTGGAACACTGTCAGAAATCCGTTTGTACAATAATGTACAACTGGCAGAACAGCTCGCCGACGGATTTCACCCTCGGTTATCCGCAGTCAATTGACTTCCAATTTCCTCTGTTAGCTGATCAGGTATCTGTGGTCGGGCGGCCATGATGACTGAGGCCTATGAAGGACGAGACCTTAGTCGTCTTTGTTTCTCCAGGAGAGCAAAACATCAGATTCTTGCGTCTGGATTTTTCAGGTTTATGTATGATTTTCAGGTGTGTGGAGGCCTCGTGTCCAGCTATCATTACCGGACAACGGTCGTGGTAATGAGTGCATTTGTATCCATTTCTTGTACAGCTATGTTCTTTGTAGGTCCTTGTGAGTTACGTCCTGTTCCGTCCAAAAACGGTTTCTCGGTCCAATCCCAGATCCCCAAGCAGTTCCGGACCTCGGATGAAAGGGAAGGTGAGGGACAAACGAGGACGCGAGGAACAAACGTGGGAACAAACATGGTTTAAGTCCTATAATATAACATTCAGTGGAAACAAATGATGTACAATGTGTAACAATGATTGTGCTGAAGGTGTCTTTTGAGTGTGCGACGAAAGCAATGGCCTATAGGTGGGTACTACCATCTACGTGAGATAAAGAGCTTTGCGCCGTTGAGCAAAACCGCAGTATCGGTTTGCTGTGATGTTACTACTGCGTGGGAACAGAACGCGGAATTTAAAGACCAGCAGGTGGCCGATCTGCTTTGATAGGGAGCGTAGAAAATGCTGACCCAGAAAAAGCCAGTGAGTCTTTTGGACTCAACATGGGTAAGTGTCGCAAACATAGCAGCGAGTAAGTGAGCAATGAACTCCCATAAATGAGAAGCTAACAGGCGTCTGTGTACTGACCAGATGAGAGGAGTGCTGAACTAAAATCTAAGAAGGAAAAATTGGCGGAAGGACAGCGAATAGCCAGAATGCAAGCATACATTAAGGTTGCTGAGGATATTAGAACCTGAGGCCTAACCGCAGCAGCTTGGGTGCTAAGATAATAGTACCAAGCTGGATAGAGCCAGGGAATGATAGCCCGAGACTTGGAGGATTGCAGGTAACATTGCCTAAGACAATGCAGCGAGTAAGTGATAAATGAAGATCTAGAAATGTGAGGCAGAACAGCGGCTTGCGCTGAATACATGGATATGCTTGCACGACAGAAGAAGGCTAAGTAAGTTTTCGTGATAGAAGGACAGCAGACGTGGGAAGCGCAAGCATACAATGAGGTTGTTCAATAGTTCGAGCATACTAGACTAAGACGCACCGACGCGCAGGCAATCAAACATTAATGGGGTGCTAATGGAACATAACTAAGGAGCCCTGAGCCGGGAGAACCTAGTGAGAAAGCTGAACTACAATCAATTAGGTGTCGCAGATAAAGTAGGTGACGGCTGTGCCTCATAGCTAGTAAGCCTGTGCCGGGAAAAGCGGGTGAGAGGGCTGGACTTTAGTATAAGTAAGGGTCATAGACGTAGCGAGTACTAGATGGATAAACGTCCAGAAAGGAGCCTGTGCGCTGACTACTTGAGTTATGTTTGCTCCACAGAAGAGAGCTAAGAAAGGTTTCATGAAGAAAGGACAGCAAATGGATGATACACAAGCATACAATACAGCTGTTAGATGGTTCAGAGCGTAGAGGCTAAAACACAGCGACGCGCTGGTTCTCGAATTATGCTAGGGTGCTAATAAGATAAATAGGTTGCCTCAAGAGAGATCTAACGTTAAATTGACGGAAAGGTTGGATGCAGATAGTCTAAAGGAACAAAGGTTCAGGATAATCGCAGATGCATGAGGCACAGCTTATTTCATTCCTACTCTTGATCCTCACTACTAGTCTTCACTAATTAATTAAACAAGTTAGTCACAATCCACCGACTAATCCAAACCCTTTGGATCGGCCTGTAGCTCCCCGATATCGCACAGCTTTCTGTAGCGTCACTGTACACGGTACAACTAATCTAAATTTTTATGGAATGCACGTACATGAGGTATTTCATTTATAATGATGCATATAATGTGAGGTTCATTAGCGACAGCACATTTGCGACTGATTTCTTCTCTGAGTTCCGAATGCATCGTTGTTGCCTGTTTGTGTGGCTGTCTTTGTTGCTTGTCTTTTTCTCCGAGATTTCCATAGAAACGGTGGCCAGAACCAGAGGATCCGTCCACTGTCTTGACCTCAACACTTCAACGAAGCGCAATATTTCCGTATCTGGAAATGGATGGATAATCATCACGCTGCCCTGGTACTTACCGGATGAACAAAACGTTTATCTGTTATCTTGGATGGATGCCACTATATTAAGGCCTGTACAACTGGGTTCAGCTCGCCTCTTCTTCACATAACTCTTATTCGAAGTTCCTGACCTTTGGTGTCAACTCGGTCATTTCATCTAACCGGAGGGCAGATTTTCCTGCATCTGTTATGCACGTAATTTGGAAATATCCCAACACAATACATTCACACACAATACTCTCACTGTGGCAAGAACAAATGGGTTCGACCCTATACACTACTGAAATTCTTTTCACTTACCACAGCTGGAGCTGCCCTCACTACTTTTACCGTTCAAATGTTCGTGGATTCCAATGCCCCCAATCAAGAGCACTTACCCTGGGAGGATTTCCGGTTCATTATTCAGGACAACTTGCAGCTTTCTCGGGCCTGAACGATTGCGTTTCGCCATTCTCCTTCCTCTAATATTTGGTTCAACAACATATTCCTGGATACCCCCGGAGACATTACGCGGTTCTAACGACGACAAATACAAAATATGCTAGCATGTTCGATTTATGGTTTACCTACCGTACAAGCCGTGTCATTTCGTCAGGAAGTGACAGGACTCATGGATGATACAGTCCCGCCCCATCATCCATCAGCCAGGGGAAATTATGAGGTTATCCTTAATGCGACTAACAGAACCAATAATCGGTCAATAAGAAGCATTGCCAAATGCAGCTTGTCCTTCAAATGCGTTGATGGCAGTGTTCCTGGACGTGGTGGGTTTTCGCCTTGCAAGCGTTCTCCTCATAAAAAGATACAACTGTCCGTTTAACGACACTGCGACGGGGCGGAAGTGACTCGCCACTGAATAAAGTCACTGCCAATAAGCTCACACTGACAAGCTGACCATGACTGTATACTACCATGATGGATACGCCCCGACACTCTTATCTGCATATTTCGTCGCAACTTTTTTCTGCGCATTCAACATCGTTCTTTACGCTACACTCACATAAACCCTGTGTATCGCGTAACCGCGATTGAAAGTATTCTTCACAAGCTCTTTTATAATTGCTCAGTCCTAGTTCTTGATATATTCATGCCTGAATTGTTACTGCACATTATGGCAAAACGAAGGTGCCCACACGAACGTGCCCGAACTCATGGCAATGGGATTTCTGCATTTTTATCTCTGTCCTATTTGTAAAGTTTCAAATAGGAACGTATGAACAACCTCCGATTGTCACTGTTACCATTGCTATGACATATCTGTATAATTGCACTTATTTGATCAGGCCATCGCGGGCATGCCTCGCATAGCCGAGAATAGCTATGTATTTATTTATTTATTTACTTCCTTGGTTACCTAGTTTGTCACGTTATCTGTATTATGCATTTCTCATAGGTTTACGTCCTCATACGTCACACCTTATTCCTCGTCCTCATCAGCAACCTCATTACCTCAGTCATTTGAACTGATGCTTGCCGTTGCGTCTCTTTCTAAGTTTCTCACATATACTTCCACGGGACTGGGACAATCGTGCAACGATTGCATGGTCTATAATCAACAACTCGGATAAGTATTCTCGTAGAGAACACATCGCTTGAGTGACCAGAACTGAAACCCAACGTGTCCACAGAGCGCACCATACACATTAGGATAGAAGTTGCATAACAGCTGACTGCGAGTAACAGCGCAAGGGTCAGCTTCAAGCCATAACATTTACTTGGAACTAATTCCAGTAGCACATAAAGTGATTAACCACAATTTTTACATTTGCAGTAACAAGTTGTTTCAACTGTGAGGTCGAACAGTTATCATAAAATTATATCCCTTTTTACACTTTTCAATGTCAAGACTAGCGCTGAGCACATTTAATCGTTACAGATGTGTTTATACCCATTTCATCAGGCCTTGTTGACGTGTCTCGCTCAACACCGAAAATATATGTTTTTAATTTTTTGTGACTGTCTAATGAATGACTACTACTAAGCGGGTGGGAAGGGCGATTTGCCTAAAACCATAACGTTTTAAGCCAACTTTCAGGGTCAAGGCGCCTACACCTTGTGTAGACAGTATACTGTCACTAACAACTGGTTATCGTGCAACGATAAGACGTCATCGGAGTGACATCTTCCTTGCGGTTTTCACTGCAACGCGTCATAATGAGCCTTTACCCTGTAGATAACAGCATCAACTAAACGTTAAACGGGCAATCCGGCTAAGAGACGTTAGCTGTCGCGACACTGTTGTCATTTGACAGGCATGCTCTGCAAGTTCTCGAAACAAGCGCAAGGCGCATAACGTGCCCTTCGTTCCGAATGGCGATACGGACCAAGAGAACCGAGGTTGATGGTCAGTAACTTCATTTACTTCTGCCAAGTCAACTTCTGTCCGATTTGGGAATGCGTCACCGTACACCTGGCAGACTAAACAAAGCCCTTCTATGTAAACGGTGAGCAGAAACACATAAATAAATAGCTGAACATCATTCCTGACAATGCCAGACACACGTTTACAAACACGCTCATGTTAAGCTAACATAAGGTGCTCAAAAATGGACAGAAATGCATGTTTGGCGTAGCCTTGAATGTAAGCGTATGAGTGCATATACGTATGTACTTGTGTATGAAGGTAGCTGTGTAGCCTGTGTTTGTAATGTGCCTCAGCCTTTTGGCTGCTGGTAAGGATCAGAAAGGTAGGAATAACAGAGTTATGTCCCTGGGTTGGAAAGCATTTTCCGGATATCCAGGGCATTGACTATTTTGCCGCGCGTCACGTCCGCGACGTTGCAGGGTTGCCAAGCTGCCATTCGTAGCTATGTATAGGGTGTTCGCTTGCTAGGCGAAAGCGCACCAAGTCCTGGGTTACTACCGCCGAACGAACCACCCAGTTGTCACTAGGAGGATGTTGGTTAGCTAGCTGGGCAGGCCAAAGCCAAAGCCAAAGCACCTTAATCAGTGCGACCTGTTGTTCTACGGAGCTGGTAGGGTTATCACTACCTAGTACTGGCCTACGCACAGCGTCAATGCGAACGCGCTGGTCCCAACCGACACCAGCACTGCTTCGCAGACAACGACGATCAAAGCCTTGAAGTCGCCTCAGGTTTTCAGGCTGAAGGGACTAAGTTTCTCCTTATAGAGCAGGACGGCCTTCACCGGGACCTTGGATGCACGGACGGTTAGACGGTGGGCAACTCGCTACTGTCTCCATAGGGGTTGCAGGATTAAAAATGTCCCAACTGTTGAAGTTCCTGAAGTAACCACAGTAGCTAGCCAAAGATCTTTGCTGGTGCGGCTCCCAAGCTAGGTGAACTGACCACCTACCTTAACTTCTACCTTGGCACGAGTCAAGGAGTCAGCAATTGGCTGGTATGTTTGCAGCCACACTTTGTACTTCAAAGGTGCGAAGCGCACACTAAATAATGTGACCACTCTAGGCAGGCTAGTCAAGGTTGACTGGGTCGCGGCAACATGGTAGAAAACAAGACGATACGGTCCGCATAATTAAGATACACTAGCCGTGCACCATGAGGGACCTAGACCCCTACCTAGTGAGGTTCCGTGTAGGAACACTGCACGCTGGTGTCTACGACGAACTAGAACAAATATGAGTAATTCGCACAATCCTGACGGATGCCACTTGTCGGAATGCTGTCTGACCAGCGTTGAAAGCCGCCAGGGAAACGGAACAGCGTGGCCGTTTAAGGGAATGTGGCCAATAGGCGTCCGACCTGTGCTAGGGTAAGGCGCCTGCAGGTGGTCCTACTTAGTGGCACTCCGGTTGCTGTCAATTAAGCAGGGAACTAAAGAAGGAAGGTTAGTAATGGGGATCCGCAATAGCTACAGGTAGGTGTCTATGACGGTTGGAGTGTACTGACCTTCCGGTTAATTCCTTTCCATGTTAGAATCAACTTCAGCTAGTACTGGAACCATAGCAAAAGCTTTTGCATGTTCCGTCTAGAATGCATTAGACCTATTCCGGTAACGGTCTAATGAATATCGCACCAGCCTTTCAAGCAGTTGGACAACAACATGGTCGCCAATATAACAAGCTTGTATGACACATTACGACAAAACTACAATATTCATAGCGTTTCCAACCACAAAGTTCCGTCGAATTCCATTTGTTTCCTTGCATTCATTTCCATTCTATTTCTCCTTGGCCTGCTCCTGTCGGTTGCTTCTTTTGCCAAGTTTCCCACAGCCAGTTCCACTGGACTTGAACAATCCTACAACGACTGTACGGTCCATAATTAGCAACTCGGATAATTACCCTTGCGAAGAGCATTTAACTTGAGTGATCAGTACTGTAACCAAACGCGAGCACAGAGCGCACCATACACCTCAGGATAGAACACGGATAGAAACTAACTGCGAGTAAAAGCACAGGCAGCCTGCTTCAAGCCATAGCATCTACTTGCAACTGATTCCAGTATCAGATCACGTGATTAAGGAAAACGTTTACATTTGCATTAACAATTTGTTTCAACTGTGAGGCCGAACAGTTAGCAAAACTTAACCACTTTTTACAGTTTCTAATGACAAGAACAAAGTTGAGCACATCTGATCATTACAGTTTGGCTTGTACTTGCCCGTTTATGCCTCGTTGGCGTGTCCCGCTCAACCCCGAGAATATGAAATTTATTTATTTATTTACAGTGAATGGCTTATAATTGACTCACAGGCTCCTGTCGCCATTTCTGAAAATAGGAGAGGTGACAGCCGCCTTCCATTCAAAAGGTGATTTACAGCTATCGAACGCCTCCCAAAACACCGTTGTCAGCGGTCCACTTAGTTGTGCTGCCAACTGGTGCAGATGTTTCTGGTGAATGGACTCAGGCCCAGCAGCTTTAGAAGTAGCAAGCCAATCAGGCTGGTACAGTCCACATTTCCTGCACCAGGAGGAAGCATGAAACTTGCTACTTTCGAGGATGATTTCAGTCACTTAGAAAAAGTTCCTAGCTCTAAAGACAGGCTTCCCTCAAAGTTCTTTCTTGGCGCGGCCAAGCGGTAAGTTCCCTGACGAACGGCAGCCGCATTCAACGTTTCACAAGTAAAATCATATTAGTTGAAATAAAGATCCTCAGGTATCGCGCAGTCCATCACTGTGCAAGGAACAGACGTATTAGGAATATGCATTGCCACGCAATGCTGAAAGGATCTCGCACATGAAGCGCAATTACAAGGCCGGCAGTTGGGTTCCTAGTCTATCCTCACATTAGAAAGACACAGCGTTTTACCTTGACAATAAGGTAAAACTACTAGTGCTGGGGTGCTCATTAGCTTACTCAGTGTGGCTGTCTTTACCCAGGCAGGAACTGCCGGTGCACTTTTCCGCTCTTGGGTAAGTTGAAAGCAAACTTGAGCTAGATGTGGGACCCCAGAACTGTATCAAAACTCCGTGCCAGACCGCGACGCACAACCGCTAACATTCCTCAAGAAGGTAGCCTTACAGGTTAACAATCCAAAGTGCCAAGTAAGCCGTCTTTGGCGGGCAGGCAGCCCAAATACAAAAATGAACTCGACAAGTTATTGAAAACCGTGCTTCTTACTGTAAAAACAAAGATGTAGGTTTGAACCGTCGAATGGGGAACTGAGAAACCTACAAGCTTTCCGAAGGTACAAAGTAAAATTCGGTCGGAGGGCAGTTTGGACAAGTAAACGGAAATGTGGGTTCTGCGGTTCCAAGTAAAAAGGTTATAAACCAACGTTAAAATTAATCCGGTGTCACTAATTAGGCAGTGGCAAAATGCACTATACAAAATATCCGACGCCTAGCTCAGGCAGTTAGGTAAACAGTCAATGCAAAGCTCGGTTAGTTCTAATTGTCCGAAAGTAGCGGCAAGCCTTGACAAGAGACGCAGTCCGAGTCAGTAACGATTTCGCTTATCAGACACTGAGCAGTCAAGCCGAAGTTTCACGGCAAACGCATGCGCAGCGATTGGTAGCAGAAAGGCCAAACAAAATTTGATTTAGTGTATGGATATAGCGAATTAAAACGACTGCAAAATAAATAGTAGATGGAAAAAGAAAGCACGATTGAAATATGTGGAAGTATACAAGCGCTTTAAGGTCACCGCTTGAAACGGTTGAAGTCGTGATAGCTTCGTGTACGGCGCAAACTGGTCTTGTCAACCCACGCGTAGTGATTGCTCGGAACCAGTTGCCGGAGCCTATCTTCGGTGCCAAGACGGTGGAACGCCTTAGACAACCGTTAGATTCTTACCGGACTACGTTAGTATTCTGCTGCTCCTACCTACAAACCCCGCTTACTGCCTAAAAGTTTTAGTTCCGGCACGAAGCTTTATGGCTTTTTGGCGTTTAAAATCGCGGCTACTCAACACAATAGCACCCCAGTCCTTCTTGCCTCTAGCCCTGTCATTTTTTCTAGGTTTTCGCTATGACCATTTGTTTCTCTTTTTACCAAACAATATGTTCAGGCTTGCCTGTACTGTTTTCCCGATGCAGCCGCAACACCGACTCATCACCGTTATCTTATTGTCGTCTGCGCACACAACAGCCGCACGCCTTTTTGGATGGCACTAGCCGCCGGTAAAAGTAGATGCTGCGTTTGTTACGCTGGGTCGCAGCGACATATTCGTTGTCTTTGTTGCAAACTACAGTACCATGGGCGCAATGCCAAACTCACGCAGCAAGAACTGTATTTGTACACCACGCATCTTAAGGAGAAGTGAGTTTGCAGCGAATGCGCGCGTACCCCATAGAGGCTTCAAACCAGACCCATCAGCATTGTAGACAAAAGAGCCATCAGCGCCTTGCAAGTCTCCACGAAGTCCACCTGAAAGGTGTTGACAATTTCCACTCGCCTCTCGTCGTATTGGTAGGAAGCATAGGTGCTGACACTTGCCTTGGCACTAGTAACCATTCCAGTTACGTCTTCAGCACAACCTCAACACCTAGATTGTGTCTGCCAATATAAGCCACTTGCTAAAGAAACACCTCCAATGAGCCAGGAGCTAGTTGTTACCCTACCTATGATTCTTGGTTCATCTTTTCCGCGCGATCCATCGCTGCCAATGAAAATTGGCAAGAGAAGCTTTCGGGAACTAATGGATAACTCACCAACCCGTGAACAGCTCCCAGGAACAAGCGGCAGTGTTCCAGGACGTGGGGGGTTTTTGCCTGGCAAGCGTTCTCCCTATAAAAAGCCACAAATATCCGCTTAACAAGGCTGCAATGTGGCGGATGTGACCCGACACAAAATAAAGTCACAGCTAATCATTTCACTCTGACGCAGTCCGCAGCCTTCTACATCCAATCTGTGCAACTGAGTTTATTATGAAGAAAGTTTTGATGGAGCACAGATCATCCCGACTTCGTAATAGTCATTGATTGCACCAAAACCTTGGTTGGGCTCCTGTGCTCATGGATCACTACATGGCGGAATTGCCCCCAACTTGTACCTTGACGCAACAGTTTTGACTGATTTTGCGCGCCGCATCACCATCATGTTCGTTGGTCTGACTATTATCAGACAATGGGCTCACTCGTATGGACTACATCTTTTTCTTTATTCTATTCATTAAAAGGAAATGTTTCACTATTTCAAAAAAGCTATGCTTGTATGCCTATTTGATCACGCCTTTGCAGGTATGTCTCGTTTTACAGAGAATATACCATTTATTTATGTATTTATTTACAATGCAACCACCACGGCTTTCCCAAACGAACAAGGAACTGTAACACGCAAGCACGGAAGAACTCCAAGGGTTGAGAACGAAGTTCTATTACACAACACGTAACCTCTACAAAAGGTAATAAACATGAGGTAAATTGGAACAAAGGAAGTTACAGTTAACCAATGTCGTGTTCTTGTTCTCCTCCGGTAATGGAGCAGGAAAGGCGCTCTGAAAGGCAAACGGGAGAGAGTGCCGTTATAGCAACGATTCAACTTTGAACGCGCGCCAAAACAATATCGATTCTTCTCTACACCACACCCCCTCTAAGCAGGCAGCGTCCCCGTTGCCAGCCCATAGCCGCCCTGAGCCGGCACCTCCAGTTCAACTGCTACTTCCTCAGGCGTTTCGTTCGGCCCCTCGACAGATTGGTCAGTTTTACTCCGGAATGACTTGAGTCGATTGAAATGTACTGTCATGGGTTGACTGGCAGGGTTGTTGGGATCTTTGATAACACATGTCACATCCGATATCATCCGTTGTATTATGTACGGTCCTGTCCACTCATGGTGTAGCTTAACCGGAACTCCTGCCGTTGGTACCTGGTGCAAGTAAACTTGGTCGCCAGCCTTTAAAGGCGCGCCGAAAACATTCTTGTCGTAATAGTCTTTCTGTCGTCGATGGGCGTTCCCAAGGTGAATACTTGCCGCTTGATGTGTTTGATGAAGCGAATCAAGGAGTTTGCCAACATACTCTGTCACCGATGAATGTGGCTGTTGCGGACTGGGTAATCGGATGTCAGACGGTAATCGGACTTTTTTTCCGGTCCACATAAAAGATGGTGTTTGACCAGTCGAAGCGTGCACTGTACTTCGATATGCCAGTAAGCATTTGGGTAACACAGCGTCCCACTCACTTACATTTTGCTTCACAAAGGCCTTCAGTAGCGATTTCAGCGACCGGTTTGTACGCTCAACTTGTCCGTTGCCTTGCGGGTTGTAAGCATTCGTTCGCGTCTTGTCTATACCGAACACACGGCAAAGTTCCTGAACCAGCGAACTCTCGAAACATGAGCCCCTATCAGAATGTAGCTGCACTGGTGCTCCCCAGTGACACACCCAGTGATTTACCATCGCCCTTGCTAAGCTGACTGGATCGGCTTGGGCGATCGGAACTGCTTTGCACCACTTGGTGCAATAGTCGACCATGACCAAGATGTACCGATGGCCACGTGATGTTTCTGGTAGGGGGCCAACAAGGTCTACTCCCACAATCTCGTTCGGGTAGCCTGCATTCATAGGCTGCCATGGTACTCTCCTGGTGATGGTCGGGCTCTTGAATGTGGCGCATGTCTCACACGTCTGGCAAAAGTTAGTGACGTCTCTCCGTTGGTGTGGCCACCAAAACCGTTGACGTTCTGCCGCTTCCAGTTTGTTGATTCCAGCATGACCCAGCTGTTCGTGCAGTTTAGATAGCACTTCAGAAACTAAGGATCGCGGAACTACGATTCTCCTGAGATAGTTTGGTCCAAAATCAAACACTAACACACCTTCCTCGATAGAGAGCTTGTCCCACATCGCCCATAAGCATCGACCTTCGTAACATTTTCCCTCCATTTCCTTCGCGGTAGGTTTGTCGCTCCCCAATAGCCGCTTGTCATAGATCGGTGATACGTCTGGATCTGCTGCCTGTGCCTCCTGCCAGCGACCGTACTCTGAACTTTGTAGGTTAACTAGAGCTACGTGCTGTGTATTACAAGTCGGGCAGTCTCCATGAGCACGTGTAGGAAGTCTGGAATGAGCGTCCGCGTTGGCATGCTGTGCACCAGGTCGGTGTCTACACTCAAAATCATACTACTGCAGTTGTTCCTGCCATCTGGCGCTCTGTCCCTCGGGGTCTCTGAAATTTTATAACCAACAAAGTGACTGATGAGCTGTACGTACCAGAAACTTCCTTCCTAATAGGTAGTGTCGGTATTGTTTTATAAAGAATACTAGGGCTAACATTTCCTTTCTGGTTGTGCAGTAATTCCGTTCTCTTGCACTGAGACTTCTACTGCTGTACGACACCACTCGTTCTATTCCGTCCTGCCCTTTCTGTGACAAAACAGCTCCAATCGCCTGGTCGCTCGCGTCCGTGTCTAGAATAAACTCCCCGGCATTTGGTGATAGGTCGGGGAAAACCAACACCGGAGCTGCACAAAGGGATTCTCGTAACCGATCGAATGAATTTCAACACTCACCGGTCCATTCGAAGGTTTTACCTTTCTGTAACAAGGTATTCAAAGGCGCAGCGATCTCTGAGAACCCTTTCACGAATCGCCGATAGTATGAGGCTAACCCTAAAAAACTGCGTAGTTCATCAACGTTGGCAGGGGTTGGCCATAATCTCACTTGCTCCGTCTTACGAGGGTCAGTACGAATCTCCATCCCCGAAATGACGTGCCCAAGATACGTTACCTCGGTCTGTAGTAAATGGTACTTTGTGGGCTCGAGTTTGAGGCCCACATTTATTAGGCGTGTTAGCACCTCCGCCAAGTTGTTTAGGTGCTCGTCTTTTGTTTTTCCGTGTACAATGACGTCGTCCAGGTAAACGAGACACTTGTGGGGCATCAATTCGTGTAACACTTTTTGCATCAGTCGTTGAAAAGTCGCAGAAGCGTTAGAGAGGCCAAAAGGCATGGTCTGGAACTCATAAAAACCTGATGGTACTACAAACGCCGTTTTCGTTCTGTCGCTCTCTTTTACTTCTACTTGCCAGTAGCCAGAAGCCAAATCTAGCGTACTGAAATAAACTGATCCTCCCAGTGCGTCAAATAGATCATCCATCCTGGGGAGGGGAAAAGCGTCTTTTCGAGTAGTCTCATTTAATCGTCTATAGTCGACACATAGGCGGAAACCACCATCCTTCTTCTTCGCCAGAACAACCGGGGCTGCCCATGGTGAAGTCCAGGGCCGTATTACCTCCTTTTCTATCATGTCATCTATGAGCGTTTGCAATTCAGTCTGCCAATGTAATGGTATGCGTCTTGGGGGATTTTAATCGGGATTGCATCACCGGTGTCGATACGGTGTTTCACGAGAATGGTTCGACCGAAGTCGGTACTGCGCCACGCGAATGCGTCTGAGTGGTTGCGCAACACATCTTTGAGCCGCTTCAGTGTCTGCTCATCCGTGACTCTGTCGAGTGAGCGAATAACGGCGTTAATGTACTTCCCACTCTCTAAGGTGTCCTCATAGGTTGTAGACGCTTCCAAAGCACCACTTCCACAGGGTTTTAACAAAACTGTACAGTTATCGGTGATTAGTTGGCAGCTGTCCAGATCCAATAGACACTTCAACCGGCGTAACAGATCCATCCCAACAATAACAGCAAACGGAATTTTGTCCGCAACAATAAACTCCTGGGTGAAGCTCTGTTTCGCGACGTCAACTTGTGCGGTTAGGGATCCTCGAACGGACAACAATTCTCCATTGGCGGCAGTTAGTCGGCAGCGACAAGGTGCGTATACACGTTCTGTTAGCTGGTTAGTCAAACTAGATCTGATTAGGCTCTTACATGCACTTGTGTTGATGAGACCTATCAATGGAACCCCTGCGAGCTGTAATTCTATTGCTAATGCTGAATCTGTGGTCGACGCACAAACAATGGCTGGTATAAAGTGTGAATGCAATCGGTGCCACTCACCTGGGCGTCCGTTATTGCAGCGAGGTAGACCGCGATTCGGAATTGGTCGGCGGGGCCACCGAGAACCCTTTTGCTTTGGTCGCCATGGGCCTGAATATCTTTGCTGATAGTCAGGATGCCACGTTAACCGTTCCGTTGGCGCACGTCTGGGGCGTCCATTTCCCCTCAAAGCGAAACACCCGGAAGTCGGCGTGGTCATCGCTCTGTCGACCTGCTCAAGTTGTTCGCCAATTCGTACGGCTGCATCCAACTTCTGCGGGGGGTGAAGCAGAAATTCACGTTTAATGGATGGTGTTTGAATTCCTTCTAGGAGCTGTTCTAGTATTCGTTTATCAAGGTCGCTTGTTGACTCGCTCTCGTATGCGATGTCGGCCATCTTTCGGAGTTCGCGCACGTACGTCCTAATGCTTTCTACGGTCCACTGGTACCGTGCGTGGAATTCCCTGCGTAGGGGTGCAGGCAATGCAGGAGGGTCCAGTAGGCGGCGCAAGGCAGTGAAGGTCTCAGACGTGACTTCTGTTTCCAGAATTTTACTATCAGCAACGACATCTAAAGCATCCCCTGATAGTAAGCCGGCAAGCACGCATGAATGTTGGTGGACCGGGAACTGCCGGAGATAAAGCTGGACTTGTTTCTCCCATCTGGAGTACGTCATCCCGGGAGTGTAACGCTCCGGAGGTGGGATTGCATGCATGCAGACTGACGGACTCGAGCCTGTTGATAATTTTTTCAAAGCTCGGGACAAAACATCCAGGGAAGCGGAAAGTCTGGTAGTGGGGTCAACGACATCCGAATGGACTTCGTCATCAGACTTGTTGTTCATTTTTGGCATGCTCTTCATTAGACTACTGATGGTGGATTCCTGATTCTTGGAACTTGGCAGGGTCGCCACTTTGTAACACGCAAGCACGGAAGAACTCCAAGGGTTGAGAACGAAGTTCTATTACACAACACGTAACCTCTACAAAAGGTAATAAACATGAGGTAAATTGGAACAAAGGAAGTTACAGTTAACCAATGTCGTGTTCTTGTTCTCCTCCGGTAATGGAGCAGGAAAGGCGCTCTGAAAGGCAAACGGGAGAGAGTGCCGTTATAGCAACGATTCAACTTTGAACGCGCGCCAAAACAATATTGATTCTTCTCTACAGAACATGCACCGTCTTCCAACCTGTGCCTAGTACACCTAAGGTGCCATAGAGTTGCAAGGGAGCGAAGGTTCTCAACTCTTGCGTGTTGCATGGCCGAGACCCACACCATCTAGCCATGGCAACGGTATGTCATGAAACTAAGTCTTGCCGGAATTCAACCGCAAGAGACTAATACGGTTCAATGTGTACGAGAGCGACCACCCAGCACCAGCCTAAAAGGGCAGTACCGATCCTTCAAAACGACAATGCTTGCGGCTTCTCCTTGGACTACGCTCCACCCTCTCGCCCTCTGTCTTCTACGGACACCCTGCTCACCTGGTGCTACAGGTCCAAGGCGACGTCGAGGAAATGCTCCTGGCATCGGCTTGCTTGAATAAATTGAACTCGAAAATCCGCACCTAGCCGGACTTCCCTGGGTAGTGCGGGAGACAGTTAAAGCGGCGTATATCAACGGAACCCACCCCGACCCCGACCGAGCATGCAGTATAATCTTACACGAGGTCCCAATACTCTACATCACTGACGCGGTCGAAGCCTCCCACCATGGTGTTCAGCAAGGGAACTACGTCCAAACGCAGCAGAACCCATCAGTGGACAAATGTGGGGCGTGGTTTATCCCCCGGTTCCCGAAGCCAACGCGCCTCTTGCAGACGCCGATGCCCAAATTGCTCGGGGTCATACTTTTCATTCCTGAATTGCGCCAGACTGTAATAAAACGGCAGTCCGAGCTTCGTGACAATATTCCATACGATGACGGGATACATCCGGACACACCGCGTTAGGGGCGCTCTCCAATTCAGAGATGTAGTTCCCCGCCATATAGCCAAACCACACCACCAGTAGCTATTACGCGACTTGATGAGTTACTAAAAACGAGCAACCGTGGACCCTGGAGTGGTGGGCGTAAACCAAACACAAACGTCCTTACCGTGGATGCCTATATTTACAATCCACTTTACTACTAACCCGTGGAGGATCTCCGATTTGGTTTTCGGGAAGTGATGGGCTTTTGCCTGACAAGCGTTTGATCTATAAAAAGCCACGAATGTCAGTTTAACAAGAATGCAAATTAGAGGACGTGCCTCGCCACTAAACAAAGCTACTGCGCAACCTTACGCTGATGAGCTTATCAAGTCCACATACGTCAAACATTTCTTCAACACTAACTGCGCGGTTGAACGCGTTAAAAAGACAGTACCACATTTACTAACCCAAGCCCCGCACCTACCTATACACCACAGACCACATCCACAGACCATACATCCACAGACCTAAACATCCCATTACCCTATGGCACTTTCAGTGGACAATGGTTGTACTAGTACTATGATCATGTCATTAACGGCCTGCCTCGCGAAGCCAAGCATAAAAGCGTATATATGTAGTTATTTAATACCTTAACGCGTCACGTTTCGTCCTCCTTGAAACGTTCGTTACCCTGGCACTTCTACATCTGCATAGACGGTCGTCTCTTCTTTGTAGAATTCTCGCATTTACTGTCGACTGTTTCCATTCTAGGATTTCACCGTTGCTGTTTGCGTTAATTACACACAAACTCAGTATTTAAGCACATCGCTCTCGAGATGGCTCTTCAATTATTTTCCAAACGATCCTCTGGCATCCTTGAGTTTTATTGGCTGATAAAAGACTGCAATAAATAGCAAATAGGTTATGTCATTAACAACGGGTCCCGATCTCCCCACAGCCCAATTATTATTTTACCTATGCACCATTGTACAGTTACAAGCGTGAACATTTAACAACTTTCTACTGTCGCTGTTACTATTTCCAAAGGATATCTGTATAGTTGAGCCAAACGGCTTACGCCTCCATGGGCGCGCCTCGCATAGGCGAGAATAAATATTTCTTTATTCATTTAACTGCACCTTGTGACCACTGGTCGCTCGCAGTTTATCGTAACTCGTAGAGCTTTGTGTACCCTAACGCTCTGGCACTGCTGCTCTTGCTGTTGACACGCAAAATAAAGACAGCTGTGTAATCCAAGCTTGGTGTTTACCAAATGTTTTCGATGCCAAGGTAGCTATCCCAGGGGACGGGCTGCTTCGAAAAGATCGTGTAGGTGGCAGGGGCGTGGGCTAGTTGTGTACTAATCAGGCTGCCTTACATGCGTTCCTCCTAAGGCTCCGTAACAGCTATCACTCCGTAAATCCCTCTGGACATGCCTCCGCGGTTCCCGTGCGACCAGTCCTACCCTTGCAGTGGTCCAGCGCCCGCCCTTAGCTCCTACAAACTGCCTGTGGTCTTGGCCCGCACCATTTTGTGTATTTGTTCCTAACTTAAGTTCCTTCCTACTCGACGCAGAGGACTTCAATTTCTCAGAGCTCAAACTTTCTTCTGACCAACTTCACGGCCAGCAGGACTACAAGGTAGTTGCCACGGTTCTAGAGCACCGCCCAACCGAACACGTACAGCAGTTCACTAGGTGGAAAGGCGGGCAAAACCCGTAGAAACTCGACCTGCTGCTCACTAATTAGATAAGTCTAATTGACAACGTAAAACTGAACTCCCTAATCAGTGCCAGTGCTCACGTAGGTATCAGTTGGCTGATGGTAGGAAATGTCACTTTCAACACAAAGGCAGTATCTACTAGGCAGAACCTTCCCTTAGCGGACTGAGTCGCGATCATGTCTCACCTCTCCATTGTTGACTGGTCCCTCGCAGCAAACTCGCACGGCCGATGGCCACTGGAACGACATCCTCGCTCACATCGACCACGCCATCAGAGCATGCGTTTATACAGTGCCCGCTTCCGAGCAGAAACGCCGCAAGCAGCTTCAGCCTGCCACCCATTGACTAGTCAGGGAGAAGAAGACCCACTGGGACTGATTTTTACTACTTGGTGACTTACTTGCTTGCACAATAACAAGGAGTGCGAAATTCCTGTGTAGCAGCTGTCAGCCAAGACGAAAAGCCTACCAGGTTGCTTCTGCTAGATGCTTCATCGGGAATTTCAAGATCTTCTTTCTGCCCATTTTCTCCCTCACTAAATAGCGGGCTGCCATCAGCAACCTACTCAGACCTGACAGCAACACTACAAGATCGGACGAAGAAGCTGCAAAACCGCTGAGGGCTCAGTAACTTTCTACAAAATTAGCAAAATTAAGGACGGAATTCGCCGGGCTCGGATGCGATCCCTCCCATCTTTCTGCATAAGTACGTTGCCGTACTAGCCGATTCGCTTGCCTCACCGTACAACTACTCTCACGCCAACACAGAATCTCAGAACATCTGGAAGCAAGAGGTCATAACCGTTATATACAAGGATGGTGACAGGACAAACCCTTCTAAGTACGGCCCGATAACGCTGCTGCACACTGCTTCCGAAGTAATGCTAAGCATCATTGACCCTGCACTGCGCTGCCACTTAGCAAACCAGTCCCTAATAGCTCCGGAACAGCACAGGTTCCGCAAGGTTCTCCGGTGAATCGCTAACGTTCTCGTAGCTTTTGATGCCTTGACAGCGGAAGCAGACTGACGCGGTTTACCTAGATTTCTCAAAATAACTTGACCGGGTTAATCAGGCAGTCCTCTTAACTAACTACCGAAGTTGGGGATTGATAAGCAAACCATCTCCTGGCTAAATACCAATATGTCCGGGCGTAACTAACAAGTTTTTCTACTTAGTGCACTCCCTAGCGTTTTTGCTGCGACGAACGTAGTGCAACAGGGCTCTAACCTCGGGCCCCTGCTATTCACTATTTTTCATTAATGACATACCATTTTCCAGTGGCGACCAAATATTGCTACATGCGATTGATACTCAGAAATGGCGACCTATCCGAGAGCCAAGCGATCAGACGCGTCTTCAGAGAGACATCGACGCTGCCTACTTCTTTGCTGCGGAAAACTTGTTTCGTTCGATACCGTCAAGCGCAAGCTCATGCACATCGGACAACGTGCAGCCGCTCCGTACACCATCGGCAGAGTGCACCTTAACGCCACATCTCAGGAACGCAAACTAGGCGCCGTTATATCCCCTGATCGGTGCCTGAGCGCTAAGGTGGCCACGTTAGCGAGAAAGGCCAGCGTGCGCCTGGTTCTTCTTGGCCGTGCATTAAGGTCATTGCCTAGCGGAATCTTTGTCCGCCTCTACAGCATCTTGGTACGCCCGCCGTTGGAGTACAATTTACTGGACCAACCGTCGCAACCGAAGCAGGGCAAGAATCTGCTGGAAACCGTCCAGCGCAGAGTCACTAAGAGAATGAAGGGACTATCCCCCCTCTCCTTCGAAAAGCGCCTTGACACCAGTAAACACTTCCCACGGAAATATCGTAGACGTCGTGGTGATCTCATCCTAGCTTTCTCTATCCTAATTAACAACAGGCACCCGAATACCTACTTATTCATTCGCTCCCTCACAGACCATCTAAGGGGAAACTCGATCAAAATCATGACACACAGTATTCGGATGCAGTGTCGAAGAACCAACTATAGTGTGCGTATCGTCTTCTTCTAGACAACCCTGCCTAAACTCGTTGTCTCAGCACAAAACACAGACGTCTGCAAATAAAGCCTAGATGTTGGGCGCTTGCCTCACTGGACTTTCATGTTGAAAGCAACGGGCATTCGCCTAGCTGGCTCATTGGGTCACATTATAACACACTAGCCCGTAGTACTCCACATATCTAGCCCTTATTTATCTTTACCGAACTTTCCCCCTCTCTCATACCTTTGTTACTGTAGAACCACAAATATGTCCTCACTTGCAGTGAAGCAACACCGCCAAAGTCAGCGGTTTACTTCAGGGAAGCCATATCTTCACAAGCAAGACGCTGCGCACCTGTGCTTCGCACCATTGGGACAGTCCAGTGCGCCACCGTGGGATTTTAGCTAGAGGCTGTGTCCTTTGGGAACCTGTAACTAACGGACTGGCAGGAAACATTTTGAAGCATGCGTTCTCATAACCAGCTGAACGTTGAATGACAGAGATATAGCCGGAATGCAAGAACTGATAATATAAATAAAAAACTAAAAGCAAAATAACGCATAATTAAAAGTAACAGCTAAGCTAATGTTATAACTAAATGAAATTTAAACGAAAGAAGCCATAATAAACCTTTATGGCAACTTGTGCATGCGTCCGACGACAGCCATTCATAAATTGTTATATAACCACACAGCTGAATTATATACATATAAGCCATCGATCGGCAAAAAAAGTAAACACATCTGGCATGATTTGGTTTTTCAAAAGTTCCTACTCAAGAAGGCAAGTTCCTACTCAAGAAACGGTCTAGATGCTGGCGAACCTACCAAGCAGCTCCATCAGCCAGTACCTATGATAGTTATCGAGAGAATAGAAATAAATGTAAGCAATATCTCAGAACTGCTCGTCTCCAATACGAGCAGGGTTTAGCGGACTCGGCCGCAGCTAATCCTAAGAAGCTTTGCTTACGTTAAAAGACGCAGCGGGGCAAAACTGTCTATACCAGCTTTATTTCGAGCAGACGGGACCCGTGCGCAAACTGACTATGACAAGGCTTGTATACTGAGTGATCAGTATACTGGGGGTCTTTGCTCGGGAGGCCTCTTTACCACAGGTTGAATTGGTTTCAAGAGTTCCAGAAGATTCTTGCTTAGCTGAATTTAGCATAACGGAGACTCAGGTCTTCGAGCTACTGCAAGGCATTAATCCATCCAAAGCTTCCGGTCCTGATTCAATTCATCCGAAGCTGTTGCATGAACTGGCCACTGAGCTGAGTGGTCCGCTCATGTGCGTATTTTTAATATCGCTGTACAGCTGCAGCCTACCTTCAAAATGGAAGGAGGCGATAATCTGTCCGATTTTTAAGGGCGGTGACAGCGCTCTACCCGCGAACTACCAGCCTGTCAGTTTGACAAGCGTAGTAGTCAAGTTGTTCGAGAAGCTGATAAGGGATTCAGTGGAGAACCACCTGAATCGATTCAACCTTCTCAGTGTTGCACAACATGGATTCCGCAAAGGATTTTCATGTCAGACTAATTTACTTGTAGCTCGTGAAAGCTGGGCCGAAGCGGTAGACAGTGGCCACGCTGTAGACGTGCTATTCGTAGATTTTTCTAAAGCTTTTGACACTGTTCCACATCTTCGGCTCACACTAAAGCTGAGATCTTACGGGATATCTGCTCGTGCCCTTCAATGGGTGTCTGCCTTCCTTGAGGGGAGGGAACAGTGCGTACGGGTGGGGCGTAGCCTTTCGCTCAGGCAAGCTGTCCTTAGTGGCGTTCCGCAGGGCTCGGTATTGGGGTCATAGTTATTCGCGATCTATGTAAATGACTTGCCGGGAGAGCTAGGGGTGTCATCATTAATGTTTGCTGACGACCTTAAGCTCTGGAATATTGTGGATATCCCGGGGGGTCCTGAGGCAATTCAGCGTGCCTTGGATAGGCTCTGGGAATGGTCTATCTAATGGTTGATGCCCATAAATAGGGCGAAGTGCTCTGTTCTCCGAATCGGAGCTGCAAATCCTCCCACCCGATGTCGTCGGCGGTGGTAAACTCCCTGTTGTCACTCAGCAGGTTGATTTAGGAGTCGTACATGCATCAGCACTTCATTCTGGAGACAACTGGAAGAAGGCTGCTTGTCGAGGGTTTCGTATGATGTGGTTTATCCGCCGCTCTTTCGGAATCTTAACGGCCAAGTTGTTTGTGAAGCTATTTTCGGCATTCGTCCGACCCCACCTGGAATATTGTATTCAGGCTTGTCCACCATGTCTTAACCGAGACAAAATGGACTTGGAGAGGGTGTTACGAGTGGGCACTCGGTTAGTGCAGGGTCTACGGGGACAGACGTATCCTGAACGCTTGCTCAGTTTGGGTATGTACTCCATGCACTACCGAAGGATAAGAGGAGACCTGATTCTCACTTATCGTATTTTGACGGGTAAGATTGGCCCGGACTTGTCAGGGCTTTTTAGTCCCGCTACGTTACCTAGTCTCCGCGGTCACCCACTGAAATTGCATAAACCACGGTCTGATAGGATTAGGCCGGAAACTCGTCTAGCGCGCCGAGTTATAGATCGCTGGAATTCGCTTCCAGATCACGTGGTTAGGGAACCTACGGTTAAGGGTTTTGCGCGCCAGCTCGATGCTCTTGGGTGGCAACAGCAAACCTTTCCTTTTTCCTAGCTGACTCACCTTCACTTTTCAGTTCTTTTTTATTGACTCAACTATCTTGGTATTCCACTTGCTTAGCTCTTAACACTTTCTCTTTTGCTTTCTGCGTTTACTTTTTTCTCTTTCTTACTTCAAGTAACCGACCCAGCAGGGACTGCTAGGGCAGGATACGTGGGCATTAATTGGTTAGACAGGGTGTGATGCGGTCTTTGTTTTAGGTCCATCAGTATTTCAAAGTTCACTAACTCCTGGTTCAACGACCCGCCGAAGGAGGAACACTCACGGGATAATCCTATCGTTCCAGTCCCGCTTGAACTTGAACTTGAACTTAAATGGACTTTGACCTTGGGGACTGTGGATAACGTTCCCCGACGAAGTTTTTGCACCCTCTAAACTTTTCTGTGTTGCTGGTCTGCAAGCGTCACGGTAACACGTCAACAGGTAAGAGGTCGGTCGGTTTTGCTTGCTATTATTATTACCATCCTATACCTTTCTGGCACTCTTCCGTGCTTCTTTAGTTGCTAGCCTTACATCGGACTCTTACTAGTCCGTTGAGCGTCAAACCGACTACGAGGTATATATTTTGCATTGTAGCTTGTCGCACAGTTTGGACTGATAGAGCATAGAACGCTAGACCGGAGGTATATGACATATTTCGCGATCTTGCCAGCTCACGACCGCAGTCTACGAAGCTAGATGGTAGCCCTTGAGGCAATAGTTAACTTTCTACCATCGTGCTGCTTGTCGTTGAATCTCCCGAGTCTAATATACCGCGTTCAACGCTCCTTGCAGGTACATAAGTTAATGCCCGTATGAGCCATTATAGGCGCTGTGACAACGCCTGCTAAGTGGGGGGAAAATATAGCCGGTCCGCGGGCGTCACGTTAACAGGTAAAAGGTCGATCACTTTCACTTCCTGTTATCCTTACCTTCCTATTTCACTCCGCCACTTTTCGTTTTCTCTTCCGTACTTCTATAGTCCCCTCATTTACATCGCCCTGTTACTAACCGGCTCGAGCCTACAGCCGTCTTCGAGGTGCCAGCTGGGTGGTTCAGGTGTAATCCGTTCCAGCAAAATGTTCGGCGTATATGTTCCACCTCCGTGGGGCATTGTATTCCAGCAATTGTGCTGACTTCATGGGGAGTATTGGGCCCCTGTTTGGTAATCTACCAAACAAAGACGCATGAACTGATCATTCAGTCAACGTCTCTCAGTGGGCGTGATTCCCTTAATTCGCCCCGCTGCCTTGCGGGTAGGTTATTTGGCCATAGGCTCGGGGTGGAGTCCCCTAAGTCAACACCCTACTTCGGCTTGGGCAACCGGGTAGTATCACGTCATCTCGCAAAACCATGGACTGTATTACACACGCTCATCAGCTACTGTTTATGCTAGTCACTTTCACGCTACTTCATCACACGCCAATTGTTTGTTTGTTAACAATCCTCACTTTCCGTTACCCGATTCATGTGTTCAACAATCTGGCTGCGATTCCGGTTGCGCCGCAGACCAAGGAGTTCAACCTATGGCTCTCCTTCGTCCCCGATCCTCGTTCCCTCTGGCGTGCTTCAACGTTCGGACACTCATGTAGATTGGACAGCTAGCCGGTCTAGCGCGTACCCTAGATTCCTTACACGTTGATGTCTTCTGCCTTTCAGAAACCCGATTGCAAGATCCCAGCACTGTGCTTACATTGACATCCCCCACTGACCATGAAGCCAGATATCACCTGCGTCTTTCTGGCGATCCACAAGCAGCCTCAGCGGGTTTGGCTGGTGTAGGTATAGCACTAAGTGTCAAGGCCGAGGCGGCACTACTGGACTAGTTCCCGATTCACAGCCGACCATGTGCAGTTCGGCTTCGGGGTTCATGTAGAATCAACTGGCACTACGAAGAGAGACACAGCTTGTTTGTGATCTCCGTCTACGCTCCAACTGCCTGCAGTAGCGGCTCGGTCAAGGACGAATTCTACCGGGATCTGCAACAGCTCTTGACTAATGCTAAAAAGTCGGATGTCGTTATCCTTGCTGGAGATTTTAATGCACGGGTTGGCCGCTTGTTACCATACGAACGCCACTTTGGTGGTCATCACGCGCTCGATGAGAACCGCTCTGATAACGGAGAGAGACTTCTCACATTGTGCGAAGACAACCGTCTGTTTCTTTCGAGCACTAACTTCAGGCGCACGAAGAAGCGTTCCGTAACGTGGCATCCCTCTTCTTCAACACAACCGTGGTCTCAAATTGATCACATTGCAATTAGCTTCAGATGGCGCGGCAGCGTACTGTACTGCAGGTCCTTTTGGTCCACTTTCGTTGACTCAGATCATGCTCTGATCTGCGCGAAAATCTGTATATGTTTTGGAGGATCCCGAAACACGAAGGACCGCAAGATTGATGTAAACAGATTAACTGATTCATCTGTCCAAGCGAGCTATCAGTCTTCACTGGCATATGCACTCAGTTGCAATCCACCGCCAGAAGTGGAGCAACACTGGACTTGTATACAAAAGGCGATGACCATTTCCGGACAGTTATGCTGCGGCCTAACTCGACGCCCCTTGAAGTCTTTGATCTCTGCTCGTTCTCTGGAGCTGTTCGAACGTCACAAAGACATTCCCGCAAAATCAGATTGCAACGAGCGGCGCCGTTCTGCCAACCGGCTGCTCAAGCAAAGCCTACGCAAGGATCGCGAAACATGGTGGTCTGAGCGTGCTTTAGAGATGGCGACCGCTGCCCTCTCTGGCAACACTCACAGGCTTTTCCAACTCATTCGGTTCACTGACCTCAGGAAGCCTGGTGTCAATGAGGTCGTTTGTGAGGTGGTGAGTCTCCGATCACCAACCAACATAGGCGTATGGACCGCTGGACCGAGCACTTTCACTCGCAGTTCAACTGGCCTCCACCATCCCTCAGTACATGCAGTACACCTTGTCGTCCACCCTGGCTCGTCCCAGTAATTCCACCCAGCGAAGCAGAAGTCTGCCTGGAGATTCGAAGCTTGAAGCGCTTCAAGGCTGCCGGCTTAGATGGACTTTCTCCGGAGCTATTCAAGTACGGCGGTGTGGCGATCATTAACCAGCTGACCGCGCTGTTCGCAAAAATTTGGTATGAAGAGAAAGTGCCTTCCTCTTGGGGCGAATCAGTTATTGCCCCTATGTTCAAGAAAGGCGCTCGCACTTCATGTGCAAATCATCGCGGGATTAGTTTTATTTCGGTTGCCTTTAAGCTATTAGCATCCATTCTGCTTCGCAGACTATCCACAGTACGTGAATCATACTACCGTGAAGAACAAGCTGGTTTCCGTCCTGGCCGCAGATGCGTTGATCAAATCTTCACGCTCCGCCAGCTCTTCGAGCATCGCCACATTTATCACAATCTCACTATCGTTGCATTCCTAGACATACGTGCCGCTTTTGACTCCGTTGATCGACCTGCTTTATGGTGTTGCTTGCTAAAGAACGGGGTGCCAGAGAAATATACCGCCATCTTACGAGCACTTTACCTTCATACATCCGGCAGAGTGAGGGTCTATGGCAAGCTTTCCTCGCAATTCGCTGTCAATAGCGGTGTGCGACAGGGCTGCCCTATATCCCCATTCCTCTTCAATTTTGCAATCGAAGACGTTCTGTCGAATGCTCTAGAAGGTTTCCAACATTTTGGCCTAGAGCTTCTACCGGGTGAGCGCGCGACCGACTTAGCTTATGCTGATGATATCGCCTTACTCGGTGACGATCCTCAGAGTATGCAACTCATTCTGGATCGTTTGGCGGTTGAAGCATCTAAGTATGGCATGAGCTTCGTCCCATCGAAGTGTAAAGTACTGCTCAAGGATTAGCTTTCACCTGCTCCCGTGCTCACTCTCCAGCGCGCCCAACTTGAACAGGTATGTAGTTTGATCTTCCTTGGGAGCTTTGTTCGCTGACGGCATTATCAACAAAGATGTTTCGCTTCGTATCTCTAAAGCTCGATCAGCATTTGCCAATCTGAGGCACTTGTGGCTTCGTCACGACGTCTCATTCTCACTAATGGGCCGCATTTACAGCGCATCAGTTCGCTCAGTATTGTTGTATGGGTGCGAGTCCTAGCCGGTTCGCGTGGAAAACATGCGTCTTTCTGCATTCGATAACGGTTGCTTAAAGAGGATCGCTCGTGTTTGGTGGCAACATCGAATTAATAGTAATGACGTTCGGTGTCGCATCTTGGACAATGCGATTGTTCCTTGCAACAAACTGGTTTTGTTGCGCCAGTTAAGATGGCTCGGTCATGTCCTACACATGGCGCCTGAGCGTCTACCGCGTCGCGCTCAATTCGCTCGTCAAGGACCTGGCTGGAGGCGACCGGGCGGTGGTCAGCCTTCCATTTGGCGACAGCACATCGCTGACGTCGTGTCTAGCCGCTGTTGGATCCGTACGTCTTCCAGGATGGGGACTCAAAGATGAGGAGCGCCGATGGCTTAGGACTCTTGAAGACATGGCCCGCAACCGGAATCAGTGGAAGAATTGTGTACAGTATTGTATTGATTCACATGTTTGCTACTACAAACATTAAAAATGACCAAAAGGAGCAAAATCGGCGTGTGAAAAACAAACCAAAAATGTTTTGTTCTACTTTTTGTCAAAATGTTCCATTCTTTCTGCGGCATATTAGCTGAAGTGTGTTGCTCACCTTCAACTACTATGCCACAACGATAATAATGCAGTGACTTCCCTTTATCTGCTAATCTTTTTGGCTTTGTTGGCTGTGTCTAGTTGCTAGACTGTTGAGATGGTTGGCGGCATCCGGTTTCGGATTTACCTGTCACTGTGGCCAGCCAAAGGACGCCTGCGCCTGCAGAGGGACCATGGATGGCTTGCGCTGCACCACCCACAGCTCCATCCACACAGCCCATATCCAGTGTAAACCCGAAGGAATAAGACCGGGAGGTATGCGGATGGGAGCCACGTTTCATCAACGGAGCCGACCCACACTCCTTCACAGGCAAACACAAGCACGCTGTATTTGGGGAATCAAGCGCACACAAGGCGGTGGCTGGACCATAGTCCGCTTTACACTGAGTGCATGGAACCACTCTATGATCCTAACATGGCCACAAGGACCGTGCACCCCGTTCCCTCCAGCAATGACCAACTATCTCCTGGAGCGAGATGGACGAGGTAGTGGGTAACAGACAGGTAGGCACCTTGTCAACATGCACATCAGGCGCAGCCACACCTGGGATATCAAGCAACAGCCAATCACTTGAGAGAGATACAAAGAAGATAACTCGATTAATGCATAAGGAAACGGTAATGTAAATCTTAAATTAATGAGCATGTGAAATAAGTTGTTTACAAACGTATCCTAGATAAGTTCACGAGGTCAGAAAGTATATTTTACGGAAATGCCACGAACACAAGTGTTATGGAAATCGAGTACAATTGGCTTAAGCGAGGTGTGCAAGTTAATGGAATAGAGTGCAGGTATACATTTATATGAGAAAGAAAAGCATTAGGGCAAAATTGAAAACCCACCTCCTGAAATAAAGAGACTTAGCATGCAAGCACGCGGTTAGTAAATCGAATGCAGCGTACCTACAAACGCTGCGCCGGTTCTACCTACGTTCTCTGCAGGACCCGTCGTCGCTTCGGTAGTGGTCCTGAGTGGCCTCGCTCATGGCTCACTAGGCCTGCCTGACTCAGGCACTCGCGACCACATGTGCTACAGCACCATGCACTCTATGTCGATGGAGTACAATCCATCGGTGCTTGCCGCTCCCGCACTTGCCGCCTCTTCTCTGCATGCATGAGGTCTTTCTCCTGCACTTCAGCAACTGCCTTCGTGATTAGATCGCGCCATGCACGCCGATCAACCGCCTTCGATTCCCATGACTTGCAATCAAGACTAGAACGTGAGAGGCTCACTTTGATCATGTCCTGGTAACGTAGCTTTGGTTTCCCCATATGCCGCTTCCCAATACTCAGCTGACCGTATAAGAGTTGTTTCGGTATCCGCATCGCATCCATACGGCTCACATGACCGAGCCACCTCAGATGTCTCAGTAAAAGTATGCAGTCCACTGCATACATCCCACTTTGTCGCAACACTTCCGTGTCAGCAACTCTGTCGCCCCGATTGATGCGCAAAATTCGTCGCAGACACTGCTGATGGAACCGCTCGAGATATCGCACATCCCGCCGGTACATCGTCCACGTTTCACTGCCGTATAGAAGAACGGACAGCACCATGGATTTGTACACCATCAGCTTCGTGCCAATGGTAAGCTGATGGTTGTTCCACACTCGGTACTCTAGCTTTCCGAATGCCGCTGCTGCCTTCGACACGCGAATACGCAACTCAATGTGTAGCTGCTGATCAGTCGACATCACACTCCCAAGGTAGCAGAAGCGGGAGGTGGTTTCCAATACTTCAGCACCAATGCTGATTCGCGGCAATATTGAAGATTGCACCTCCGGTGAAGGCTGAAAGAGACAGACAATTTTGCTTGTGTTGATGGTGAGCCCGAATTTGGCCGCTGTCGAAGCCAGAGCACTAGTCATATGCTGCAACTGATCTGCGCTGTGTGCAAACAACGCACAGTCGTCAGCAAACAGCAACATACGGATAGTTGTCTCACAGACTAGAGTTCTCGCACCGAAACGACGGATGTTCAGCAACCCACCATCAATACGGTGCTCCACACGAACACCATAAGCACAAGCGGCATCAAAAGCACAAGACATCATTGCATGAAGATATATATTAAACAGGACAGGAGCTAAGACACAGCCTTGCTTCATACCAGAGACAACTGCAAAATCATCCTAGGTCTCTCCACTCAGCTGCATCCTCGCTCGTATGCCGCTGTGCAGACATTCAATTAAACTTACAAACTTACGCGGGCAACCAAACTTACCCAACACCAGTCACAATGCCTCGCGGTTCACCGTATCAAATGCCTTGGTGAAATCAACAAAAAGCGAGTACAACGGCTGGTGTCGTTCTCTGCACTTCTCCTGCGACTGATGAGCCACAAACACCATATCTATAGTGCTGCGACCCGAACGGAATTCACTGCTCTTCCGCCACGTTAGGTTCCACAACCCGACTGACGAGGCGGTTGAGCAGGATTCGGACAATCACCTTGCCCACACAACTCAGCAAGTTGATGCCACGATAATTCGTGCAACATTGCTTGCTCCCTTTACCCTTGTACAGTGGTAGCACAAGGGCATCCTTCAGTTCAGGAGGCACCTCCTCCTCAATCCATACGCGTTGCACCAAGTGGTGCAGCGCAATCAACAACGCGGGTCCGCCGTGTTTCAATACTTCAGGAGGGATCCCGTCGGCACCGGCACATTTGCCGTTCCGCAGCTGAGCAAGTGCTCTCTGCGTCTCATCCAGCGTCGGCGTGTCCGCTAGACTCGTCTTCACATCGTGCTGCTTGAGGCATTTCAATGTAGGCCAGTCGATCTCTGAACGGTTGTTCAAGAGACAGTCAAAGTGTTTTCGCTAGATCTGCATTATGTCTGCAGTCTGTGTGCAGGTAGCGCCTGAACTACCATCGATCAGCGTCCTCAGCGGCTCCAATCTCGGTCCATACACCGCCTTCAAGGAGTCAAAGAATTCATTGTGTTGGTGGCGTTCGGCGTAGCATTCCATCTGCTTCGCCTTCTCCGTCCACCATGCATTTTTTATGCGACGGAGCTTTCGGGTCAGTCGCCGTCGAATTTTGTGAAACTGACTACTCTTCCCCAAGTCACTGGGGTCTGCAACATGTGCAGCAAATGCTGCATTCTTCTCCGACACCAATGCGTCGATCGTCGCATTGTTCTCATCAAACCAATCAGGCCGCTTACAGTTTGTGCGCCCGATGGTCTCCTCGGCAGCAGCTGTCACCTGGTCGCGAATGTGGTGCCACAGGTCGCCCACTGTGGCTATGCATTCCACATCACACAGGCGTGCAGCCATCGCCTTCTCCAGCTCAGTACGTTTCGCCCCAGTACCGAGGGAGAGAATGTTAACTTTACGCCGATTCACGGCGGGAATGCAATACATAGATTTACGAAAATATATGTACAGTTTGGTCCGCACCAATTTGTGATCAGTGCCACACTCAGCTCCATGCAGTACACGTGTCATGCGCACTTCACGCATATCACGCTGACGTACGATGACATAGTCGAGCAGGTGAGCGTGACCACTCCGTGGGTGCGTCCAAGTTGCTATATCACTCGCACTCAGTGCAAACCGAGTGTTCCTGATCGTCAGGCCGTGAGTGGCACACAGTGAGAGCAGCCTGTCACCGTTCGCATTCGCTGAACCAATGCCATGCGAACCGATAACATCTGTCCACACCGATGCATCACGCCCAACACGCGCGTTGAAATCACCCAGCAGAAATAGTCGGTCGCTCCTCGGCACAGACCGTATCACGGAGGATAGCTCAGTGTAGAATTGATCACGCGTGTCATCAGGATAACACATGGTCGGACCGTACATGCTTATAAAGGTGGCAAACTTACCTCTTCCGAGTCGTAGGCGAACAGTCATCAGTCGCGCGCTGATGCCTGTTGGTTCACCCACCAGCTGGCCATGGAGGCGATCGGATATTGCAAATCCGACCCCATGTTCACGTGGTGCCGAGGCGGCGTTGCCCACCCAGTAGAATGTGTAGCCAGCACCTGCTTCATGCAGCTTACCTTGCTCAGCGAGCCGGGTTTCACTGAGCGCCGCAATATCGATGTGGTAGCGCGCCAGTTCCATCGCGACGAGTGCAGTGCGTCGCTCCGGGCACTCGCTGGAGTTCCGGGCCAGTAGTGTGCGCACGTTCCAGCATCCGATGCTGAGTGCTTTGCGCGCAGGCATACGATTGCATTCGTGGACAATCGCACGCGAGGTGGTCGTCGTGCTTCGGAGGTTTGCTTGAGGGACTGCACCCGGAGCCTTTGGCTCAATAGCCTGATCTACATGGTTGGCGGCATCCGCTTTCGGATTTACCTGTCACTGTGGCCAGCCACAGGACGCCTGCGCCTACAGAGGGACCATGGATGACATGCGCTGCACCACCCACAGCTCCAACCACACACCCCATATCCAGTGTAAACCCGAAAGAATAAGACCGGGAGGCATGCGGATGGGAGCCACGTTTCATCAACGGAGCCGGCCCACACTCCTTCACAGGCAAACACAAGCACTCTGTATTTGGGAATCAAGCGAACACAAGGCGGTGGCTGGACCATAGTCCGCTCCGCACTGAGTGCATGGAACCACTCTTCGAGCCTAGCACGGTCACAAGGACCGTGCACCTCGTCCCCTCCAGCAACGACCTACTATCTCCTGGAGCGAGATGGACGAGGTAGTGGGTAATAGACAGGTAGGCACCTTGTCAACATGCACATCAAGCGCAGCCACACCTGGGATGTCAAACAACAGTCAATCATTCGAAATGCCGATATCGGATAAGTAAACGCATATGACGATATAAATACTCGCTAAATGAGCATATGGAAGAAATTGGTTAAATGTGAATACGCGATAAGTACAAAATGTCCGAAAGTCATTTAAAAAATAACGCGATAAAATTACGCAAGTTTACCACAATTTGCATGAGCGATGTGTGCAAGTTGGAAGAAGATTATCAAGTAGGCAGAACAACAATAAAATGAAATGTAATGAATTTTATCCACATTAAAAAGACCTAGTTTAAGTGTAACTTGGTTTGGCCCAACTGCGGTGAAGAAGCATCATGAATGCGACATCAGCCTCAGCATGGGGCACATATGTACATACATACTAGAGACACCTTCACCGACTATCGATTTAGAAGAGAAAGTCCCGACTAACTTTATTGACTGATATCCGTATTAGAAGCCAAGGTGCTTTCACTGCTGCTAGAGCTAAATCCTACCAAAACCGCTGGTATCGATGCCATTCATCCGAAGTTGCTATATGAACTGGCAGATGAAGTTTATGAGCCGGTAACGCGCTTGCTCGGAAAGTCCCTTGCTAGCTGCGCGTTGCCTACTGACTGGAAGGAAGCTGTTGTCTATACCCTTTTTAAAAAGGGTGACAGACGCCTTCCTGTAAATTGCAGACCCATTCGTTTAACCACCGGGCTAGTTAACTTGCTAGAGAAGCTGGTGAAGGATGCCCTCGAAAACCAATTTAGGGCGTTTGACATTCTCAGCCGATTTCAGCATGGTTTTCGCAAAGGATATTCCTGTCTGACCAATCTACTGGTTGCTCGAAAGAGCTGGGCGGTCTATCAACCAGGGTCAATCGGTGGACGTATTGTTCATTGACTTATCCAAAGCATTTGACTATGTACCACATCCTCCTCTTTTCCTTACAATGTGCTCCTGCGGCGTCTTCGCACACATGCTTCAATAGTTATCAGCATTGCTTGAAGGAAGAGAAGTGTGTGTTCGAATAAGCACTGGTATTTTCTTCCGACAAGCTGTTCTGAGCGGCGTCCCACAGGGATCGGTCCTTGGTCCACTGCTGTTTGCTGTGTACGTTAACGAACTGCTGGGGGTGCCTACCATCAAGTTCGCGGGCGATTTAAAGTTCTGGTGCACGGTGAGCGACTCTGGTGGCTTCCAGGCTTTGCAACAAACTCTCGACAGACTGCCTGATTGGTCCGTTCTGTGGCATATGACAATAACCCACCCAATGTGTCCAGTAATGCGCGTAGGATCAAGTGGCCTAACGGCGCATTACATGCTTGGTGGGAACGCATTACCTAATGTGTCCCAACAACTTGACTTAGGGGTTAATTTAGCTCCGGCCTTCAAATCCAGCGAGAACTAGAAACGAGCGGCTAACAAGGGCTTCCGAACTCTCTGGATGATCCGTAGGTCATTTGGGATGTTAACGGAACACATGTTTATTAATTTGTTTACGGCCTTTGACTGCACCTGGACCACTGCGTCCAGACTTGTCCTCCTTGTCTGACTCGTAATGGAATGGCGCTAGAGCGAGTCTTGAGATGTGGTACCAAGATGGTCCGCGGGCTGGGGCACCTGTCCTACCCTGCCAGACTGCTCAAGCTAAAAAATATTCTCAGTACACTATCGCCGTCTTCGTAGCGATTTAGTACTCACGAGTATACTAACAGGGCGGATCAGTCCAGACCTATCCTGGCTTTTTCATCCTGCTCATTTACCTACTTTTCGTGGGCATCCGTTCAACTTGCCTACATTCCGATCTGATCGATCTCGGGCTGACACTCGTTTGTCGCGTAGCGTGCGCCACCCACGGACGTCGTATTGTCACCCATAGTGGCAGAGTTTAAACGTCGCCTTAATGCCCTCCAGTAGCAGCTCCGAATCTTCCTTTTCTCTCTTTAATTCTTCTTTCGATTGCTCTTCAGTTCCTTTCCTTCTTAATTACTCGTGCTAAATTCCTCTTCAAATTATGTCTCTCCCACTTAATGCCTAGACTACGATGTTTCCCTTCCTTTATTGCACGTGGCCGGCGCAGCGGGGTCTGCTAGCGCAGGGCGCGTGGGTCTTGATTGGTTGACCACGACGTGTTCTGCACGTGCTAATTTGGCTCATACAACTGGCCAATCGTACACCGAACTCGAACGTGGATCAACGACGCATTCAGGATGGAACGACCATGGGAATCTCCTTTTGTTCCCGTCCCGTTTGAACTTTGAATTTACGGATTCTCCAAGTTAACCGCTATCGTTGAATCGTCATTCTAAATTGATATTTATATATCACATCCTTTATTTATTATCTTCCATGAAGTAGTAGCCATATTTTGTTGCCGCTCTTTACTTCTTTTATCTTGCTTCCCATTAATATGTCTGTTGTCATTGTTTTCGCTTAATCTTTACTACCCTGGTTCATTCACCCGCCTATAATTCGGTTGCGGTGTTCTAATACCTGGACAAAGTTACCTTTTTTCTTTGAGATGTAGTCTAGAATACACTGAGTACAACATACAATAACCTCCAAATGCTTGTTTTTGTTAACGTTAACTCTCGATCGAAGGATGCTTAATGTTTCCTCTGCGAATGTTGGCTGCGCATTTCATTTTGGTACGTCAGTACTGATTTGTAGGAACCCTTGCAGAAGATTTAACAATGGTGTCACTCATATGTCAAGTCGGCCTATCTCTAAAGGAAGACATTTTTCCAAAGGCACTTGGCTCGATCATGAGATTAGGATCCTTATGAACAAACGACGCAGCTTGTGAGATAAATTTAGGTATACAAAATTTGTATTTGACTCATCGAACTCCAAGGCGGTAAGGAACATTTGCACACTAACGAAACATGAGAAGCGACACCAGTACGAACTTCGTTTAGCGGAAGAATCCAAGCCCACCTCCAAGCTACTTTGTTCGTATCTGGAAGGAGTACAAAAGCCGTGTATGGGATATCTGCTCTGCATTCTAGCAAGAACAATAACATACCTAATGAGGACGATGCTAAAGATGATCTTCTGGCACTGCATTATTCTTTCGTCCTTTCCACCGAGGCTCCATTGTTCAGTGACTATCACCATACCCCTCTACACTAGGACATATAGAAATCAGTTGCGACTTACTTTTGAAATTACTTATTGAATTAAATCCGAATTCTTCACCTGACCTTGATTATTTGCACCCTTTGTTCTTCGAGACGGTGGCCCAGCATATTGCTTCTCCCGTTTGCCAAGTTTGTCGGCGCTCCCTAGATGCCTGACGTCTCCCGAGGGCTTGGAAAGTTGGTACTACGAGGTCAATGTACAGGGGAATAGATCATCAGCACTACAGATTATCGGCCGATCTTTTGACCTTGGTAATTTGTAAGGTCATGGAAAGAATTCTTAAGCCAGCCCTAAATCTTCGCCTGGAGTACCTGCAACTCCTCTCATGCGCTCAACAGGATTTTCTAAGAGCACGGTCCTTTGTCTCTAGCTTACTTCTTTCCAGCGTATGGTTGGCGCCATCTGGTTTCGGATTTTGCTATCACTGTGGCTAGCCACAGGACGCTTGTGCCTACAGAGGGATCATGAATGGCTTGCGCTGCAGCACCCACAGCTCCAATCACACAACCCATATTCGGTGTTAACCCCAAGGAATAAGGCCGGGAGGCATATGGAAAGTAGCTATGTTCCAGCAACGGAACCGGCCCATACTCCTTCACAGGCAAACACAAGCACGCTGTGTTTGAGAATTAATCGCACACAAGGCGGTGGCGGGACCGCAGTCCGCTCCACACTGAGTGCGTGCAACCACTCATTGAGCCTAGCGCGGCCAAAAGGACCGTGCACCCCGTCCACTCCAGCAACGACCAACTGTCTCCTGGAGCCAGTATAGACGAGGTATTGGGTAATAGACAGGTAGGCATTCTGTCAACATGCATATCAAACGCAGCTGCACCGGGAGTATCAAGCAACAACCAAGCACTTCCAACGACAAGATCAACTTAATATAATCGAATAACCCACATATACAGTGACATCACTCTTCAATAAATGAGCATATGAATTAATTTGTGTACGAAAAAATCCGCGATAATATCAAGACGTCGGAAAATATATTTTAAGAGAATACCACAAACACGAAAATGTTCTCAAAATTAACCAAAGTGCTTTAAGGGACGTGTGCGAGTTCAAAGAATATAGTAAAGGTAGACATTTATGTGAGATAAAAAAGCATTGGGACTGTATAGCAAACCCGCCACTTGAAATAAAGATACTCAGCATGCAAGCACGCGCTTAGTAAATCGAATGCAATCAGATGCACAAACAGCCGGGGTGCCCTTTCCAACAAGCCGCATGGCTAAGATGTTGGATCTACTGAAAGAATTTCAGCGAACGGTTACAAGACTTACAAAACATTGTTTGAAATCCCGTTTGGGCAATAAGACTGAGCCTTACTCTGGTGCGATGATTTTCGTTCCCCGGCGATCCATTGAACTATGCTGTGTGTTTCTTTTTTGCACTTTTGGAGCCACTCATCCCAGAGGCCTAATAGACTCAGTTTCCTGGCCCTCCAGATTAGCGATTGGAGTGAGGACTCCTTGTAGTCCACTGCCAAACCCGCTGCCTTGCGGTCAGGTTTTTGGACCAAAAGCTTTGGTTGAGAAACCTTAATCGTTCTCCTATCTAGGCTTGGGCAGCCTGACAGTATCCTGCCCACGCAATCCTCAAACAATTTCTTGGGGATCAGCCAGAAGTCGTTCGGAATTTCAACTACCTAGCCAGTTGTATCTACGCCTGTGGAATTGACGGCGAAGTCACAACTCATATAGCAAAAGGACGATACACTTTTACTAGCCTTCACTACCTATGGCACCGACTTTCCCCCTGACGGGTGGAATGTACAATGCATTCATACGTTCGACCATGCTGTATGGTTATGAAAACTGGCCCATTAGATCAGCCGACATAAGGAGGCTAGTTGTGTTCGGCTACCGGTGCCTTCGCCGTTTGGATCATATCTGGTTGGAGCACGGTGTGAGCAATGAGCGTCTTTGACGCCTAGGTTATGGCACAGAAAGAAGAAGCGTACCGCTCAGCAATGTTATTTCACGCGCCAGGCCCCGATGGCTTAGTCACCTGTTTCGCATAACAACACACCGACTACCGCGACTTGCGTTGTTTGCTCGCCAGAGGTGTGGATGGAAGATGCGATGAATTGGTCATGAGGAATGAAGCCCCTTACTTCGAAGTTGACCTCAGTCGGAGCCTCGGCTCCCTGGTTGGGGTCCGAAAAATGATGAACACGTTTAGCTGGTTACACTTGTTGACATGGCTAGGAGCCGACCACAGTGACGTTTGTGTTGTGAGCTTTTTTGTCCCTCCACCTCTTGCTTTGCCTCCCCTACCAACCACGACCTCATTTTCTAGGCATAACGTACCTGTTTTTGTGGCACAATAGCCGACTGTTAGCTCTCCGGAACGATGCCCATCGGTCACTGGTGACTCAGCCGACGTATCTCTGTTGCATGTTATTTTCTTTTGCTTTGCGGCACAATATCCGAGATGTTTTCTACCTCTAGCTAACACGTGTAATAATGATAATGAAGGGTGACCGCCTTCAGTACTTGGTGTCCAATGATAACATCGCTGTGAGTTCTGAGTCCTCCTAGATCGCCTAGCATGTGCTGCTTAGTCTAGAGATGTTCACCTCCCGATTTGGGTTGACGTTTTCCCCATCGGGACCGGCCAAGTGCGTCTCTTTCACTCACTATTTCGGGCCATCCACTGGAGTTGGTCGACAAATTTGTTTACCTTGGTAGTTATATTAGTATTGGAGGTTCGACCGACAAAATCTTCTTGCACCTCTACGCTAGCGCAGCTTCTGTTGACCTCTGTCACCTTTGGCATCGTTCTCACTTCAGTTTCGTTCTGAAGGGCCGAGCCTACAATATGGTACGAGCAGTTCTGCTGTATGACTGCGAGATTTGACCTATTCGCAAGAGTGATCTTTAGAAGCTGTCTTCGATCATCGCTGTCTACAAAGCGTTTTTGGTGTTCGATGGTAGCATCATCACAATAATGAGGAGATTCATCGGCGAGTTTTCATATCTTACAAACTCCACCGACCGATTGCTAGTATCAATTCACTGCAGAGACTTGTAGGAGTCTGGAGATTCCCCGAGTTGCCTGTGTAAAATTCTAACTAAAACTATTTCATTATGCATCTAGGCGACCGGTGTGGTTTGTTGAACTGCTTGCTGAGTTCGAATGCCTGACTTAATCATCGCCATCTTTGCTTGACGCTAGTTTCGATTTCAACGCGCAGCTGCCCTGTGTGCTGTGCTTTCTCCGTTCCCCTAGCTAGAGCTTCAACGATGTCGTATCTTTTATAGGTAGGCAACAGGGAATCTTTTGCTGTACCAATACAAGTTTCCCTGAACCCGATCTGTCTTCTGAATCGCTCTCCGGGATTCCCGTTAAAACGCTATACGCTAAAGGCTTCGTTGGATTAAGCACGTGCTTCGCATTCCTACCCAGCGGCTACCACGATATGCCCTCTTTTCGAGCTCACGCGATTGCTGTAAGCGAAGCCAAAGAGGCCAGTGTGAAACCTGGATCCATTGTGTTAAAACGCCAACGTCGAAGCTGGCTGTTGCTGGGCGTTCCCGACTCTTTACTAGGGACTCAAGGATCGCGAGTGCGCCTGCTTGCCAACACTACTGGATATGGCGCACTTCCTATGAGACTTCTTCTCTAACTGTCGTTTTCTTTTTCAATCTGTTGTGGCCTTCTATGTATCGCGAACGTGCCGACTTCCAAAACTCAAACCTTCGGCCCAGAACAGAAGTCGAAAGATCTCAACAAGGAACACACTCTTACGAGCAAACAAAACGTGATACATAGGGGACGATTTCATTAGTTTATAAAGTCCTCCTACACTATGATCTTGAAACTGCAAATGTGCAAAGCCGTCCTTGGTTGTTGCAAAGTCACGACCATGAGACAAGCGAATCATCTTCGAGCTGCAATGTTGAACGCTCTGTCCGATGGATTTCGTTAGGTTCTGCGTCCCCTGTGTTTTATAGCACTCAGCCGATTGTATCATAATTGGTCATGTGTTGAATATATATATATATATATATATATATATATATATACCGCTTAACACGGTCTCCTGAGTATTTTCCGGAAAAAACGTAAGCTCATGGTCTCCCCCGTGTTGGGTATTAGCTTAACTGGGGTTGTTGGAAACCATTTACGTCCAACCTGTACGCAACACACATTTCCAAACTATTCACGGGTTATTTCACTGTTTCTCCTTTTTGTGTTTCAGCGTAGAGGACTAAATGCCATGTCGCCGGGGCAATCGTTCTGTTGCTGATGGGTAAGCTTTAATCCTTGCAAGCATATCGCTCGTTTCTGTCCTACCTACCATATATTGTCCACCAGTGTTCTCTAACCGTATTTACATCTCTGAGCATTTCCTAAAGTTACCATCCAGTGTAATGACGGAGATGCGACACATATAAGGGTTGGTATGGGGTCTAAGCAAGCCGCTATTTGTGGATTTCGGATTGACCTTTTGTTGATAGGGGGCGCCATATTCGTTTTTCCACATCATCCCTTCTCATAACTTCCCAGCTTGTGTTCTTTTCTATGCAATACACGCTCTGGTATCACATTTACTTCGGTATCCTATCATTGCTTCGGATGCCATTGAGATGTCCACTACGGATTTCCAATGTGAGTGTTTCTCCTGTATTTTAGTGTTGAAGAATATCCACAGAACCCTATGGACGTTGAGTGATGTGTAAGCTTTTTGCCACCTTTAAAGACGCTCTTCTAGTTTTAACTTGTGAGCACACACCAGTCCCTTCTTTCTAAGACTAGAGCGTTTTGCTGTAGGTCTACGTTTCTTTTTCACATTTAACCATTTGTATCCTTCTGATCTTATACATTTAAGGTACTTCGTTTACTAACCATAGGAATCACGGTGAGTCAGATGCCTAGGCTCTCAGCTACGTAATGCTTCCTGCCATACTACTACCTAAACGTTTTTGTACCTAGTAGAATTATTTTTCACCTGTTTTACCTCTGTGGTTCATTTGGTCACGCCTAACGACTCTTTCCATATATCACAAGACACTTACCAGGCAGGTCAATAATTAAGAATCCCCATAGTCCGGTCTCAGAATCCACTTCGGATGTCAGGAGAAACCGATCCCCCACTTCTTTCAAATCTGAGTCATGAGCGAAAACAGCCTACGAGTTACAGATTCGCAGCATAAAACATGGACGTCACATTTTGTCCTTTACAGTGAGAGAGCGCCACTCGATTTTCAATGGTTTACTCTCACCCGTCCCAAGCCAGACAGTTTCTGGTCGAAAAGGTACTAACTCGCCAGCTCCCCACCTGCTGCTGGACATGGTTGCTGGTACGTAACATATTACAATCGATCAACCAATCTCCCATTTCGGTATCTCAATGCTATGAACTGATGCTTTGCTACCGTGCAAAATGACCTATGAGATCCAGGCTGTAGTAGAGAGAAGAGGAACCTAGTGTGGGGCCTAATTCCCCTAAGAAATGACACAGACTCAAGGCGTTTGCACATTGCTAGCAACAAAGTGTGTCACAAACAGCTGGCTTTCGTGCGAGGATGAGGCTACACTATTGAGACAGCTTTCTTGCTGGCTTCACTGCCTCGCGTCCTAAGCAACTTTACTCTACAGACAGCTCGGCATCAAGCGCATTGTGACCAGAGTCCGAATAGGAGACGACAGCATACAACCTCCCCAATGCTTTGTGGATCAGACTGTTGGGCCAAACGCTAGAGGTAGGATACCTCGAACGAAGCGTCTCTGAATGGACAGCCGGGAGAGTAACATCTGCTCACATGACACCGCTACTCACATTTTCCCCTTTCCCTTTTTTTCTCGCTAATCGTCTTTTCGTGTTTACTAGCAAGAGCCTGCTGCGGACTCCATCAGCCATGCCACCAACGAAGCCGAGCCATTTTCAAACCTAGGCTACCCGCCTAACGTTCAACCGTCCAGCCTCAGTGAAGTGCTCAACCTCGGTGCCTCTTGGTAAAGTTTATTTACAATGCTCGACGAAGAATTGTCTGTCTGAACTGCAACATCAGTTGACATTGTCGGACGAAGTTGGTGAATCGAATGTTGACTGCAATTACGTTCAATGCGCAATGCGATAAACACTCGAGGCCACTTACATTGTCGGATCAAAGCGTTTGAATAATGGATGGATATTTGGAGCTTCGTTTAGCTTACTTGAACCATGGATTGTGGTTCCATCGAGACGGCATTTTCATAGTGACCGTAACGTTGCGAAGCTACGCGTGGTTAAGAGTATGTGGTTCGACGAAGAGCGTTGGTGGGTGGCGAAGGCCCGTGAACTGAAGGTCAGTGTCGTTGGAAATGCGTTTATCCTGTCCCAGGTTATGTGACCCAGAGGTCCAAGACAATCTGGCGCGGGTGAAACAATAACTGAAAATATAGACAACTGCTTCGCCTCCAATCACATCGGTTAGAAAGTTATACAGAAAATTTTGATGGTAATGGAGTTGGTCTGGTGCATCAGAATTGCTTGTTGGATCACTCGATTCTTTCTGGGGCATTGGGGTAACAAGTCCCACCGTCTTCAAGAGTCAACCCGAACTAGTGCTATTGAAGCGGAACAAAGCACCTCGTCCAGGTGACCTGTAACCATCGTACCTGAAGACGGTATTGCGAGCAGCAACTGCCTTGTATTCTTTATTCTTTACTATCTTCCCTAGTGAGGTACCCTGAGAGTGATCGACCATCATCCCCGACATGAAAAAGCCAAAGTACGTCTCACGGAAATCATGGTGGACTCACCTCAGTCTCAGTAGCCACTCGACCGCTGACCTACATCATGCAGCAACGGTTCACCGATTCCAGTAGGAAATAAATCATGGAAAATCAAGCTGGCTTACGCCTCGACATAAGTGCTGTGATCACATTTTCAACCTCCACTAGGTCACCATTCTTACAATTAGCCTATCATACTAGCTTATCTTAACCCGACGACTGTCTCTGATTCTGTTGACTGCACCTGTTCGTGGCCGTATCTGTCCTCGAGGGATTCCTTTTTACTCCGAAATCACTGCACCACGACTCCCCTTGCCTTGCAAAAGTCTACAAGAAATTCCTTCCTCCCGAGTTCGCCACAACAAGTAGTGTGCGTCTAGGCTGTTCCATTTCTGTACTCCTCTGTGATCGAAGTGACCATGAATAATGACCTTTCTGCTTCCATCCAGCTCTTCTGGTGTCTAAGTTCTTTTGGACGTTTGGATCTCAAATATGGGTTATTCGGATGACATAACTCATTGCGTCGGAAATGACTCCTGTGTAGGCACTACTGATTGGGCTGACGCATCTATCTGCACTCGTCGGCGTGTGCTTTGCGTCTTCAAAGTGCATTGTGTTATTACAGGAGACTGGGCCGACTAACCACCGGTTCTCACTATCGCTGAACCGCTCGAGACTGTCGATCGGTTAACTTTTCTGGGCACTCGCAGTACCACCGGCGGTCAAATAACCGAATAGGCCACTGCACGTATTGCTAAATCTCGTGCAGCTTTTCAAGACATTGGGCACTTGTGCAACCGGTGAGATTTGGGCGTTGTAGTTAAAGGAAGGGTTTTATTATCACCAACAGAAGTACCTCAGTCATTTGAACTGATGCTTCGCTGCTATACAACCACGAACAAAAAATAATGCTAGGGAGAGAAGTGGGACTTACCGACAAACCTTAATACCCTGCGCGAACATTCAGAGCCAAAGCGCCTAAACCTTGTCAACTACATACCATCACAAGCAGTTGGTTGCAGTACAAAAAGAGGACGGCATGGGCGAGACAGATATTTTGCGGCCTTCTCTGCCATGCGTCATAATCAGTCATTATCCCCGCAAATTACTCAGCACCAAACACACCTCAAACAAGCAGGCCAACTACGAGATGTCAGCAGACGCGCCACTGGTGCGGACTGTGAGCCATGTGCTATAACTTCTCGAGCCAAGCACAAGGCGGTCACGTGGACTCCAGCCTGGAAGGCGAGACCGACGGAGGGCACCAACTTTTGTAGTCAGTGGCTTCATTTTCCCCTGTCAAGTTACTTTTTGCCCACCTCGAACCTTATGCCACTATATATCTCGGAAACATGACAAGATCCCCCTGGTAAGCGCTGTCAAGGCTTGCGTAGTACGTGGTCAAGCCAACGCGACTTATACAATGCTGTCCGTCGCCTACGCACATCATCGTTGCGGACACGCTGTTGTCAATCGACAGCAGCACAGCCATACCAAATACTTGAAGTCGCGTCAGACCCTTAGATCGAAGGTGCCAAGTCTCTCCCATAGAGTAAGACGGCCCTCACTGTGAGCTTGTAAACACGGCCTCTCAAATGGAGAGAAACCCGTTTCTGACGTCACATATTTCGCATATAAGCGATACGCGAACTGACTTCGTTGCTTATGCAGCTTCCAGGGTAAGTGAATTGATCAACTACCACGAGTTCTTCCTTACCAGTCGTCAAAGGATCACCAAGTGACTATTAGACCTGCAACCTTACTTTGCATCTCGAAGGTGCGGAGCTCATGCGAAATGATTGGGCCACACTAGGGTGGTTATTCAGAATTTACTGGGCCACCCCAACATTTGCTACACAGCAAAACAACATTGTCCATATAATCGCGATCAACTAGCTTTCACCAGACAGCACCTCGACGCATGCATCTTGAGATTTCTGTAGGGATCACTCCATGGTGAAGTCCGCGACAAAGCTGAAGAGGAATGGGGAAATTTGGCAACTTTGATGAACGCCACTTGTTTCGGTACGTTCATCCTTTACAACTACCTTCTCTAACGGGCAATGTCACTCAACAGTTTGGTTAACACCCGAGCCGGTTATGTTGTAATGTCCGACTTCTGTCTGCTACTTTTTCTCTTTTTACCTTACCTACCATGTGCAGCTCAGCCGTGAGATATCTATTTGATTATGCAAACAACCTAGTAATCATTTCCCCAACCCACTTTGACACTAACACCATCTAATCTCTGCCACGTAAACGTTTGAGTCCGATGAGTGTTTACTCGAAAAGAATTCTTAACCCATCACTCATTTGGTCCTGATTTTCTCACTGGAATGGGAATACTTGCAGTAATTGCCTAATGCTTCCGCCTCCTCCATTTCTTAAATTCTACTGGTCCACCAGGCTTCCTTGTCAGCACACAGACTCCACTTTAGTTCGCGTCTAATAGTACGTCTGTTTATATCGTGCTCAGAGCCAGCAGGTAGTTTTCTTCTGGATTCCAATAGGTTCTCCGACCTCTCGAATATCCAGTGACTGGTGCGGTGACGATTGATAGGGCCACAAATAGAGGCTCCCCCATCGTTCATGGGGGCCGAAATCCTCTTCCATTAAAACTCATACTTATTAGGACGAGAGAGCGGAAGTTCTGTGCGCAGGGCATTCTGGTAGGTTTACCTGACGGAGGTGTGAGATAACTTATCAGTTTCTAATCGAGGTAGGTGCTTTCACACCTTCCGGTAAAATTCATGGCGTAACGACAGCGTACCAAGGCATGATCAGAGTCGACGATCGACAATCTAAGATGGAACCACGCCACTTGTAACTTATAACAACGTGATCTCTTTGGGTATATCAATGGGCAACTATAGGGGGACGCCAAGTGGCACTTCAATACCCACTACCTAATAGCGGTGCTGCTAAGAGGCAGTCGGTGCTCCGCACACAGTTACAATAGACGCTCGCCGTTGTCTGGGCGGTCGGAGTTAAGTCCATATTTACCACCTTGTTGAGCTTCTGAAGAACCCAGGCGACCTGCTCGTGCACTCATATTCCCCCAACAGCAGCGATATCTGAACTGCTAACATTCCATTAGAACTGCAATCAGTGGGGACATAAGCGGAAGCCACAAACACAACCTCTAGTATCACTTCGCGAATTAGCCATAGATAATGTCAAACAGGCTGCTCACGGGAATGTATCAACCAACGATGACAGCCTTGGAGCTGAGAATGATTCCCACCTCAACTTGACCAGTGATTACCGCATCAGCCTCTTTGGATGCGTACAACCAATAATGAAAAGATAAGCCGGATGCAGTTAATACAACTAGCCCGTACGGGCCATTGATCCTGGTTTCGGACTTGTAACTCAGGTCAATACTCGCGGTGTCCGACGTACGTGCGCGTGCAGCCTGTTGCCCTATTTGTCTTATAGTGCGAACGTTGAACGCGGCTATGGAAACGGGACAGTATGATCTTATAACGGGCTGTTGCCAATAGACATCCAGTGGTTGGTGCGAGAAGGTAGCTACAGTGGCATTGTGGGTACTGTCAATTAAGCTGGGAATTATGGATAGAAGGTTAGTAATGGGGGTTGGGAGTGGAGTAAGAGAAACATGTGGAAAAGAAAGAAGGGAGACACCAGCAGTAGCATGTTTTCGCTTATCTGTCCTGCTCTGTGCAGCAGACAAAACGACCCTTGATAAGCTGCGCGACGGCCGATATAGGGTATGCTTGAAGTATGATGAAATAGTCATAGTTGTACGCGGGCTGAGATACTGCCAGGGCGCCCAAACAGACAGAACGGTTAAGGTCCTCAACCAAAGCCTTTAACTCAAAAGCCTGTCCGCAAGACATTGTGGAGGTAACAATAATATAGTTCTACAGAAATGGACGCCATTCCATTTCCAACCCGCAACCTGGGGGACCAAGAGTCTGACCAACCCGGTTGGAGTAGTTCTCAAGTTGCCAGGGGACTCCACACAGTATAACTCATTGGGTCGAAGAGGTACGTAGACTGTCGCACCACGTTAAGGTCTAGTCTCGTTACAACAGAAGGGAAAGGCTTCCAACGAGATAATTGCTGTTATATTGTATGGACCAAGTACCTGACCGCTGCTTGTGGAGGAAGTTAGGAAACGGACTACGTTTAACCAACGCTGTCTGCAAATACTGCTCGTATCTGCTGGAAGAATTGAATGAGTAATATGGAAATGCATCATACGGTGTTTGATAGCGGACCCTTCGGTACCTCTTTCGAGTGCCTATTGAATTCGAATCGCCTCCGTTGGCTAAACGATGCGGTTCGCTTGTCTGCTAGTCGGATTCATTTTGTTAATGCAACGCCTAGCTGGGTAGAATTCCGAGTCGCTCAGTCGATTATACGACAACGGAATATAAAGAAACTCACCGAAAGACTGAGGCGGATCGATCCTTATCATCTTTTTGGATGGGTTCTTCGAAATCAGGCACATCAAGAGTATGCACTTGGCGCGGCCACGGGGTCAATGGCCCTCTTACACGCATTCTCTTTGCCGGACTCATGCATATTCCATCTGATGTCTTGAGTTTTTTCTCATTCCATTTTCGTTATTATTTTTACGTCTGCCCGACATATTGAATATACTGTTATCACTATACAAAACAACTGTAACAATATGCTCATGCCGAACAGAGCATACCTCATAAAACTGAGACTGTACATTATGATCATGGTGACGTGTGCAAACGTACATGGATCCACTGCACCTCGGTGCATAGGGCGCATAGAGCGTACCGAATTTTAACTTGCCTTTCAATTTCCTTGGAATGCTGGAATGCTTAGCTCTATTTGTGCTGTACAGCAACATTCACGTCAATTTTGGGTAGCACAGTTAGCTTGAAACTCATTTTATCCAGTTCTGCCTTCCCAACGCATAAAGGAATTGTTCATTGTTATTTGGTAACAATAACGTCTTCACTTCTACTCGGTAATGGTGATGATCTGTCCGTGTGAGGATGTATTTATGGGAGCGGTTATGTGGGTACCTTAATCACTGGTTTCCGGAGTGCTTTCCAATCTCCCTTCCTACTGTATCTCACCTGATTGGGTCATTGCTTATCTTTCTGTTAGCCATCACGTGACGCGTGATTCCCCAGTGCGCCAACTACATGTACCGCACCAACTTGTGTGATTCCTGTAGAGCGGTAGTGTACCTGTTTCGTTCACGATGGTTTTTTATTGTTATTCGCCCCAAAATTGCAGTGTATCGTCATCACCGCCGAACACATCATTGAAGTCATCTGTATTGTTGACGCTACCCACCTTTCAGTGTTTAGAACAAGCGATGGTGTTCTCTGTCTTGTTTGGATTTTAACCGAATTAGTGCATACTTTCACCTTCATAAGCCAAGCCGCACGCTGTCTTATAGTGTGCGACTCAACACTGATGTTCAGTTCTGTTAATCCGTCTAGATCAGGGCACCGGATTACGATGGATTTAGTTGCCTTGATCCATGCAACTATTCTACTAATAAGTGAGAACGATTGAAAAACTTAATGGGAGGGGTAGAATAGAAATGAGGAGAGGGTGCATGTGCAATGTGACATGATCGCAAAAGGTTGCGCCCTTCACCCCGAGTGTGCAGTGGATATGGTGAAATTAAATGCCATACAAACGCTTCACCTCGTCAATCACGCGTCCATCCGCTGTCGTATGCGTCTTATGTGGACCGCGCTCGTAAATTCCTTTTGATCTGCGTGTCAAATAGCCCTCTTTTCCTACGCTACACCGAAAGTTTTCTCTTCAGCAGAACGAGTTTGTCACCCGTGCCAGACTAATTCGCATGCAAGTACGGGGTGATGCTATATTTACGCACCGTCCGTAGTATGCACATGAAAATATGCTGAGACATTTTTACAGATCTAAATCGTGCTGCGCTCTTGTGTTCACATTTTTTCTTAAAACTTTACTCGGGTGTTGTTTTCTTTAAATCTATCGGTAGTAACAGCGTAACAAGTCCGAGAGCTCTGTCTTCCTTGCAACTGTGCCATGTCGCGATCAGTCTTTAAACACTGACCCGGTCGGTTCCATTGACCTCATTTTTGGAAATAGCATACACGAATTCTGTACTACTGACTCCCCAACTTCATACTTTTGATGCCTTTACGTCCAGCAGTCTTCTTGATCATGTTCTGTACTCTAGGCACTTACTTTCTCTTTGTGTAAATGCCTCAATTCGCATGTGGACCTCAACACCCCACACCCAGCGCCGTGTGGTATTTTGCACATCATGCAAACTGCATAATATAGGGAATACAGGCTCGTCCGGCTTCCGCTTCTCCTCTGTCAAAACATCATGATAGATGACTGTTTCCCTAGCTACTGTTTGAGGACAGCATCCATCCAATTGTAAGTAAACTGGGGAGTGAATATTTTGCAGCTAATTTGACGGTAAATAGCCCTACATGTTACGGGATAACTGTAATGTCCTACCAAGGCTGTTCTTCCCTCCTATCGGCTGCAGATATGCTGACTAGTGTCCTTCGGTGCATAGCCCCCACTTTCGGGGCGCCTTCCACGCTACAATTTAGATAAAATACGCTAGCGAGCTGGTCATCATCCAGGTGCCTTGCTCTTAATGCCGCTTGGCGTAGTGGCATACTGGTTCCTTTCCCCCGCCGATAAGTTGTGGACGCCTGCATTGTCCCCCCCTTTGGCTTTGCGCGATCAATCCACACCTGTTCATTAACTGTCAAATGTCAGTAAATTCTGCACTTGTGAAATTTTGTCTGCATATTTGCTTTCCACACCCTTTTGAGTGGTGCTACTACCAATGTAGCCGAGTCACGCTAACCTATAATCTGTCAATACCTCGGCCTACCTTATAGACGCCTCATGTGTACACATACTTGGTCTATCTGCTCACCACAATAACGGGTTCGTCTGGGCCCCAGTTCTTTGTATTTCTACCATTTTTTTAATTTCACATGCCCATTTTTCATTATACTCCCGTTGATTCACTAAGAGGGTACGTTCTCTCACTTTGAATATTCTGCGTACCCACACTTCCGAAGTCTATCCTAACACCTTAGGCACATGCCCACTTAGTTGCTAGCTGGCAGGCTACGCCAGCGAAACCGGTGCGTGGCCAATGGACTGGTAACCCATTCACCGCCTCGAGCGCAAGTTGATCGCGCTTACACTGGCTTGATGAACAGTGAGGAATTGGGTTGCACTGTTGCGAGTCTGGCATCTTTTTGATCCCCAACAAAGGCAGGCGGGTTGCCTTCACGCGACACTGCCGCTGAGCGGATGGCGCATGATGTAACTGATCGACCGAGCGAACGTAACGGACAGAGGCGGCGGAAGAAAAACCAACTGGCGCAAACTAACCACATTTGCAAGAATTTATGAACAGCCCAGAATTGGGTTGGGGTATCGTGAACAACGCACAACTTTCTTCCTGTCAAGATAAGAGTGGTTCCAAAAGCTGCGAAGGAACGATAGACGTGAGCCAATGAACTCAGGCTGTTGGCTAGAAGAATCAGTCATTGAAGGTGCACTTCAATAAAATATTCAAATTTGCGTACGGTATTAACTAGCCCACTCTTTTTCAATGAAGCATGTTTTGTTCTGATTCTCGCTGGGCTACTTTGACACCGCCCACCGCACGCCAGTTTCTAATCAAATATTCATTTATATGTTAAACATTGTATCAAAACAACTTGAGGAAAGGCTCTGAAATCACCTCTTTACCACGACATAAACCACAGCAATCAGTGCATTCCACGAATGATATTCACACAAGGCCATGCTCGTTACATATACATGTGACTCGATACTCATTGGTCCCTGAAAGCGGGTTTACATCGTTCGTCCACTGCTTCATCTGGCTAGACATCATAGCGCTTTATTACTCCTGGCAGATGCCATCCGTCAAATGTATGCCAAGCTGGATATAGCTAATGGTTCCGACCAATACGTGATCAATGCCCGCACGTATCTCACTAGATCCCTAAATACACATCCTCATCATTATTACACGTTAGTCAAAGAGGTGAGAAACAGCACAGCTATTGTGTCGCGATACAAAAGTGAGATATGAAACCTTATAGAATACAAGAAAAGACCCAAAAACAAGAATGTTACTGCTTGATCTCATATTATGCCTTGGGAGTGGTATCCTTGTTGGAGGAGAGAAATATGCGTGATAGAGGGACAATGAAAGACAACACAAACATTGTTGAGGCTGGCTGTTCACCATGTCAACAGGTGTACCCAACCTAACGTCCTCATCATCCTTCCGAGACCAGCCCAGTGGTCAGAAGCATCAAGTGACGTCGAGTTCGAAGTGAGAGCTTTCATTCCTCTTAACCAACTCATCGCTTTGCCTCTCCCTCTTCTATCCACACATCCGGCGCGCAAACAACGCACGTCGCGGGAGTCAGTGTGCTCTTATGCGCAACATGTGGCCCAGCTATCGGAGTTTTTCCCGTGTAATAACAGTGATGAGAGGTTCACTTCCTCTTCCTGTACCATAAACTAGGCGTCGAACATGCCCATTACTCACACGGTGTCGAACGTAGCTAGACTCTTTACGTCTGCTGGTTTAATAGGCCAGGTTTCACAACCCTACAAGAGGGTTGAACACAGGGTTGCATAGTAAAATCTGTCCCACAGAGCGAAATTAATGTCACACCGACGCTACAGGCGACGGTTGGCAAAAGCGCTTCAAGGTTTCACCCATCGTCTATCCCACAAAAGTTAATATAGCTGCCTAGCTACTTGAATTTTGTGTGTCAGGCCGCTCGCACAGTCGGCGGCCTCATGCATACGAACCACCCTAGAGCAGTGGGTGAGAGTGAAGTTCACGGTCAGGGTGGTGGGACGAAATAGTATTTTTAAAGCACCGGATCGCCTGGCGTAACAGTTGTTCCCCGAGGTGCGTGCCTAGTTTGCAGATGTCTCGTTGCCAGGATGGACGGTGGCATCATTGGTACAGTTTTCTGGGTTTGGTACGTAGAGCCTGGCGACGAAACGTCTGTAATGCATTCACCCAATCGGAAGAGCGTCTTAAAATCCCCATCTACACTCAGAGCTACAAACATTTTGGATACTCCCACACCATGATGCTTACTAACGGTAGCATTTGCTGATCTCTTTCTACGCAATGAAATTCAGATCATGTCTTTTGGTTTTGTAGTTGGTGCTATTTCGAAAGAGGCTGGGGAGAATAGTGGGATAAAAAAGTACAACCATTAGGGTAGCATGCATGTAATTGCAAACTCAGGCTACAATTTTATTGCCGTTTTAAGTCTGAAAACTATGAATATTGTGCTCCGACCATGAAGCTTTTCCTAAACATGTGCAGTCCAGGGCCGATTTTTGTACAAAAGACGGATATACTTAACAGTGGGTGAGGTGCGCCCGATTTTTGCGGGAACTATTTGCGAAAGGGCTGTACACAAGCATTGTCACTTCCTTCAGAAACATATTGAGAGCCGGGGGCCTGAATGATGATTGTCTCACTGACTCCTCTGATCCACTTCGAAGCACCAAAGACAATAGGGTCTGCACATAAAAGACAACACCGTTGGCATGTTCCCATCCGATAGGTTTGAATGTGCAGGAAATCGCTCAACGTGTGATGAAAAAAGCAGTAACGGGGATGATTTTTACCAAACACCGCCGCCAGCAAGCAGGCTTTGTTACCGTTTGATTGGGCGAACTATGTGTTATCTGTAAGTTAATTGCTGAATGAGATACATTTGAACGAACTCCGTCTTCTACTAGCAGATTGTGCAACATTGATTTAGTAAAACTTACGTAAACCTCTGCATAGTCAAGGAACAGAAGCCTCTCACATCTGTATTTTGTACCCGTGACAAATGCTGTTGCATTTACAAGCTACCCTACGGAATCCGCATTGGCGCACAAGTGTTCATAAACCTACGAATTTCATCGACATGGGTGCCTGTTAAAAATCGGGTACGCTAATTTCTAGACATTTGTTAATAATATTCGTGAATCGGCATACTTTTTAAGAACGTACACTCTTAGTTTTTGAGATCACTCCAGGCCTCTCTTTCGCGTAGGACAACCGCAATATTTAGCTTGATAGGGGGAGCGAGCGGAGAGAATGGGCCTAGTGATGTGTACCGGATTGTTTTTGTCTACCTGCACTGTGACAACTCGATTGCTCCAAATGCCCTCCATAGTTCACGGTGGTTTCGATTGCCTGATGCAACTTCTGTGTATCAACTTTTCAGTCGTCATCTTAGCTACGATAAGATGTTTGGCTCTACTATATATTTTGTATTTTAATGAACTGTTGTTTCCTGTGAATTTGTTAACTAGCAGCTATCAATTCCATCTATCCCGTAGGTAGACGCTTTCAAGTACAGTTTTTATACCAGGGACAAAACCTTAGGTTCCCATATGTCACTGCGCGATAACTGCAAGTGCCTGTCGAAACGCAGACCACCACCAATGTGTATAGTCCTCTGCCTTTTTGTGGCATATCGAACGCAGAGAACAGGCATGGCGGTTTAAACCTCATTCAGAGTGGAATGTCTTTGACCACTGATGACATGATTATGTTTGCCTCACCCTCATCTATCGTTCTCGGTCTTTTGGTGTGTACCCATTTTCCCCCCATGGCTCTGCGAAAACGCTGTCTTCTCCTGATTCAAATCACAAGGCCATTGATTCATTTCACTTCAGCTACTGGTCCGCGAACCGATGTGCGGTCGACCAACCTGCCCTAACTCGCGTTACCTTGTTGCTAATATTACACAAATGGTGAAATGTGGTAGATAACAAAGTAGAACACCGTGATGTTGTCCAGCAAAGGAGGATGCGTAACATTAATCGGGGTGGAATGTTTGTTTTAGAGGACTGAACGCCACTGTGCCATGCCGAGTAAGGTCTCTAACCATTTCCATAGAAGATCCATATTCTGCCATCCAAGATTACGACAATGACAATTTCCTTATGTCTGGTCCCATCATCGACTGTCCTCCCTTGGTTTCGCCAAGCTGGGTGTCATAAAGGCGATTAAACGGACACGGGAAGGGCCTGATCTAGCTGACGTAAACAGTTCCAATTTAACTGGTACTTCATGTGGCACCAGAGAGCCTCTCCCAAACATGGACGGACGGACTTCAGCATTACCGTCTTATTGCTCCCATCAGTAAGCAGATATACTGCATAGTCACCAGTTTATTTACGTAATAGCCATGGCTACCATTTACGTGACTTTTTGACACGTTCCTGAATACCATTGATCATTATCCTCCTATTTCTTATTTACCTTGCGGTGTTTTAGTCTCCACAGTACGTTTTAGTGTAACAGTTACTTTTTGCACTTCCCCTTGTACTTGTGAACAGCTGAACCGAGTCAATCAGCATGTGACTGTCGTCATTGCCCCATTTCGAAACCAGAATCAGATTGTTTGTGCAATTCAGACATTCGCGGCTCGTTCCATAGTGAACTGTCTGGTAACACCTCCGGTATATGTTCCTTTCTATCAACCAACTTGACCGCTGTTGGTCAGAATACTCCGGCTCTATCTCGGTCTGATTATTCATTTTCCGAAGCGGAGCCATCGCTTTTTGACAGTTTGTATAGTAGTCAATATACATCCGAAGGACATCCTTCACGCGAGCCACTTGCCGAGATCGAACTGGTGAGCATTATCCAACCAACCATCCGAATCCCGCGCTACCGTCTGCGTGTGGACCCGTGCACTGCATTCATCGGTTATAAACACAAGGATTTCTCTGGAGCTCGGCGTGCCACTCATTGTCTTTATCGAGCTCATCCATTGCCCACGCGACCCTCCGACCTGACCACCATTCCAAGCGAAGAAGATCTGTCCGGATCGGTTAGAGAGGAGGATCATCTAAGGTGCATATCATCCAGTTCAACTCCGGAACCGATCTTGTCAAGCGACGAGGAGCAGACGCCAGAGCTAACGACAGAGCAAATCGAACGTACTTTGGATTACTTTCGTGAGTTGCACTCATTCTTTTCATCTACGTTGAAGCTGCACTCTTTCAAACTTAACTTTCTGCACATCTTTCCTGTGATTTCTCTTCGTGTTCGCAAGCCTCTAATGTTGTTTTCCCGTTGTCCTCGTATATTTTGTTCTTCGATCGGATCTGGCTTCTTTTGTCTGCTTCACTATCTGACCTAATGAAGGAAGGATTTGCTTATTATTGCTCAGTTTGTCAGCTTTGACAACGCGCATGGCCTGGCTACGTCTCACTCTTAGAGTTCGCGGTTTGATTGCGATCGCTTTTGTAACTACAACTTGTTAGGTACTTTTTAAACTACTCTTCCGTTTAAGTCTTGGTAGTATTCTTTTTACTTGCCAAGCGCTGCCGTCTACACCTGATCACACTACTAGTTTTATACACTATTCACCTACCACACACTAGCTCGACAGCTTTATCTCCTGGGGTTCTTCATTTGTTCCTCCGCTACTTTCTAGGTCACTCGTTCTAAGAAGAGCGCGGCCAAAACGCAGACCGTCCGGCAGGTCCTTCTGATGTTTTATTTTCCCAATGTTTCCTAAGCTAACGACGGTATGTCGGGTGTTTACCATTGGCTTAATATAGCACAGCAGCCGATAGTTTTCGAGGTCAAGGCGATGGAGTCAGTCGCTAACTGTCAATCGAGAAGGCAACGTGACTGAAGAACCACAGCAATGCATCCACAGTATCCATTTTTGTAATGAAGGCAAATGGCGTTTGCTTAGCAACCTAAGTTGGCCTTTCTGCCACAAATGACATATAGAGCTATGGAACTAACGCAGGCCGCTCACTTGTTTCTCGTCGTCTCGCTTCGTTTGCTGTATCCGTTTCGTATTTTGTCCATCACTGTAGGCTTGAGCATGCGCAGGACGCGTATGTTTACCAGACTCTGTGGAGAAAATCACACCCCGTGTACAGTTCAATTCAAAAGTAGTGAGGTGGGTGATACAGCGGTATGTGTCATCTTTGCTTCTCAGCTGGTACACGCATTTCCCAACACGTTTCCCGCTTACTCAGATCTATCAGCCTTGAGAGCTTTTCTACTCCACAGATTTGGGGCTCGGCCTTCCGGTCTGACCTTATCAGTCGTCTCCTGATCTTTGAACGTCGTTTCCGCAACGACAAAATTAGATTGGTGCACTAAGAAAAGATGACCAGAAGCGAATTAGGTTGCGTTCGCTTGAGCACGTGCTACGTATACCCGCTCTTCGCCTGTCAATGAGAACTGTTTAGTCTTCCGGATATAAAATGGCGTGCTACTCGAGAGAAGCATCCACTGGTCTTTCAACCGGAGATGCATCCTCTGATTACTGAGTTGACTGCTGTTAATTCTTCGCGCCTTTTATTCCGGGATCCACTCAGCCCATCTAGCACTTACCTCGAGCTATTGGCAGATCTGACACTCAACCGGTACCACTTGTATATTTTCCGTCGCCCCCTAGCGGGATTGCCTATTTAATATGTGGAATACGTTGTTGTCTATGGCATGCGGTTTACTATATCACCGGCGAGTGCAAGCCACAACTATGCTGTCTCGCTGGTGCCGCCATTTCGTACATGGTAATCAGATGTTTGTTCTCTTGTGTCGTTGACAAACCTCGGACATCTTGTCCCTAAATTTTTAATTTGGGGCTTTAGCTTTTACTCTGAGTATCCCTTATTGTTTCCCATTAGTTAGATCAGTGATGATCAAGGATTTTGGGGCAGCGAGCCAGCATAACTATAGACAATATGCACGCGGGCCGGCTGCGTCCCCCCGCTAATGATATATTTCCATCGGAATGTCTTGAACTGGGGCTACCCCCACCCCGGACACCTGTAGACACAATGAAGCAAAACCATATGTGTACAAAAGAGCCAACTTAAAGCTTTTACTCATACAGTCTCGTTCCAATTAAGTCACAACCTGGTTAAAGATGTCACTCCCACACTTTCGTTCCGGTCCCAAATCGTTAATGTTTAACTTGAGGATTGCGCCTGCATTTCACACACGACCTTCTTCATGTTCGGTTTAAGGTGACTAACACTCATTCGTAAGATTTCGTGAGTATATTGATCTGTTATCCGTGAACGGCAGTATCACTTGATCCGCTTCATTGTAAAAGATGTTTGTTCACAAATATAGGTGCCTGCAAATAACGTGACCATTTTAATGACGTAGAGGCGATGATTCGAATACACATCCAACAAATGTGAATAAAAATCAAGCAGGCGCTTTTCGCGATACAGATCCTGCAAGTTTGTTGACCACTGTAGATTGGTCAGTTCCAATTGTGTGTTAACTAGCACAGTCGCAGCATCAGTACCAAACGGGATTTCGAACAAGGTTTTGTAAGTGTTGTACCCGTTCGCTGAAACTGTCTCAGTAGATCCAACATCTCAACCATACGGCTTGTTGGAAAGGGCACCCCGGCGGTTTGTGCATCTGACTGCAGTGCTTTAGAAATAGCAAGATGCGCCAATGTGCCTTTTTGTGTACGTTGGATGAAGAGTTGTAAATTCTTTTCGTACGATTTTACATCGCATAGATTTGCGAAATCAATTTACCCTGGCTCTATAATCTGGTCTTGAGGTCATACACGTGAACAGTCAGATCAGGTAAAATCGCTAGCTCCCATAACCACTAAAGTTTTGAAATCTGCGATACATGTTTTGATTTCACGTGAAAATCACAATGTTGCCTCAGCCTTAAGCATATTTGGAGCACTTTTCCTCTATTCAGCCATCGAACTTCATTGGGGTACAGCAACTCACCGTGCTCGGTCTCAATTTCATGGAGAAAGTCTGAAAGTTCTGTAATTGAAGGCAGTAACTCGTGTGAAATTCACTGTGTTTACTACTGTCGTCATGACACTTTCCAACTTCAGCACCTTACCACACAACACCTCTTGGAGAATTATATGGTGCAGTTCAATCAGCTTTGAGCTGCCATTGGATTCCTTGACTTTATGACGCAGCTTTATCACTAAACCGTTATGCCTTCGAGTCATATTTTTAGCTCTGTCGTTAGTCACTCCACACAACTATCCACGGCAGTTAATACTCAGCAATAATTGCACTGACTGCACCAAAGAGATATTTTGCTGTCATTGTGCCGTGCGAGCTTTTCACTGATGCAGGTTCTTCGAAAGTACTGCTAATTCTCCTGATGAAAATTAGCATCTCGGAAGTGTCGGCTACATTTGTCGACTCATCCAGTGCTATGGAAAATGCTTGCAATTCCATTGCATTCTCCTGCAATTGTGTCAACAAGTCCTCTCCAATGTCTTCTCGTAATAATACAAAGGGAGAGGCTAACAGCTTCAAAAGTGTTGTGTTGCCGCCGACGCCTTCACCCCACGACCGCAAGAAGAACTCCAAAGATTAGCCGGAAAATACTTGTATGCATTAAATCGCGCTGGCTTACATAGCTTTGAAAAGGTTTCGAATGGAAACTACTAAAATACATTCGAGCCAACCAAACAGAGGGGAAACGCCAAATGCAACAAGCGAATGAACAGCCGCGAAATGCAGAACAAATCAGATACGTCCTTGGAATTAGCACTATGGGACTCAAACCGTAAGGTGAACATCCATTCACAACGATGGGTGCACCCAACCAAAAAATCGAAATGGCATGTTTAAACAAGGGTCACGAAACGGTGGATAGGAAGAACTGCATACCAGGAAATTAAGGACCAAGAAATGTATGTCGATTAAGCATTTCTTTAACATAACCAAATAACAATTTATGGGGATAAAAACCAATTGAATATGTTCCTGGTAATGATGCTGCTGAAACTGTCACTTAAGATGAGCGTCCCTTGACAGCGACGCACGTTGGTCAATCGGATTAAAGAAGTGGAGCGTTTAAACAATTGTCAAGAGGTAAACACTAGTGAATGGAAAATGGCAACTAAGCTCATTCACAAAATGTCTGTCAAATATAGATTCTTCTAACAAGTAACCTTTTTTCTGAACAAATCTCTACGGTAGCAGCCAGCAAACACTACTTCACTAACTCTCCGAGCATCGTTTGCATCTTGCCAAGTATGTTCGCGACAGCATGAATTAATTTATGACAGCCATGGTTTCTTCTAATCGCTTTCTGAAAAATTGTTTTAATCCGCCAGCTTCATTCTGCAGCAGCTATTTTTTCATCTTGACATCGATCCCTGAATTCATAGTACGTAGCTTTGTGTTTAGTATCGTAATGCCTGTTCACATCATGTTCCTTCAGAACGGCAGCTGTTTTCTTACATACCAAACAATGCACTTTGTCGTTATGCTGAACAAAAGAATAAGCATTTATCCATCCTTCTTGAAATGTCCTGAATTCAGAGTCCACCTTTGGTTTCTTTTGGTAACTCTTGCTGTTCGCTACAACCGTTCCTCACGCTCAAAGAGCTCTGGAATGAACCCGTGCATATTCTTTACCGCTTTACACGAGCATTCACAACAAATACACTGACCTATGACATCAATCGCTGATTGATGCTAATTTAAGTATTAATCCTGGAAGGAGTCTAATGAAACAACATGAACGAAGTTTACATTACTTTTACACGTAAAAATATCGGGTTGGTCGAAGGCATTGAGCCGGCCCGCGGCTCGTAGGTTAAGCACCACGGAGTTAGATCATTATGGTGGTGTGTGATATGTAAGCCCTAGCTCTGAGTGTGGCTACTGATGATAACCGGGCCGTTGGGCCTAGGTATCATCAATGAATAATGATACGCCGCGGGCATTTGACTCGTGTGTGATTAGTGTCTACCAACCTACTACCTAAAACTGTAATAAGTGCGCATGTCACATACAAGCCGATGTTTGGGTCACCATCGGTTTCATAACGAGATCACCCTTAACCCCCAAACTGTCAATCATATTCAGTTGCTGCCATCTGCGGTTGTTCGTTCCGTGTGGCACCAAGTCATTGGGAACCCTGTTCATGCTCTCTTTCGGTGCGACCGTATTCTACCATACGAGGACAACTGTTGAGCAATTAATGACACGTGGCTACTTGCTCCTATGTATCCCAGCCACTGCAGCAGGCAGCACCGACAGTTTCAGTTTCATGACCGTATGTAAGTGCATGGTGATTTTAGATACATACTTGCCTCATCTAGCTACCATCGCATATCCGGAGGAGCCTTGCAGTATATTTCCACTTTACTTGACCCACTTCTAGTGTGCTGTCTTTTTCAGTCTAACGTAGTCCGCGCTCTTAGTTTCTCATTTACAGGACAACGAATAGGGCCACTAGGCCTCTGGGACTAAGTAACTGGCTTCAGTGTGCAGTTGCCCACCATCCACCGTCATTCACATCATTAATGCACAGGGGATAGGGAGCCTAGCAACCTAATGCGGCTTCGCATGCGTTCACGGATTCACCGTCGGCATCCTCTCTTTTCTCACCATTGAGTGCCTTAGCCGGTTTGGGCACTCGGGTGGACAACTCAAGTTAGAGCAAGAATGCGCTCTAAAGTACCTGTGACGGGTGAATTTTCAGTCTTGACACACATGCTATCGGAATGACAACAAAGACAATTCAAAAGCGACAGAACAACAGCAAACGAAAAACCTCAATTAAAAGTATAACATCACTGGAAGAATTTACCGGCCAGGTCTTGAATAGTAGAGTTTTGGTCCACTAGAAATTTGGCTAAATAGAGGACGATCGACCATCATAAGCTTTCGTGTGGGCATATATTGCTGTGTACTTTTGTCTGATCGACAAGGTAGGTATACAACTTGAAAGTTCAATATGAAGAGGGTGGCTAATGTCAGTGAGTATTTTTGAAGTATGTTTGATGCATGACTTTGCGTGCGTTTATACAATTGCTTTTGCCAAAGTTGGCTTTGCTATACCGTTGCTGTGAGAGGACTGTTTCAGTGACCTGTCAAGCAGCTTGAAATGCTTACACAATAGGCCTGGAAAATCGCAGTAGAGCAATATAAGTCCAGTGTGGCAGAATACACCCAGTGATGAACTTCAAAATCAAATTGTATGGTACACAGGATGATCACAATCGAGCGACGTACAAACGAAAGTCGCCTGACTTTGGTGAATATCTGATTCACGTGGGGCGACATGACAAATAGTGGTTCAGTGTAACTCCAAGGTATTTCACTGATTTGCATAAGCTCAAACCTTCGCCCTCAATCTGAAGTTTGAGACATTCAGTGACAAGCTTTTAGGAACGGGTTACTTTATGAAGTGAAAACAGTATTTCATTACACTAACGCGTTCAGCGTCAAACAGCGGGAGTTTGACCATTGCACTAATTCGTCTAAGCAACTTTGCATCTTGGCTGAGGAGGCCGAGGTTCGATGATTCACGCCAATGTCAACCTTATCTGCATATTTTAACAGAATGGTTTCTTCTGGGATAGGTATAGAGCTAACGTGAGTAAAGAACAAGCATGGTGGGCAAATGACTCTTTGAAGGACGTCCGTAAATGGTAGGGGTGGTGTAGAGCTTTTGCCGTCAAACCTAGGGATCTGAATACGTTTGGCGAAATAATCTTTTAGCAAGCATACTAGGGAAGGTTGAACACCAGATGTCTGTAGATCTTGCATCAGCGGTTAACACAGCCGAAAGCGTTGCTTTCTAGCGACAAGACTGAATGCACTAGACATCTTGTGTGGATATTGAACTTCTGTACGCAAACTGAGATGGGTCATCCAAGTAAGACTGGGCCAGCCCCTTTTCAAGAGTGATTTTCGCAAAATCCTTCAAATCCACCGAGGTGCATGCAATAGGCCGATATTTACGCGTCCTTTTTCGTACTGGCGTTATGTTGGCAATCCTCCAACAATCCGCGATTTTTCCTTGGTTTAAGCACATTGTGTATAGCTCGGCCAGAGGTCGGCTTATGAAATCGGCACACTGTTTGAGGACGAAGAGAGGCAACGGAATCGGCACGAACTTATTAGTCAAGAGACCTATGAAACTTCTCTCATGGTAGCTGGCCACAACAGCGCGGGCAGAATTCATTCCAT